>JALHBW010000141.1:0-121387 GCA_024339985.1 Tolypocladium endophyticum
TTTTTTTTGCCTTTCCTTTGCATAATATCGACGTGTCGAGGTGGGTGTGTGTGAGCTGCGAAGACACGGAGGGAAGAAAGAGAGAGAGAGAGAGACACACACACACAGCGCAGAACACGGTGCTGACTCGACTCCTCCCCTGCACAGGAACCCAGGGCCTCATCTTCGTCATCGACTCGGCCGACCGCAACCGCATCGACGAGGCGCGCCAGGAGCTGCACCGCATCATCAACGACCGCGAGATGAAGGACAGCCTGCTGCTCGTCTTCGCCAACAAGCAGGACCTCGCCGAGGCCATGAAGCCCCAGGAGGTGACGGACGCGCTGCAGCTCGCCAAGCTCAAGGACAAGGTCTGGTACGTGGTGCCCTCGTGCGCCACCACCGGCGAGGGCCTGCTCGAGGGCCTCGCCTGGCTGTCCAACAACGTCAAGGCCCCCATCGCCGTGCCCAAGAAGTGAGGCGGGCGGGATCGCTAGAACCGCTGCTGCTGCTGCTTCCGCTGCTTGAGCATGTGCCGCTCTTCTTAGCCGTGATGCGGCGCGAGGCTTTGCCCACGGCGTTTGCCTGGACCACGATCCGACGACCGCGAGGATGCAACCACCGGTGTGAGGCCTCAGTGTGAAGCCATCTCAGGGACCCCGGGGGCAAAACACCCGGAGCCCGTCGGCGTCTGGTTGCACCTCCTGGCTCACTTCCGCCGTGTTGCCGCCACTTCTCACCGACCTTTATCCCCCTTTCTCATGTTCCCTTTTTGTGCTCTTTTTTCTTCTTCTTTATTAGATGAAATCTTTTATTTCCTTTGTCTGAAATACCCGCGGCGATGAAAAGACTGGTATGACGGAAAAGACGTGCTGGGTGGGGGTCGGATGGGCGGGTCGCGAAGCGGCGCGCCATTGTATGAGCGGGAGGCGCGAGATACCGGACGAGCTGGAGGGGGGAGCCGCGCGGCGAGGCGTGGCACTGTAATAATACCCCTACTACAACTACTAATAAGACCTTGCGATGATCAAAACGTCACGACTGGCTGGGTGGTTGGGGATGAACATGCTGGATCATACAGTGTTACGTTGTGCTGTAATTACTCAAGCCATGAACGTGTCATGGTCCAATGTGCTAATTTGACTGCGCTGCTCGCGATATAGACGCGGCCATGTTCTTGCAAAAATAATATCCTCCCAACGCTGTGTAATATGCCAACCTCCAACGCCATTTACCCTTTCCCATGACTACCGACCATGCAAAACGCCAAGCTACAAAGGATCACCCTCACCAAACCGCTCCATTGCCCGACACGCGATCCACTGTTGCTACTCCTTGACGCGCTTAGTCGGCCGCAGGAGCGAGTCGTCGGGCAGCCCGCTACGCTTGGTACCCGGGAGGCTGCTCGTGCGAATGTCGTTGTCGTCCTGGCTCACCCGGCGGTGAGGGTACTCCGTCTTGAGGCCCTCGAAGGCGTTGGTCGTGACGCGGTCGCCCGTGGTGAAGAAGGACGACTGCAGCGCCTGGGCGGCCGTGAGGCGCTTGACGGGGTCGTACTCGAGCAGGCCGGCGAGCAGCTTGAAGCCCTCGGGGCCGAGGGAGGAGAGGGGCGGGGAGGAAGACGACGAGGTGGTGGCGTTGGAGATGGTGTTGTAGTACCACTTTTCGAGGTTGGAGCCGCTGCCCGCGCCGCCGCCGCGCGAGGAGGACGAGGAATGATGGTGGTGATGGTGGTGCCCGTGGCTGTGCGGCGCCGACAGCGTGCTCAGCTGGCTGTACTCCGGCATGGTAGGCAGCAGAGGCCAGCGGTCGCGGCTGGGCAGGCCCATGATGTCGACAATCTTCTGCATCTGGTTGCGCTGAAAGGGCACCGTCTTCTTGCTGTCCATCTTGGCTTCCTCACCCTTGAAGATGGGTCGCAGCGACAGCAGCTCGGCCATGATGCAGCCGACGGCCCACATGTCGATGGCGGGCGTGTAGTGGTAGGAGCCGAGGATGAGCTCGGGGGCGCGGTACCAGATGGTGACGACGACCTTGTCGCCGCTGAAGAGGGAGTGCAGCGGCTTGTCGAAGCGGCGGGCGAGGCCGAGGTCGCCGATCTTGACCTCGCCGCCCGACGTCACCATGATGTTGGCGGGCTTGAGGTCGCGGTGCAGGACCCAGTTGGTGTGCAGGTACTGGCAGCCGTTGAGCAGCTGGAACATGATGCTCTTGACCGTGGCGGGCGGGATGGGGTGGCGCGGCTGCTGGGTGTGGTGGTGGATGATCTGCAGCAGGTCGTGCTCGGCGTACTCGAACACCATGAAGATGCACTTGTCCTCGAGCAGGATCTCGACGAGGCGGATGACGTTGGCGTGGCGGAGCTCCGAGCACAGGCTCATCTCGCGGATGGCGCTCTGCGAGATGCCCGTGTAACTAACCTGCTCGCCCTCCTTGTCGGGCTTGAACTTCTTGATGGCCACCTCCGCGCCGCCCGGGCCTGCCGCCGGCGCCGTCGACGAGACCGCAACGAGGGCCGCGCCGCTGTTGCTCGAGGGTCCCGTTCGGCTGATGGCCTTGTACACGCGACCGTAGGTCCCGCTGCTGATGAAGCCGACGATGCGGTACCGCTCCATGACGCGCGCGCGGGGCTGGAAGCCGGGCGAACGGTCGCGGTTCTCTGCGAAACGATGGTGAGCGGTGACAGGCGAAGAGAGGGACGAGGAGCCATGGTGGTGGTGGTGATGATGATTGTGATGAAGATGCTGCTGCTGCTGCTGCTGCTGCTGCTGCTGCTGCCCGCTGGGGCGCAGGCGCAAGGGCATGGTTGACGGCGTGCTTCCTCTGCTGCTGCTGGCTACTGGCGCATGGCAGCTCAGACAGACACACGGAGGACACTGTGCTGAGAGTGACGACGGAAAAAAGCGCCGGCGAAGTGAGGCATGAATATGCGATGAGACGGCGGCAGGGTGAAGTGAGGTCAAGCAGCTAGCTCTGCCCAAAAGGGAATCATTGCCTGCAATCGCAGGACCACGAACACGGCCTGGGCCGTCGGGCCTGACATAATATGAAAGGGGGTCCCCCGGTCTCCGAGGAGCGCAAAACGGGGCAAGGCAGACGGGGAACAGGACCAGACAGGGTTGGCTGGTTGGTTGTGTATTCCTCGAAAGGACCAGCGGCACGGAGGGACGGACGTACCATCAAATGCCGCCTGCACGCTCCGCTTGAGAGCCTGGGGCGCGCGGCCGCCACCGCCCCCGGAGCCGGGGCCCTGGAGGCTCATGTCATGGACCGACGTTCAGGCTGAGATGAGACGTTCTTGATGCGTGTCTCCGATGCAACGAAGGCTGTTGCGGCGGCGACTTCACCACCAACCGCCCTGCGCGAGTAAGGCAGCGTGTGTAGGCGCTGGGATGCCAGTCCGGGGGGCCACAACGAGTGGAGCGCGCCGGCCGGCTGCACTGGAACGCCCCTGGCTGCAGTGGAGCGAGTTCCCCTGGGCGGGCCCTGCAAGTCGGGCTCCAAGGCGGCGTCCGGACAGGGCTGGGCAATGGGGAAGCGACGGCAGCGGAGAAGCGAGGACGAAAGTCTGTTGTTTGAAAGAATCCGGACACTGTCCAGTTGCGAACCGCGATGGGCAGGGCCGAGAAAGCTTGGGGAGGCTTGGGGAGGCGCTTATTCCGCATGACTAAGCCGCGACTGCCCCGTGTAACTTGCGAGTCTACTCGATACGCGGCAAATGTTGAGGAGCGCCAGCGTTGCTATTCTGATTCAATTCAATAAGATGTAAAGAAGTTTCACGAAGTAATGAATCGTAACTGCCCGATTGAAACGTTCGTCTCCCTGCGCGTGGCCAGTGTGACATGTATTGCGCAACGGCGATAGCATCTTTGGTGTTGAAGACTGGCCGGGGAAAGCGCCTCGCGGCTTTGCTGTAACGAATCGGTCTTCTCGAGTGCTCCAGGAAGATTTAAGACCAAGAATGGGCATGGCTCAGACGATGCATCGCTGTATCCTTGAAGCATCGAGACTTTGCATGTATCATGTCACTTCTTCTCTGCACCTGGCACGTCGTCACCCGCATCGTGAAATGTGATAGCATCTCCCAAAGTCTCGCCAGCTGGTTCTCAAGCACAAAAGTAGCCGCGTCATGTCTACCGCCCCATTCTTCAGTTCGCTGCGCTCATGCTTGCTCGTCGGCTTGCTCATCGCGGTCCCAGCTTCTCCAGCACCCGCGTGCCCTGCTCCTCCCACTCGGCCTTGGTCACCCACATGCTCTCGTTCTCCGCCATGATGTTGGCCAGCACCGCACCGCCCAGGAACACCATGTGTCGTCGCCGCGGCGGGTCCTCTATCCGCACCTTGAACTTGCTCAGCCGCTCCGGGTTGCCTTGCAGGGCCCGCGTCAGCCACAGCTGCTTGAGCTCCTTCTCCAGCCGCGACGGCAGCCCAGGGTACATGCTGCTGCCGCCCGACAGCACAATCGCCTTGAAGAGCGACGCTCGGATGTCCACGTCGGCCGACTGGATCGTGTTGAAGAGGAATTCGCCTAGCCCGGGCGACTCGCTGTCGACCAGGTGCGGCTGGAAGAGACACTCGGGCGCCTCGAAACGCTCGCTACCCACGCGGATCACCCGCCCGTCGGGCAGCGTGTAATCCTCAACAAGCACCGTCGTATCCTCGCTCAGCCGCTTGTCCAGCTCCAGGTCGTACGATACGTAGCAGAGCTTCTCCTTGATCTGCCGCACCGTCTCGAAGTCAGCCGTGCGGTTAAGGGCATATCCGCGGCGTAGCAGGAGCTTGATGAGGTTGCGCGTCACGTCGCGGCCGGCCACGTCAAGCCGCTTCGTAAGGTGGTTGAGCACCACCGACTCGTATACCGGCACAATATGCGTGACGCCGTCGCCGGAGTCCACCACCACGCCGGAGCTAAGACCTGCTCTCGCGTCAGTCATGCTTCTCTCCACATGACTCACATGCTGAGGAGCTACTCGAGATACGCACCTTGGGCATACAATGCCAGCACCGCCTGGATGGCCACGTACACACCGCCGAACCCGTACCGGTCAAACATGACCTCGCACATCTGCTCCCGGTTCTTAAGCGGGTTCATAGGCGGCTCCGTCAGTAGGATCTTGCGCCCCTGCGTATCCACCTTGAGCTTCTCTTGGAAAGTGTAGTCCCACAGATGCTGCATGTCGTCCCACTTCTTGACGATGCCGTTCTCCATGGGGTAGCTGATCTGGAGCATGTTGCGGGCGGCCGCCGCCTCGTCGCCGCACATAATGTCCTTGATGACGACATCCGCATCCGTCTTCTCCTCGGACCGCAGGATCGGTCGGCCGACAATGGACGGGAACTGGTGCTCGGGGAAGTTCTGCGCCGCGTAGCCGACCTTGAGGAAGCCGGTGCCGCCGTCGAGGACTAGGGGCGGGGGAACGTCAGCTACCAACCGAGAGCTCCTGAATTGCCTCGGGACGAGGGCGCGGCCCAAACATACCAATGGGTGCGGGCCCCATCTTTGCGACAGTTGGATGAGGTACTGAAGCGGGCTGAGAGTGAGGCGTGAGGCGTTGAGGGAGTTGCAGCGGCAGCAACGCGAGCCGGTCGAGATACGTACGTCGTCAGCTCTGTTGACGGAGCCTGGGTAGTGGGGTTGATTGTTGTCAGAGGAGGCATGGAAGCGTCACGTGATACCCCGCCTCCTACGTGCTCCTGAGTCCTGAGCTCAACGGCTCCCACTCACTGCACGCCCGCAGCCCAATATCATGCCAGTGACTGACAGCTTCGTGTTTGAGTAGGCAGGAATTGCAAGCGGCGTCGTGATCTCTTACTTTGTTGTTCTTGATTTCGCTCATAGACCGGGGTTCAATTGCCATGGACAAGATGAAGGTCCTTCTCCTCAACCCGAACTCATCCCAGGCCATGACACAGGCCATGCTGCTCGCTGCCAGAGCAACACCCGTCTCGAATGTATGATAGCTCGAGCAAACCATGTAAAGCTCCTCAAAGGCAGGCTGACTCGCGAGAGCCCAGTCCCTGCAGATCGACGTCTACACCGCGCCCGCCTCGGCCCCAGCCAGCATTAACAACGACGCGGACATCTTGGCCAGCACGCGCTCAGTGCTCGACGACATTGTACACGCGCAGAGCATAAACCTGGGAACTTACGCTGCCGTCCTCGTAGCTTGCTTCAGCCTCCATCCCCTCGTCGCCGCTCTGGCTGAGCAGAACCCCAGGCTCGCCGTCACTGGCATCTTCGAGGCCAGCATCATGTCCGCCCTTTCCCTCGTCAGTGGCCCGGGGCGCTGGGGCATCGTCACGACGGGCGAGTTCTGGGAGGCGCACCTCGCGGACGGCGTACGAAGCTTTCTCGGCTATGACGGAACGGGCCATGGCAGCAAGTTTTGCGGCGTGTACTCGACGGGCTTGACGGCGGGCGACTTCCACACCGTCTCGCCTGACGACGTCAAGACAAAACTCACGGCTGCTACAAAACGTCTCTTCAACGGAAGCAACGTTGCGTGCGTGGCCATGGGCTGCGGGGGAATGGCTGGCCTGGAAGACATCATACGGTCCGTCGCGCGTCAAGAACTCGGCGATGAGCGAGCAGCTGGGCTTTACGTTGTTGACGGCGTCAAGGCTGGTATTCTGCAGCTGCACCAGACGATACATAGCAAGAGAACGTTCCAATAATGCTTTAATTACTCATGTCCTGGTGACTCCGCATACAATCGATGGCTTAAAAAGACCCCTTGCGTGTCCCATACTCGTAACTCTGCTAGTCCAGGCGACGAGTTCGCCCCCAGACCTCGTCTGCGTCCTTCTTCCCCAGCGTCTCCGGCACCTTGAGCGATACGAATAATGCTGATCCCGCGGCCAGCACGGCAAAGATAAAATACACGTAGCCCTGCCCTCCTAGGGCTTTGTTTAGCGCTGTGTTGATGATGGGGAAGAACTGCGCGACAAGGAACGTGGCCACGTAGTTTGCCGCCAGGCACCAGCTCTGCGTTGCACCCACAGCTTCTTGTCCCACGAGCTCCGAGGCCAGGATAAAGGGCACGGGGCCAAGGCCCACGGCGAAGAAGCCGACGAAAAACAGCACCGCCACGGCCGAGAGGATCTTGACGCCAAACACAATAGACAGCGCGAGTGCGAGCGAGCTGGTCCCTTGGCCGACAATAGACAGCAGCAGGCATGTCTTGCGGCCGAGGCGATCCGGCAGCGGCGCGCAAGCCAAGGTCATGACGAGGTTGACCACCGAGACGAGAATGGTGAGGAGGGCCGAAGATATGGGGAGCAGGTTAGCGAGCAAGGAGACCGAATACATGATGATGGAGTTGATGCCGCACAGTTGCTGCGCAAACATGATGCCCACGACGGCGACAATGGCCGGCCGGTAGAGCGGGTCTTTGACGACCTGGACGAAGCCCAAGTGGACGGGCTTCTTGAACGCAGCCACAGCTGCCGTCGGCGATGACGGTGCTGCTTCGTCCGGCTGAGCCAGCAGGCCCTCTTCCTCTGCATCTGTCCTAGGGCCCCCGTCACGATTCCATGCCGCCACCTCGCCCTGGATGTCGAACCCCTTTCCACGGATGCGCTGCAACGTCCTCTTAGCTGTGGCCGCATTGCCGTGGGCAGCCAGCCAAGCTGGACTCTCAGGCACGGCCAGCAGGCCGACGGCCTGTACAATGGCGATGCATACGCCAATAGCCATGATCCAGCGCCACGCGCTGCCGTAGCTCAGGAAGAAGCCGAGCGTTTGCGTGCCAAGGATGCCCAAGTTGATGGAAACCTGCGTCATGGCGCCAAACAGGCCGCGTTCTTGGGGCGGCGCAATCTCACTGATGTACAGCGGCACGACGACAGTGGACGCACCGGCCCCGATGCCCGAGATGAGACGGCCTAGCGCCATGACCCAGACGCTGCCGGCGAGCGTCTCCACGGCGGCGCCGACGACGTACAAGATCGCCGTAGCACGCATCGTGGGGAGGCGGCCGCGGCGGGAGGACAAGGGCCCCGCGCACAGGGCACCACCAAGGCCGCCGAGGGTGAAGATGGACGAGACGGTGGCGAAGGCGGCTTCATTCATGGGAATGCAGTCGGGCAGGAAGCCTGCGGGAGGCTTGGGGCGCGACGATGTGACCCATTCCGAAAGGCGGGAGATGGCCGAGATGGACCTTTTGCGGCACGTGATGACGTCTTGGGGAGCATTGAGCTCAGCCTGGGGATGGTCAGCCTGGTGCGCGGTGACCGTTTCTGCCATGAAGCGATATCCGATGACAGCTCGATGCGTCCACGTTGTCGTTGTGGGGTTAGGCGGGCGGGAATCGACTTACAAGGTGGAAGCCAAACTGCGAGGAACCAAGAGTGGCGATGGCAATGATGAGAATGAGATAACCGGTGATGTCGCGAAGACACTGCCTCATGCCGTGGCCAGCCATGGTCGTAACACTGCTGGCGGTAGTTGAGATATGGATGACCGTTGGAAGTTGGAGGTTGGGAATTGGAGATGGGCTGTTGTTTCATTTGGGGGGTTCCGCGCCGCAAGCAGGATGCTTACCCTGGACTTGCTGCTGCGCCGGGCAACGTGCATGAATTGCAGGTGCCATCCAAAAACAGCCAGGAATGCACGCAGTGGACTTGGAACATGGATGGTGCCGTTTTTCGTTCAATTCAATGAATTGTTATTATTTATTGAGATACGCCTCGTTGTCATAACCTTTGCGGTCGGGAGCCCTGAGGGTGAAATGACGACCATCACTTGCACGAAGTTAGAGCCTGACACCCCTCGCTATGCAGGTTGAATAGTGTCAGCCAGCGGCTGGCTGACAAGCCCCGGTCAGTTGTGCTAGAAATATCCTTCCTTCGCAAAATGGACGCTGCCTATTTGGTCACGTCCTGCAGCACCTTGCGCCCTCTCAAGCAGTCCTCCTCGTGGAACGGATCGCGCTGCGCCTCGCCGATGCCCTGCTCGATCCACGCCTTGACGGCGCGGTGCTCCAGCAACCGCTTCACGTACTCGCCGCCCGGGCCGTCGAGCTCCAGGCCGTAGGTCTGGCACCGCGACGCCACGGGCGCGTAGAAGGCGTCGACGGCGGTGAAGTCGGCGCCCGCGAGGAACGGCCCGCCGAAGCGGCGCAGGCCGTCGTTGAAGAGCGCGCCCAGCCGCGCCAGGTCCTTGGTCAGCGCGGGGCTCAGCGGCGTGCCCATCTCGATGCGCAGCGCGACGTTCATGGAGCACTCGTCGCGGATGGCGGCAAACGACGAGTGCATCTCGGCGGCGGCGCAGCGGGCCCAGGCGCGGGCCGCCGGCGCGGCGGGCCACACGCCCGGGTGCCGCTCCGCGAGGTACTCGACGATGGCGAGCGAGTCCCAGACCACGGTGTCGGCGGCGGCATGGTCATGCAGGCAGGGGACCTTGGCGGTGGGGGAGAAGGCGAGGAACTCGGGCTGGCTCTGGCTGGCCTGGAAGATCTGCAGCTTCTCGGTGAACGGGATGTCGAGGGCCGTCAGCAGGACCCAGGGTCGCATGGACCAGGTTGAGTAGCGCTTGTTGCCGATGTAGAGGGAGTAGGAAGCCATGGTGAGAGCTGTAAGGATGGCAACGAATCCGATTTGCGAGTCCGCTGCTCTCGGCAGATGGTCAATTATCTACTTGTACTCCGTACAATTCGCTCAGACTCGGTTTTGCATCCGCCCGACTCAACCTCTTGCTTATTGCCCTCGTTTAGAACGGAGCAAGCAAGAAGCTTCCAATTCGAGTTTGTAAGCAGGCCAAGGCGCCCCATCCCCATTGGTCCGTTCCTGGCCGCTTCGGTGCCAGCCGCACGCCCTCTGGTTGACGCCGGCGGACCGCCACGAAGCTACCCACTCGCACGAAGTCTCCGCTTCGACTGCTGCTTGAGCGCAGGGCTCGAATAGCAATGAATAGGATGCTGCGTGTTTGAAGTGCCGATACAGTACAGATCGAAATATTATGTAAGCATTCTCGGCTCTCTGCAGACGCAGCTGCAGCGTCCGCCGACCGCCCCGCCGTCGATACACCATCTCCGGTCCGGTCCTCGGCAAAGACCCTCGGCATCCCGGGAATGCCCCGGGGTTCGTCATCCGCTACTCGCATGCGTGGGGGGCGAGTTTCGCTTCTCACATCGGTACCATGTTTGCACCACTCGTAGCCTGTCGCCAGGGCCCGCCGTCATGTGCGAAGTTGACATGCTCGGTGCACGTCCGATCGCGGGCCGTCGAGATCCCTTAAGAGGATCCAATCCGGGCGATCTGGGCTCCAGCGGGACTCTAGACCGCCGTGTGTGACTCCTCCGACGCTGCGCTCTCACAACGCACATGGGAGGCGTCATCTTCGGCTACTCGGTTACCTTAACTTTTGACTCGACTACAACGCGGAACAAGCCATAAACAGTATGCTTCGCCATGATTTGAGAATCCCAAGCTGGGCTCCCGGATTATAAGCCAATTATTCTGTCCTGAAGGATCCGATCCTACAACTGGCAATACTCTTATGTGTCTCTGAGAACCAAATCCGGATTCAATTCGGGCCATCGAGGCAAACATCGCCATGGCGGTCGCTCCGCAACACCATCCCAGAGATCATTCTCTCGACGAGGTCATCGCTGCTGAGTCGCAAGCGTCTACACCGACTATCGTGGCAGACGACCTCCCACCGCCGATGGTCAAACCTCCCCCCGATGGCGGCCTCAGGGCCTGGCTGCAAGTGCTCGCGGGCCACCTCGTCGTCTTTAGCACCTGGGGCTATATCATCAGTTTCGGCATCTTCCAGCCCTACTACGCGCAGACGCTAGGCCTCGAGCCTTCGGCCATTGCCTGGATCGGGAGCGTCCAGCTCTCCCTCATCTTCCTGGTCGGCACCTTTTCTGGGCGCGCCTTCGATGCCGGGTACTATCGGTTGGCGTTGGTCATCGGCTTTCTGCTGCAGCTCGTGGGGATCTTTACGACAAGCGTTTCGCGCACGTACTGGCAGCTCTTCCTCGCGCAGGGCCTGTGCCAGGGACTTGGCTGCGGCGTCGTCTTCGCGCCTACCATTGCGAACTTGTCGACGTACTTCTCGCGTCGTCGCAGCATGGCCATCTCGCTGTCGGCGTGTGGCGGCGGCACCGGGGGCATCGTGTTCCCCCTCATGGCGCAGCAGCTCCTGCCGCGCATTGGCTTCGACTGGACGGTGCGCGCCATGGGCCTGGTCGTGCTAGTGGCATCGGTCGTGGTCCTATCCGTCGTCCGGACCAGATTGCCGCCTCGAAGGGCCGGCCCAATCGTGGAGCTAGCAGCGTTCCGGGAGGCGACCTATCTCCTCTTTGCCGTGAGCATGTTCTTTACGCTGTGGGCGGCGTACTTTGCTTACTACTATGTAAGTCATCATCCTTCTCCCACTCCTTAAGGATCACTCACCCCATATTCCTCGGCGGCCGTGACGTTACAATAGGAGTTCCATTCGCTGACTCCGTCCTGCAGGCCCGAGCCTACGCTCTCGACATTCTCCACGGTTCCCAGTCCACCTCTTTCACCATGCTGCTCGTCATCAACGCTGTCGGCATCCCTGGGCGTCTGGTGCCGGCCTATCTCGCGGACCGCTACTTTGGCGCCGTCAACACATTCATACCCATCATCTTCGCCTCGGCAGCGTGTATCTTCGCTTGGGCTGGCGTGAGCTCGATAGGCGGCGACTACGTCTGGGTATGCGTCTACGGCTTCTTTGGCGCCGCCATCCAGGGCATGTTCCCGTCGACGCTCGCGAGCCTGACAACCGACCTGAGCAAGAACGGGACGCGGATCGGCATGATCTTCACTATTGTGAGCATCGTGGCGCTGACGGGGCCGCCGCTCGCGGGCCGGCTCATTGAGGCTGGGGGAGGCAAGTATCTTGCTGCGCAGATGTGGGGAGGCGCGTGCTTGATACTGGGGGGTGGTCTACTCGTTGCCGCACGGTGGGCGAGCTTGAAAAGAAGCCCAGAAAAGCAATAGACCTCAGGGGTATGACTTATAGACGCATATGATGAACGAGCCCAGCAAGCTTTGAATTGTAGCTACCTGTTGCGCTGGAATTGAGAATACGGTGTATGCCCAGACGCTAATTTCATGAACCGACTCAAGCTCACATGCGTTCCGTGCATAGTAAGATATTTGCGAACTTTGGCAGGATTATGACGCTGGTGGCTCATATTCAACGGCATGCAAGTCACGGCCAAGAACAGAGACAAGATCTGGCCATACAAGTGAATATGAAGAGTGACACTGAGAAACAAACTTGTGTTTGGGTACTGCTGGTGGATTTCCTTGACAGCATGACTGCACGCTTATTATCCCAGCTCGTTGGTCAGCTTTTGATATGCTCGTGCAACTATTAGTAGGTATCGAAACTGGAAAGACGCAGGCTGCTCTGCTGCCGAGATGCACGATTTGACCCCTTGGTTACAGACCCAAATATTATCTTGGTATTTCCAAGGCCCAAAAATGTAACTGTCAATATATTCGCGCTGAGCAACGCTGGCTGTGTCCATCCAGTTGGTTGGGTGGCGTCCAGGCACACGGAAGACCCCTGCCCCACACGGCCAGTACGCATCGAACCGTCCAGATCCGGAAATCTTCGACGTCTTCAACCAGACAAACCACCACACCGACTTTCCACTCCGTCTGTCGAGCATGCCTGCGGCCCCATGGATATGCCGCAGCTGCGCCAGAGCGCTGCGTCGCCCTATCCCGCGACCCTTTGCTCGCTTCGCTTCCAATGGTTCGTTCCCACTGCTAACCTGGCCCAACTTCATCAGGAGACTAACGATACCTTGCAGACGCACAATCCTCCGCCTCGTCTCTCGCGCCCAGCCTCCTCCGGCGGGCGCGCTCTCTCGCCGCCGAGCATGATGCCCTGCAGAAGACGCTCAACGCGGGCTTTGACGCGACCAAGGCCAAGCGCGTAGGTGAGCTGCGCCGTGTGGCCACCGCCCTCGAGGACTGGGACAAGGCGCGCAGCGCCATCGACGAGCTCGAAGCTATGACCGCCGATCCAGAGCAGGACCCCGACCTCGCGTCTATTGCGCGCGACGAGCTCGATACAGAGACTGCCCGGCTGGAGACGCTCGGCAAGACGCTCTCGGCCAGCCTGACGCCGCCGCACCCCTTTGCCGACCTGCCCTGCATGATCGAATTCCGCCCGGGCCCCGGCGGACTCGAGGGCCGCTACTTTACCGACAGCCTGTTCAAGATGTACCGAGCGCTATGCGCGCGCCGCGGCTACCGCGTCACGGTACTCAAGTACGAGCTCGCCGACGCCGCGGGCGACCAGTCGAGCGCGGCGGGGGAGAACCCCCTACAGGAGGCGGTGCTGGAGGTGGAGGACGGGGGCGCGTACGGCATCTTCCGTGGCGAGGCCGGTATGCACCGCGTGCAGCGCATCCCGAGCACCGAGAGCAAGGGACGCGTGCATACGAGCGCCGTAGCCGTGTGGGTGCTGCCGTCGTTCCCCGACAGCGCCGCGTCGAACGGGAGCAGCGGCGACATGGACGTCAACAATCCCGAGAGCGACTTCTACGTCGACCCGGCCGAGGTCAAAATCGAGACGATGCGTGCACGCGGCGCCGGTGGCCAGCACGTCAACAAAACGGAGTCGGCCATCCGCATGACCCACGGCCCCAGCGGCATCGTCGTCTCCATGCAGGACCATCGCTCGCAGGCGCGCAACCGCGAGGCCGCGTGGAAGGTGCTGCGGTCGCGTATTGCCAGCCAGCGCGTTGAGCGCCGCGAGGAGGAGGCCGCGCGTTTGCGCAGTAGCGTCCTCGCCCGGGGCCAGATCACCCGTGGCGACAAGATGCGCACCTACAACTACAACCAGGATCGTTGCACAGATCACCGCGCCGGCCTTGACGTGCACAACCTGCCCGACGTGCTGGCAGGCGGCGAGACGCTGGACCGTGTCATGGAGGCCGCAAGCGAGTGGCTCGTGGCGAGGGAGGTGGAGGCCGTCATAGCCGAGGAGGAGGCGGCAGCGAAGAGCTCTTGAAGACGCGCCTTTGTGCCTTCTCATAGACATCGTCGGCGTATTCAGGCGCCGCCGAGTGTATTATATAGTATGATATAGATGTAGTGTACATTAATCCAGGACGGATGCCATGGCGCAGCCAATCCCGCGCGGACTGTGGCCCAATGGCCTTCGCTGTCTTCTCTTTGTATCACGCCAAGTTCCCAACGAATCCCAGGCCCATGAAAACATGTGGTGAATGTGTCGTCGTCAGTCGACTATGTACATATACACATATCGGCATGATATAAATGTGTCCTGTTACCTCTCAACTCCTTCGGAAAAGCACGCTAACAATAGATCACATCAACCCCCCCAGCACCACCTTGCCGATGTTGGCCACCTCCGTCTTGACGTGGCTGCGGCTGTGGTCCTCAAACTCCTTGACGACGCCCTGCACAATAATCTTGCGCAGCTTGGCGTCGACTTTGTTGAAAAGCTCGGCCACAGGGGCAGAGCACTCACGTGGTGTAGGAACAAGGGCCAAGAAGCGCGTGTAGCAGTCAATGAGCACGTCGCACAGCGTCGCAAAGGTCTCGAAGAAGTCAGGCTCAAAGGGCAGCGACGGTGTGAGCAGGTATGTGTACTCCTCCCCGGGGAGCAGATCCGACTCGGAGGCCGCAAAGTTCATGACGGACGGCGCGTTGGCGGCGGCCCCGGCGCCACCACCGAGTGCGCCGCCAGCCGAGGCGAAGGCCGATTCATCGGTGATGTCGGCGGCCGAGACGGAGCGCCGCGTCTTGCCCCCCGGACGGCGGAACATGTTGGGCAAGCGGGCGCGGGACAGCGACGCGGACGATGACGAGTCGCCGTGCAGCTGCTGGAAGGAGTCGAACTCAGCCAGGAGGGCGTTGAGGCAGCGCAGGAATTCGAGGGACGAGGAGGAGTAGAGGTCGTTGATGGTAGGTATGGATAGGCCAAGGAGAAGGTAGTTGGTGGCCTTGCGGGCGAGCTTGCGAGGGTCGAAGCAGGGCATGCGGGCGAGGTCGGGCTTGTCGAAGAGATACGTGTTGAACCAGTAGACACGGCCCTCGTGGCTACAGACTGTCAGCAAGAGATACGACGCGTGGAGAAGGGGGGAGGAGGGACGCACGCCTTGCGCAGGTAGTCGAGCGTCGAGATGCGCTTGTTGGCCACGTCGGAGATCTGCTGATGGATGGCGCTCGCCTCGCTGGGCTGCCAAGGAGGCGGGGCGCTGCCTATGGGTGTTGGAGGCGGCAGCATGAAGCCGCCGCTGTTCATGGTGGTGGTTGTTGAGAACGATGTCGGAGTACGACTGAGCATGCCGAAGCCACCGCCGCCCGTGGCACCGCCGGGTCCGCCGGGTCCTCCGGCCTCCGGGCTCACGGGGCTGCGGCCGTCGCGGCTCTGGACCTTGGCTGCGGCGAGCAGCGCGTAGTCTGGCAGCGCAGGCGGCGCGGTCGCGTCGGTGACGACGGCACCCGAGGCAGAGGCAGCTGACGTCGTCGACGAACCGCGGCGGCGCGTCGAGGCGCTTGATAGCGAGGCTGCCTTGCGCGAGAAGGACAACTTGCGCGGCTCCTTATGCGACGGGGGATACGGGAGGGATCCGGCGCCAGGGAAGGGCACTGGCGGGGGCGGCGAGTGCGGCGGCTTGTGAAGCGGATCGACGCTGATGCTGCCGTCACGCGTCGTCGGGCGGGACGTGGACGCCGACGGGGAGAAGACGGAGCCGCTGAAGAACGAGGGAACGGTCGACGACGTCGCCGAGGTGGGCGTAGTCTTGTGCATGACTGCGGCCGGTGCGCAGGACGGGCGCTGCAGCCAGCGCAGCAGTCCGAACCAACAGAGCCGAGACTTGGCTCTCGGGAGAGGGGGCCGCAACCAGGAGCCGCCGGACGGGCAATTGGCTGGGTGTGCGTCACTGGCGTCGGCTGATGATGCCGATTCAGGCTTCGGTCGTCGCAGAGGGTCGAGACTCGATGGAAGGATGGGCTGGGCTGCAGGCGAGCGCGCGAGCGACTAATCGGGACCGCGCGAGAGACCTAAGGCGGGCGCGGGAAATGAGACGCAGTCTGGCGCGCAAGGAGCGGCGTGAGAATCAGAGACACGGAACCAGCGTGGGGGGGAGGAGACGGGAACGAGGGATTGACGCTGGGCGGGAGGTCATGTATGTAGGAGCGAGGTGTCGTTACGTAGGGGGGGAAAGGGATGCGGCCCCAGAAAAAGACGAAGCCATCGCCATAGGGGGCGTTGCCAACCCAGTGACAAACCCCATATAATTCAACTCAATCCCATGTCACGATCGCCCAATTATTGACGGGCTGGTTATAATACAGCTCACTGCACCATCCACTCTCGCCTGCGGCAGTTGAACGCATAGACGCGCACAGCCAAGCCAATGTCCCACGCGGCCCGAGGACGTGGTGCGACATCCCACGCGGCATGAATGTCAACAGTCCGTCTCCGCGTAGCATGGTTTCAAGTTCAGTTTGCTCTGGAGTACTTTTATCGGTACATGTTTGCGCATCCGACTGCAAATACGTCGGAGCTTCGGGCTACAGGCAACTGGTGGCTGATTTGCCGGTCGAGGTGAACAAAGGCAACAGTGCTGCGATACAGATTAATGATGGAAAGCGCTGTTGCGCCCACCGAATCGGGCCTGCAATCCTAGCGAGCCCAGGGACCTGCGTTCTATTGGAATCGCGCCGACCCCAATTATCTGCCTCCTGTCACGGGACCATCGCATAGCCGGCCAGTTCTGCGGCCCTCTGTTGGGTCTGAACCTGTGTCGTTATCCCTGGCAACCGAGGCGTTCCGCGCTGGTCAGCACCCGGTTTCCCCGCCCTCGTGATTGTACTTTGAACCTGCAAACTCGACGCCAAGCGCGCGCATCAATACGATGGAGGGTCTCTGTCAGTACTGTTCAGCCATTTTCCCAATCAATACCAGTACACCGAAAGCCAAGATTTGTCATCATGAAAACGTACAAGAGCTCGTCCGAGCCGCGGAAGACTGCGTTCTGTGCAAGGCAATCCAGGACCATTGGCCACTTAAACGGATACAACAACGTCACTCCGACGTTACTGATTCAAAGTTTAGTGACATTAAGCTGGATTTTTGTATCAAAGATCCGCATATCTCTGATTCAGGGATTGCATGGGCTTTACTTGAGGGCATTTTGAATGTGAATTGGCACAAGTTTTCCTACACCGTGAAAATGTCAATATCCACTTACCTCGCAAATGGTTAGTTCTTCATCGGGGTAGTTTCATTAGAGGAAATCACTTGCTGATTTGTTTAGATTCAATTACTGAAAAGTCAACATGGAAGTATTCAACTTCGTCTGTGGTCGAAAAGCTTGAGATCGCAAAGTCATGGCTAGCTGGATGCATTTCACAACACGCAGAGTGTATACCTCATGCATCTAGCCTTCCCAAAAGGCTGATACACGTTGGATCTGAGAGCGCATACCCGAGACTCGTTCGCTCGGAGATTTTGACAGGAGTTCACGCTACATTCACGTACGCAACACTCAGCCACTGCTGGGGAAGTCATATGCCACTGCGAGCTACGAAAGACAACCTGGAAGAGTTATCCAACCATTTTACTCTCGATTCGCTTCCTCTTAGCTTTCGCGAGGCAGTTTCTATATGCCGTGCGCTACACATTCCGTACATCTGGATTGACAGCCTCTGCATTGTCCAGGGCGATGCCGATGAGTGGCGAACCGAGGCGGCGCGGATGAAGGATATTTACTCGGGGAGTGTTCTTACTATCGCGGCATCAGATGCTTCCTGTAGCCTTGACGGCTGTTTCACGAATGGTAAAACGTTTCTGGGCACTAACAACAGTACGCCAGAGGTA
Source organism: Tolypocladium endophyticum (assembly GCA_024339985.1). Taxonomy (NCBI): domain Eukaryota; kingdom Fungi; phylum Ascomycota; class Sordariomycetes; order Hypocreales; family Ophiocordycipitaceae; genus Tolypocladium; species Tolypocladium endophyticum. Next base: position 17,834 of record JALHBW010000141.1, read on the forward strand.
GTCCACGCTGTAAAGCATATTCCTGGCAGCGATGCACCACTCAAGATCCGCATCCACGGCGGGGACGTGAGGAAGCGCATCATGAACACCTCTCTTCGCGAAAGAGGCTGGGTCTTGCAAGAGCAGGTGCTGTCTCATCGGATTCTTCACTGTATGCACCCGGAAATACATTGGCAATGTCGTCGAGCATACCAGACTGAGTCTGGTGCCTGCTTCAACAGCAGCAATTACAGTACTTTAGTGACGCAATCGCTACCACCAAATATATCCACTCCGGAGCTGCACGACATCTGGTGCTCATGGATGGAAGATTACTCTTCCAGGCGCTTCTCTTTTGCTCAGGACCGACTCGGTGCACTGGTGGGCATTGTCCAGAAGTTCGGTGAGCGCTCGGGACTTAAGCACTTGTTGGGCTGCTGGAAAGAGACAATGCTCAAAGACTTGATATGGATGCGCTTTGGGGATGTTGTTGACCGTTCCAACATATTGCCTAATATTCCTACTTGGTCGTGGCTGTCCAGGTGTGAGCCAGTCTATTTCGACTTCTGGCGACACAGCGATTCAAACACTCCAATCATTTCTATAAGGAATCATACGACAATCGTGAGCGCAAAAGTCTCATGGTGCGGAATGCCTCTGCTATCAAACGTGGAGGCCACGAGCCTGGTACTTGAAGGCCCTGTTCAACAATACAAGCTTTGTATGGCTATCCAGGCACAAGACATCAACCCACCCTATATGGATGTCGGTGATGAAGCACTTGGTAGCAGAATGGATCCCCGTCTCTGGAGATGCGCAGCACAGTTCGACATGAGCATTGAGAGAGATGGCAATGAATTTACGTGCCTACTCATGCGATCCACGTATTCAAAGGTCCCGAATAATCCTTATCCATTGCAGGAGACATATCTTATACTGCTGCCTGTCGACGGCCAGTCGACGGCTGAAACTTATGAGAGGGTTGGAATTGGCACCTTTCGGGCCAAGGCCACTATGTTTGAGGCGGCGGTGCAGAAGCAGATTCGCTTAGTCTGACATGTTCCTCAAGCGACAGGTTGGAGGGACGAGTCATCATGCTGGCCAAATAGTGCACTTGTGTCGCGTCACGTTATTTCATTCCAATTCAGAGGTCAACTCCAAGAAGTCGAATACAGCATTAGTGGTGTCCCATTTGCTAACTAATTCAATGCATGCGTACCATCTGTTGCCATGCCCTCTTTAGCTACTCTTATACTTACGTATAGAATAACTCAAGGCAGTACATAGTTCCACCCATATTACGTGCTTCAACCACTTCCTATAGTGTCAAGCAGGATCCCAAGGGGCTGCCACGCCAGCCATACGGCTTCAGAGCGTGATACTCCCGAGAGAGACTGCTAAGGCAGGTAGTTGAGAGAGATAAGAGCCCCCATATACTCTACCTATTACTAATATTAAGATAGCGTCGCAAGTTTGGCCCTGGGCTACTAAAGTCTATGTATATCTTATGATCGGACTTGCCTGAGCTAGTAGAGTATAGGTTAGAGATAAAGAATATATCCGAGACTTAGCTAATGGTTTCGCACGGATCGTAGGAGTTAATAAGGTGTTGCTTACTGGAGCGCCGCATAACACTGAGATGAGCTATCGGTCGCAAGGATGGTAAATTAGGAATTTTGGTTCTCCCCTGAACTCTGAAGCGTTACTCAAGTGTTGAGAATAGATAAAGCAGCCAGTGCTTCATTTTAGCATGTTGTCTGCGGTTCGTCCAAGGTCCATCATAGCTACCACTCATTTACACTACTTTAGAGTGCGCATAACTCAAAGAGTTTTTCGGTGCCGAAGAATGGAGGCACGTGTGCTAAATGAAAGGTCCAAAAATAAAGAAAAGCCATGGGGCTACTAGTCATAAAGCTTTGCAAAATTTGCTTATACGTTATTCTTGTTTTGGTTGGTAACGCGGTAAGACATGACTCGGCCTATGCTTCACATTTTCTGACGTGTTATCCATCAGGCTGTTGAATTCAATGGATATGTGAGACAGTCATCACATCTCCTTTCCAACCTCACACACAAGATGGGAGAGGACAGCCACCAATCGTAACGTGTCCCGTCAGAATCCTCAGTCCCCGACGTGTAACGTCCGATGTATGCCCCTTGTTATTGAACATGAAGACTTACACTTCTTGTAGACAGTAGGCCCTCCAGCTGTCGCTAGAGGCAGAAGCTTTAGTATATTGATCCGATGAAGTTATAGAACACTGTAAAATCCACATACCATGGTTTCGGCCAAATTGCCACAAAGTATCAAGCAAACTTTCGCCTGGGCTGATCTGGGACGACTTAATATCGGCAGGAAGAGAGATGTTAGCCCTCCCAGAAGTAAACTCAATAGAGCCGGGGGCATTGATATCTGCTTCGAACATCGCGCACAAGCCAAAGACATTGAGTAGACCGTGCTCGGCGAGGAGATTTGCTAGCTGGACCAGAAAAGGACCGTGGCGCGGGAGCTCAACCATCGGCAGTTTCATCTTCTGGGGGCCTACATGGCAGAACTCATATGGCGCGAGTCCGTCTGGCATGAATCGCCACGACATCGGCGCGAAGTAATCCAAATGATACGATGACGAATCCATGTCCCAGGGAACTGCCGCATTGCCAAAATGCACGAGCTTCTCCCTCGGAGACATGGGGAAATGGTTGTGTAGGAGAACGATGGCAAAGTCGTTTTCGACCTGGTGCCTTACGAACAGCTCGCCAAAAGCCTCTGAGAGAGACTGGGTGCCCATAACCCCCTCGCTCGCGCTCCTAGCTGTTGATATACCGGGTAGCGTATTGTAATGCTCAGGCGAGTATGGCAGAAGCGCCAATTCGTCTGCCATGGTATCTTGACCAATGAGAGGGGAATAGAAGCCAGAGTTGAGGTGATAATTAGGAGTCTACGACACCAAGTCTGACCTGGCTGGCTGCGTGCGCGAAGATGCGAGAGTCGGGGATTTATCAGAACGGCCCGCAGTACCGGCAGCTCTACCCCGCCGGCTGGGCGTCCATGTGGAGATAGATGGCCGATCAGGCGGCAGGACAAAGTGGCCGAAAGTCCTGCATGAGTGCAATGTGGGATACAAACGTGGCACGGAACGACTGGGCGTCCATGGAGATAGATGGCCGATCAGGCAGCAGGACAAAGTGGCCGAAAGTCCTGCATGAGTGCAATGTTGACGTCAACAGGGGCAAAATTTCTCACCCAGCATGGGAGCAGAATAGTACACTACCTCTAGACCCACAAGTCTTGCGCGAACAGCGGGCTTCTCCAGTTCGCCAATACGGCAATACGCATACTCAGGACGGAACACGGACTAAATTCAATACAATCAACCAGCCAGCCAGCTATTACAGCAATATACATACATACCAGCCCCCCAAGAGCGGCTCCCTCTTCCAGAACCCAACCCTGGCGGCTCATGGCGGAGGTCACACAACCTGAATATTGACGCGAAAGTGTCGGTACGTTAGCGAGTCCTCGTATCGGGACACCAACGGCGAGACAGTGTACCGACAAGTCCTCGCGTCAAGCCGCGAATATAAGAACCTGAAGATATTGATACTTGGCAATTTTCACTCTTACTCGATGAGGGATGCCACCATCCGCGGTGGGTGCAACAGCGTTTTCCAGACTACAACCGGTATACAACAACATGCATGATGACATCTCCAACCCTATATCAAATTGGCATTATTCTATATCAAATACATCGGCAGCCCTCCACTTGCGCGCCGCGTTTAGCGTCTTTATGTTGACAACCGCCCCTATAGCTGCCTCACAATCACTGGTGTGGCCATCGATGTCGCCAGCGTGCTCGAAGTGCACACGCACCCCGTGCCTTGGATACTCGTCACCGGCGGCGCATCGCACGTCGCCTCGTGCGTGAAGCCTGCGCCGGCGGCCGACGTCGTCGGGTGCGGTGCCCTGCCCACGACCTCGGCCTGCACCAGCACGGGGATGATCTGCCCCGTCGAAAGGCTGAACGGGCGGTGGCCCAGCGCGGCCAGCAGCGCGGCAATCTCACCCGAGTGGCTCGTAATGCTGATCCATGTGCCGTCGTCGTGCGTGAAGACGTCGTCCAGGACCGTCTTGCTGCGCGCGAGCTCGTGCGCGTCCGTCTCGCCCTGGCCGCGGTCGCCGCGCCACAGCTCGTCCGCCTCGGTGAAGCCGGCCTCGAAGGCGAAGTTGGGCGCGAAGGCGGCGATGCGCGACCTCGTCGAGCGGCGGTCGCAGGTGTGGATGCTGATGCCCTCGCGGAACAGCTCCTTGATGGTCGGCGCAAAGGGCTGCGAAGGTGGGAAGGCGATGCCCGCGCCAAAGGTCGTGTTGGCCGTCTGGATGCAGCGCGAGAGCGGCGAGCTGTAGTACGAGTCAAAGTAGGGCATGCCCTGCTGCTCGAAGCGCGTCTTGAAGTAGGCGTTTGCCTTCTCGGCTTCACGGAACCCTTGGGGTGTGAGCAGGGAATCGGCCCAGACGGAGGTGCCGTTGCCGTCGCGCTCGGCCCAGTAGCACTGTGCCAACCTTCACATGAGCGGATTGCGGATTGCACGCAAAAGCCAAGAAATACTCACGTTCCACGCCGGGGTGCCGTAGAAGCTCTCGGCCGCGTTGTGGTAGCCCTGCCCGTGGCGGCCCATGACAAGCACCTTGTACCGCACGCTTTCGCTGTGGCGGCAGTGCGTGTTGATGTAGTCAACCCATCGAGCGAACCGCTGCCACTGCGTCTTGAAGGTATGCGAGTCCATGCAGCGGTCGGTGGGATACGTGCGGTTCAGCAGGCCGAAGTTCTGCGCTGCCTGTGACGTCAGTTAGCGAGGCTGTATCGGCGTAACCAGGCGATCAATGAAGCGCACGTAGTCAAAGGTCTGAGGGTCCGTGTCCGGCTCGTCCTGGAGAAAGTATCCCGTGACGGCCGAGTACTGAATCTCGTTGCCTTCGGCCTCGGCCCAGAGGGCGAGGGCCGAGGACGCGAGGCTCAGCAGAACGGGTAGCGAGAGCCTCATGCTGAGCGGTGCGGCGGTGTTGGGAGTTGCAGGCTCAGAAACGGACGCGCCGCCAGTTGGGCATCATCGGTATAAGAGCAGCAAAGTGAAGTCGTCCCCGAGGATCCGGTCCCTGGCCGCATTTGCAGCTGCTAATCTCCGCTGCAAGCCAGATGTTGTCGACGCCGCAATCGGGGTGTCGTGCCGCAAATGGCGGGGAACGAGTCGCTGGTGGGTGTGCATGCTGCTCCAATGGACGTGCAACGTGGTGAGGCAGCGTCGACGTGAGAGGCTGCGGGTGGCGCAACATGCGCACCTCGGGATCATGCGAGGCATCGTGTTGGTCAAAAGAACAACCGCTTCATCGCAATTTGGCGTGCCGCATTTCATTTCAGCTTTGAATTGCGATCAGAACGAGTTAGAATTTGCCATGTCGTGTGTCAATGGAGCGCTTTCGCATGGCGTCCATCGTGCGGTGTAAGTTGAGCCTTCTCAGCAATTGCTTGCACGTCCAAAGCCAAATGACATCCCATCCGTCGGACGGTCGTGTGGACTATCCGAGCCGCGGTGGCCCTTCTGACGGTGACGACTACTCACAAGGTAGCTGGGAGGACAATGAAATCGATTACAGCGACTGGTTGCCGTCATCAATCGTCTCAGCGTCTCCGGCAACGCTCAGCCCCGCTACGCCTTCGCGGATTGCTGATGAGGACCGCGCACCGAGTGGCAGCCGGACGGAGGCGTCACATATCTCGACGGGCATGCTCCGTGGACGAAAGCAAATTTTCAGTGATTAGTAAATGGGGCTCTACATACGGTGACTGTGGAGCGTATATTTGATCGCAGTCGCAATGCACCTACTGTATACAGTTGTTCGGAGCCCAGTGGCGGGCGAAAGCAACGGATTCTGGTAACAATGTAACGTACTACTTTCGGACGTTAAATGTGACATTAATATGAGTAATCCAGCATCGGCAGATTGATATCAGCCTCTAGATGTACATCCGTCGCAAAGTCTTTGGGCAATATCTTCTAAGCTCAATTACGATGGCGATGGCTGACAAAGCTGCGGTTTGCTTAGGTATAGATGCGGTATTAGACTGATTATAGCTAGCGGTAGATAATCTTATTACAATTTCATTCTAAGGCCCAGGGTTACAGTTTCGCCTCTTTCTTATGGACGTGCCTGAGGCGGTTGAAAAAGGCTGCCACTGTTTCACTGTCGGAGAACTCCCAAACTTCGTTAATGAGCTCGCCATTTTCGGATGTCTGAAGCCACCACACACACTCGTTATGAAATACCCCGAGTTCCGCCCTTGCAACGAATGTCACCCAAATGCACATAACTCCCAAGTCGGCGTCAAACATGTGATCGTGGACTTTAAGATTTTGTTCTTTGAAAGTTGAAAAGAGTCGAGTAAGATACTGCACATATTCTTCGTTCGTCATGACGCGTCTATTCATTGATCGAGGGAGGAAGTGATGTCGACAGTTTGGACTCCGCGCTGCCATTATCGCGTCTACATCCAGCCGACGGTAGCCATCAACGACCCTCTGCAGCGTCTTTGCCATGGCTATTCGTGAAGACATTCTATTAAGAACTATGGCTCGAGCTCTTGTGGCAGTATTATGGTAGTGCAAATGGAACCCGGACAAATAAGATTGAACAAGCCTTAGTCGTGTGTCTCATTGCGTGAGTTAGAGGCTACTTCAAATTTTAAGGAGAATGTCGTTATCTTTTATGTTTCTGGGTAGAAAACCGGAAGTGGAGTAAAAGACTGTCAAGCTCAAAAATGATTGCGTTATCCGGACGTTCGGATACAAGACAGTAGATCTGCAGGATAACACAGTCGCCGTCGCATATTAGGTTTGAGTAGCCGATGGCAACTGAAGAATTTACGAAGTAACTTTCGATTATACAAATGATTAGTTGAAACAAAGAAGTATGAAGTCATCTACTATAAACTGATATAAATAACTTATGTTTCGCATTGCAAGCCATACTAGTATCTTCTGGTTTATCATAACAACAGCCCGACACTTGCTTGATATCGGATCAAATAACGATGACTTTGCACGAGCTATGGGAAATATTGCGTCCAGTCTTAATAGCTGTGGGGCTCTGGAGCGTTCTAGGATATGGACGTGCCTTGCTCTACCTCGTGCTCCCCGGGCTTTTCATGAAGAATAACGAGACGGGCATTCTCAAGGACATCAGATATGTGTCCCTAGAGGATGTCTCAACACTTTATGCCCTAAGTCTTACTTTACTGCCAGATCGATTTCTTCAAGAAAGGCTATTGCCACTGGAACGGGCACTTCAACTGATAACCAAACTGCCTCCTACTTCCACCTTCAAGCGCCGTCTTGAAACCTTATTTATTTCAAAAATATGGGCCCTAGGAAGCCAGAATATGGATCTTATAGGCAATGGCTCCACATATCGCAAGCCAGATGGCTCAGGAAATAGTCTTCACAATCCGAGGATAGGTGCTGCCCACGAGCGATATCGCCACATGGTTCCAAACATGGCTCCCGAACAAGCCAATCACCCGGACGCTGGAGTTCTATTCGACTCGCTAATGTCCCGCGGAAACACTTTTCTCGGGCACCCAAGCAAGCTATCGAGCGTCTTTTTCTATCTGGCTACAATAGTCACTCACGATCTATTCAAAACGGTAAGGATGCCGCCTGTCCTGATGACTGTGGCTTGTTATTGACTTATGAAGAGCGCAATTGATCATGACATCAACCAATCGTCATCTTATCTTGAACTCTCGCCTCTTTATGGATGCGATGATGAGGAGCAACACAGTGTGCGTCTGTTCGATCGAGGTCGTCTCAAACCGGATTGCTTCGCTTCAAAAAGACTGCTCGGCTTACCGCCCGGTGTTGGAGTGCTCTTAATTATGTTCAATCGTTTCCACAACCATGCTGCAGAGCGACTCGCGAGGTAAGAACGTTACGATGTACGTTAAGCCCTCAGCCTACTGACAAGAGAAAGTATTAATGAAAACGACCGGTTTCCCGAACCGATTCCGGACTTAGAGACCGATGAGTCGCGGCAGTCTTGGGCCAAATATGATAATGATCTATTTCAGACGGCTCGACTTATTACATGCGGCCTCTACATGAATATCATCACGAGAGATTATCTTCGCACGATTCTGAATATCCAGCGAACCCAGTCTTCGTGGTCAGTAGATCCTACAGTTGGGCGTCCTGAGGACGTGCTTTTAGAACGCATACCTGAAGCAACCGGAAATCAAGTTTCTGTCGAATTCAACCTGATATACCGATGGCATTCCAGCATATCCAAGAAGGACGAGGAGTGGACTGCGTGCTACCTTCAGCGGATCTTGGGAAAGAATCCGTCAACAGCTAGCCCTCACGAATTCGCCGAAGCCCTGAAAGAGTTCGAAGGGTCAATTCCCAAAGATCCTGCTGAGAGGAGGTTTGCGGGATTAAGCAGAACGTCTAAGGCTACATATCCTGATGAGTCATTGGTGCATATGTTTACGTCCTCTGTTGAAGATCCAGCGGGCTCATTCGGCGCCGGAAGAGTGCCAGATATTTTTCGGTCAATCGAAATCCTGGGTATTAAGAAAGCACGCAAGTGGAACGTTTCTACATTAAATGACTACCGCGAAAAGTTCGGACTTCAAAGGCACACGCGCTTTGATGAGATAAATCCAGAACCAAAAGTTTGCGAAACATTGTCTCAGCTGTATAGTACACCGGACGAGGTCGAGCTATACCCAGGAGTAGCCATCGAGAAAGCTGACCCACCAAGTATTCCTGGAAATGGTCTTTGCGTCAACCAAACCACCGCCTTTACTGTGCTTGCAGACGCCGCGGTGCTTGTACGCGGGGATCGGTTCTTTACGAGAAACTTTGGTCCAGGAAATTTGACATCATGGGGGTATGATACATAACCCCTAAGTCTATACTAAGCCTGCTGAACATTCCTCACAGATATGATGAAATGAATTTTGATCCGAGTATTGACCAGGGACACGTCTTTTATAAACTAGCATCACGGGCTTTTCCATCCTTACTTCTTGAGAATAGTATTTATGCTCATTTTCCATTTGTTATTCCGTCAGAGAACAGATGTATATATGAAGCGCTAGACATGCATGATTTATACTCTTGGGAAGATCCTATAATAGTAGAATAGGTCTCTTCGAGGTAATAGTGGGGTGGGGGATCTTCCAGATTGCGACGCATTACGTAGCGCGGATAGATGAATCATCATTCATATCGCTTTAGAGCCTTAAGGAATAATTGGGAGGTTTCTTTGGTAGACAGGCTAGAGGCTGGAGCGCAAGCTACGCTAGCAATAGTTTCGTGGATCGCAAGGACGTAATCAATGTATTTAAGATAATAATTATAATACCCCTCTGGCATGCGGCAGGCTAGTGTCCGTTGGCAATCATCAACTCAGCCGCGCGTTCGGCAATGCCATAGACAGCAGTCTGAATGTGTGCAGAAGGCAGCACTGGCATGATGCTGGCATCTACTATGCGCAGATTCGTCGTACCGTAGACCTTCAACTCCGGGCTGACCACGCCGCCATCCTTCTCCGGCAGCATTGCACAGGTGCCCACAGGATGGTAGATGGAGAGAGTAGTGTTGAGAACGTATCGACGCCAATCCTCGTCCGTCTGCACATCCAGACCGGGCTCGTACTCGGAAACCCATGCCGATGAAAGCGGTGGCGTAGTGGCTATCTTGCGGCAGTACTTGGCCACTGCGATGGCGGCTTGCACGTCGTACTCGTTGGTCAAGTAGCGCGGATCAATCAATGGTTTGACGTTGAGATCCACCGATGAGATGTGCACCGTGCCACGGCTGAGTGGGTGCATAACAACTCCAATGAGTGTGGAGAAGCCCTTGCCGTGTAAGTTTGACCCGGCGCCAGGATAGCCTTTGACACCCGTATAACCGTCGGAGAAGATGATCTCGAGCTGTGGTGCGGCCGGCGTCTTCAGGTATTGTAGCTTCTTTCTGTCGACAACTGTACCTAGAACGTCGACGACAGACTTGGCAACGGCAGCGAGCTTGGAGGCTGCTGCCTCACCGATCGCCTGCTGCCAGTTGAGATAGCTATATCCGCTGCCAGTGTAGTCGTACAAGGAGACTTTGTTCTCTCGCCAGAGCGCAAGCTGCGCAGCGGCATACGACGCGTCGTACTTAAGTATGTCAAAGGATGTAAAATTGTCCTTGAGCTGGTATGAGGTCTCGTAGCGGATGTGATCCTGCAGATTCTCTCCGACGCCCGGGAGGTCAATGAGCTGTGGAATGCCCGCCGCAGATAGAACGGACTTTTGGCCGATGCCAGACATCTCGAGTAGACCGGGGCTCTGGAATGAGCCGGAGGAGATGACCACTTCTCTGCGGGCACGGATGACTGTGCCATTCTGCAGTGTCACGCCGGTGGCGATGTGGGAAGACTTGCATTTTCGAAAATTCACCTTGGCTACTCTCGTCTCCAACAAGAGATGTAAATTGTCGCCAGCCGTCGGAATGTAAGCATTGGCAGCGTAGGACCTCTTCCAAGTCCTGGGATCAATGTTACTGGGCTGGTCCATATAGCCAATAGGATCCCCGCCCAAGGAATTGAGGTTCTGTCGAATGCCCAAGTTTTGCATCGCTCCATGCCACAGTTCTTGCTGAGCAGGGATGACCCTGTTCACAACGGTGTGAATCGGACCAGTAGTGCCGACTCCCTCGTCTCCATAGTTGGATGAGTTGATGCCGGTAAACGTCTCGACCTGTTTCATTGCAGCAATCATGTTGTTCCAGTTCCAGCCAGGGTTGCCGAGGGCCTCCCAGCCGTCGTACTCGACTGCGGCAGACCGGTCCCAGGTCATCAGGTTGAGGGCCGAGCTGCCACCGAGGACTTTGCCTCTGCTAGCGGGGAGCACGCGGCCATTGAGCCCTTGCTGTGGCACAGTGGTGAAGTTCCAATCGTACACGGTTCCAAGAGTTGAGCCTTTCATTCCAGGAATGTTAATTCGGTCCTCATCGAGTGCTGCTGGTCCGGCTTCAATCAGCAGGATGCTGCTATGCGGCAAGCCCTGACTCAGGCGTGTGGCCAGGGCAGAACCTGCCGTGCCGCCTCCAACGATGACCTGTACTTGAGATTAGAGGTGCAAGTGGTCAACCTCTCCGGTTCTCGAGACAAGTTAGCAACTTACATAGTCGTATGCATCAGATTGAAGGCACGCGCCGGACGGGACCTGGGCTAACAGTGCGGCGACAACCGCAGCTTTGGCTTCGTACAGTCGCATGCTTTGTTTAGGAGCTGATGCGCGGGGAATGGGAGGAGCGGCAAGGGAGCTGGGGAGAAGCGTGCGGAGTACTTCACACTCCTACGCACACATCATCCTTTGACGTGAGACAAAAATGGGCGCTGCAGAGCCTACGGGTACAGAGACGTTGTGACGTTGAACGGAATATTTCGAAGAGCAGCCCTATAAAGGCCATCCCCGCAGGACAACCGCAATATCCCGCAGCTGCATCTGAACTGGAGATAATTTGATCGCAAGATCCAGACTGGACCGCTTAACCGGAACGTACGCCCAGTTCCGGAATGGCTCTGCAGGGAACAGGACGAAATGCCAATTCGCTCCCAGCCTGGTCGATGGGGGTTCCACCATCCTCTTCCGCCTTCTGTATTCGGTCAGGTGCAGCTCAGCTCGCAGCAAATATGCATGCCCCCTTGCCATAATACCATCAATTCAAAACAAAATGGCAAGCCGTGAACCGAGAGCCATTGACAAATTTTGTTCGTTCGCAGAAGCAGGAATGTATAGATACTGGCATTACTGAGCCCGCGCTGCTAGATCAATTTTAGATGCGGACAATACGGGTGAATCTGAGTACTGTTTGGCTGATGAACGAGTTTTTTTTGGGGTCTTACAGCGCCTTCAAGGCAAGCATTGTGACGGGATCTGGCCTTCTTGTTGACTTACCTAGAACGTATGGGACTTTCTTAGCTTGGTGACCCTGCAAGGTTGGGATTTCTATGCGAAATGAGCGACGACCAACGACCAACGGACAACGGTATTTGCCGCATCTATGCCTCGCTATTCATGCAACAAGGAGTGAGCGACCAAGGTTCATGGACGGATAACGTTAGTGCGAGTAGCTAGGCGCGGCAATCGGCAGGAGTGCGCAAGCCCTTGTAAATGTAGGAGCTGCTATCTGGACGTTGCACTGAGTAGGAGGCAGTTAGTATGATTCCATTCTTCTTATGACTGAATCCCTCAAAGTTATTCACGTTGAATTGGAATCGTCGACTCTAATGGCCATTCATTGCTGGCTGCCGGTGTGAAGCTCTCGCTTGTTGACTGGAGTCGGAGCTCGACATCTCACCTATTGCTCGGCCTTCAAGTTGCCCAGCATGGGTCGTCCTACCGCGCCGAACCCGCTCCCTGCGGACCAAAACATCGGCGTGGCCCTCATGGTCCTCACTGGCATCTTGACGGCGCTTGCCCTCCTCACATCCGGCCTGCGGCTCTACGTGCGCTTCTCTCTCGCTTGCCAAGGCTGGGACGACTACACAATGATAGTTGTGACCATTTTAGCGGTGGCGCGAATGGCCATGCAGGCAGCACAAGTTGCCATTTACGGCGACGGCCGTCATCGCTGGTATATCAGTGAGTCCGACTACATCAACAACAACATGTTGGGCTGGTATGCCCAGATGCTGCTGTTTGCCGCCGTCTGCTTCTTGAAAGTCTCTATCCTGCTCTTGATTTTGCGAATCAAGGACGAGAGGAAGCTACGGTACTTCCTGTACGGAGTCATCAGTGGGCTCTTCATTACAAACTTTGGCTCCATCATCATCCTCATTGCCGAATGCTCGCCACCCTCTGTGTATTGGACCGGCGTTGGCGGGACGTGCTGGGATACGAAGGTTCGCATTTACGCCATCTACTTCACCATAGGTATGTAACCTCTCGCGGATTCGAAGTCATGCTTGACGGCGTACTCTGTTTGCCTCGATTGGAAGAGACTAAACTAACGAAGCGACGGGTGGGTGTTAGCCTACTCGATCGCAACCGACTTACTTTGCTCTCTGCTCCCCTTGTACGTGGTCTGGCGGGTCCATATGATGCTGCAAACAAAGATTGCCGTCTGTTGCCTGATGAGCCTGGGTTTGATGTGAGCATGCCATGAGCCCCCTGGGTCTTGAGTTACGCAACGGCGAGCTGACTGCACCTAAAAGAGCCACCGGATTCGGCATTGCCAGAGCTGCATCGCTAGGCTTAGTTACAGTTGATCTCAGTTGTATGTACATTTAGCAGTCCGGGGAAGAGGCTTTGCGAGACCTGTTTCCGTCGGCTATGAAGAGCAAAGTCCACTAATTGTTTGACTGCAGGGGACTACGCTATATCCGCCATTTGGTCAAACCTGGAGCTCTTCTTGGGCATCATAACCGCAAACCTCGCGCTCTCACGCTCCATCTACGCTTTCCTTCGGAACGGAAAAGCGGGTACGAGCAGCTCAAATTATAGTTCGCAAAGAATCCGCTTAAGCTATCTCCAACCGTCCGACCGCGAGCCTGGGAGCGATATTCGGGGACGCGTTTGGTCGACAGTCGTTCGCCATCCTTCCGTTTCCAGGAGCGAAGAGAGCGAAGCGCCGCTCGAACCGAATAATCGCAAGGAGATGGAGACTCATTGCAGACAAATAGAGTAGATGGAACTTTTGGATCTTTCAAGATGCCTGTAGCATGGCAACACACTGGTCTTGTTGCGAAGGGCCAAGCTTGGGGAGCTCACACAAGCGCCTGTCTTGTATCAACGCATGAGACAGTGTAACATTTGTGTTCGTCATCCATCGCAAGTTCTGGCGCATAATGAGTGCCGTTCCGTTGGGTTAGTTACCTGCTGTGGATATTTTGAAGCTCCCAAAGTGTTGTCTTAATGCCGGACTGATCGCGCACCTTTTGATGCTTCACGTTCTTCAGATGCGAATGGAGGTTCGGAGACCCGTTGTCCTACCATGCAGGGAAAAAAAGGTGTCATTATATAGCACGTCAATTACCAGCTCAGGACTGCAAATAATGATTTACGTGACTCAAAACTCAACAATTTGTGCTAATCAAAGCTTCGGCGGACTTCGAATGTTAGATTTGAGCCGGAAAATTCCCTAGAGTTCCAGAAACCCAATCAAAAAAGTCTTGAAAAGTTATTTGCTTTGGGTTTCTACTATAAAAAAATGAATCCTAACTAGACTTAAATTACGTATTAGCTACTAGGATAGCTGCGAATAAAAGGGAGATAATTGTAACATACCATGCCGCTATAACAGGACAGGCAGCTACTACCTGGGTGGAGACGTTACACGCTGCAATTCTACCTGCTCCATGCCTCTATGCTAGAAAGAACCGAAAGGGTAATGACGTTTCTCGGACCAAAGACTGCTTGATAACCCTCGGCACAGTCCTTTAATAGCGCTAATGCTTCTCCACGTCGACCTTGTAGCTTCCTCACATATGCAAGTTGACACTTACACTCTAGCGTGAGAATTTCTGCACCGTGCACCGTCTTGCACATCTCCAGTATTTCCTCCGCCATTTTTGCCCCTTCCTCAACCCGCTTCTGGGTCAGAAGTGCATACACCAGTTTTAACCTGGCCGCTTGCGTGAAAAGGTGGTCTGCTCCCAGGTCAGAAGTGCATGTCTCCACCAGCTGCACCCCTATGTTTTCGGCTTCTGTTCCCCGGCCGAGGTCGATGTACAAATCTATAACTTCCACCATGGCCATTTTTATGGTGCGGGAATCTGATCCTTGAGTTGCCTTGAGAGCGTTCATTGCCTCCATTGCTAGCACCTCGGCCTCTTTAAACTGACTCATCCTTCTGTATGCTGACGGAAGATAAACCATGCTCTGTATCGTGCTAGGAGCATCTGCCCCTTCTTTAGCCTTAAAGATTTCTTTCGCCCGTAAAATCGCCTCCTTGGCCGTTGAGTGCTGACCACTGTGCAAACTGATCAATCCAAATAACATTGTACTGTCCGCAGTTTTGAGGTGATTTCTACCCATAATTTCTTCACGCGTTCTCTTTGCTTCACTAATCATGCGCTCTGCAACCGTGAGCCTGCCTTTTTGATACGCATAAAAGGATACGTTGTGTAAGAGAAATGCCCATACCTCTTTTAGACTGTTGTTCTTCGGACGATATTCGATCGCCGCCTCAGCATGTGCAACGAGTCTCTGACAGGTTTCCCAGGTCTCATACTCTCCGCTCGGGAATGCGTTAGCCATTAGCGTGATATAACGCTCCTTAAAAGCCTCCTCCTTTGTGTTGATTTTAAGCCACCTCCTCGTCGATAGCTGTACAAGGCGGTGCATGTCGAACGCATCCCCTATTTCGTTTGCTTTGAGGAGGCAGAAATCGCTCAACAGATCCACATCATCTTCAAACTCGCAATCCATATGATCGCCATTGAGATCAAATTCCGAATCTGACCATTGGTCTTCAGGAATGGCTTGCGTATCGTCTGTAGTGGTTTTAGACTGTTTAAGAAGCGACTTTGGGATGTCTCGCCGATCGAAAAAGCTCATCAAAGACAGGAGATTTGCGGCAGATTCCTTTTTGAGGAGGATATGGTCAAATGAAATATGCCATGTCGTGATAATTGCGTTTGACGCGCTTCCATCCCTCCCCAGGTCACCGGCGTCATATTGAAGAAGCCGCAGTCTCTGACGCTCGCTCCGACGAAACTCCGCCAAATACCTCTCCAGCGAGCTTCCTGTCGAACTCCTTTGTATATAGGCGGCTGCCTGGCTGATTGCGAGTGGGATATTATCAAGTGCCAACGCGAGACCCGCAGCGGCATCCGCATTTGAGATCACTCCAAGCCTGTTTCTCAGAAGCTTCATCCCTTCTTCCGACGTCATGGGGCCGATTTCGATGACATTTCGATTGCAACCAGTCAGCTTGCAACCCAGCCTCTTGTCGCGCGTTGTGAGTACAATAGATCCGTTTGGACTCTGTGGCAAATACGTCGCCAATGGCGCCGCGCCTTGCGTATCCTGGTTCACGCCGTAGAATATATCAGACTCGTCGGCACTGTCGATAACCATGACCCACTTGCCGTTACGCTCGTTGGAAAGCCAAGTATGAACAAGCTGCGGTACATTGGCATTGGGCACGTTCCGGCCTGGTAGCTTGACGATGTCGGCAGTCACCTTGAAGCCTTGAACTACACGCGATTGAGTGCTGGCATGGAGCCAGAATACCCACGTGTCTGTCGACCTCTCCTTCACCCGATGAGCGAATGCGATGGCCTGCTGTGATTTCCTGTGTCTTTTAGTCAGATTTGTACAGCACCTCCAAATAGAAGCATGGTAGCTAACCCAACTCCCCCAAATCCAACCAGGGCCACGCGGCTGGGCGGCTCGGAGCATATTTTCTCCATCTGCTCGAGAATGTTTCCGCGGAGAACGAAATCGCGGTCGGGCTTGAAGGGAATCGCCGCGTATGGGGCTGGCGTAGTTTCCGGTTGTTCTGGAAACCGTCAGCGGTTTGGCGCCAAGCATAATCCATCAACTACCTGTAACCTACCCAGCGTGTAGTGAAATTCCGCGCTGATCGGTGCGGAGCTCAGGCCCACCTGGAGGCCTTGATTTCGAGACCCGAAGGAGATGTTTGGTTCTGCCATATTGAAATTCTGATGATGTGATTATTCTTTCTTACTGCAGATTGCAATGTTGGGCGGCTTCCAGGGCTTCGACAGCTGCGGCTGATCTGCAGCTGCACGTGACGTTGAAGTTGCTACCAACCATCTCTGGCGAGAGTGACTGAGAATCTGTCCTATAAACATTGACGTGGACAAGTCAATCATCATCATGGACCCCCTCAGTGTCACTGCTAGCGTCGCCGGCATAAGCGTTCCAGCATTGCACTGTGTCCGCCTCCTGTACCAAGACGTTCAGAACATCATTGATGCACCAAGCAATGTCAATCTGCTGAAGGAAGACTTGCTTACAATCTCTCAAGCCCTTGCTTCCCTTCGAGTCATATCAGATCAGCAATGGGAATCGCTCGGGCAGAATGTGATCGAGCAGTCAAAGTCCGCCATAAGGCTCTGCGACGAGTCCTGTACAAAGCTCCACGCCGCTATTGGACGCTGGACCCGTCACAGTAGTGACGGAAAACTTTCCTGGCGGGATCGAACAACAATCGGCTTCTTCAAACAAGATCAAATGAAGTCCACATCAAGGCAGCTGCAGAATTGCAAGAATACTCTCACCACGGTAATCGTTATTGCGAATCTGTGAGTGAAAATCTCCGACTTTGAAGAGCCTAATACTAACGACACACAGGCAAAGCTCCCTTGGACAAAAGGACACGACCGAAGACATAAAGAAAATGGTATCAACTAAGACAGCCGAGATCTCAGATGCGGTGGCAGCGACAGATACGCAACTAGTCGAGATAGAGTCGAGGCTTGGAGCCCTTATCATCTCGACTCAACACGAAGGTGAGACGGAAGACGACCGGGATAGCGCATTAAGCCAGGTGGAAGTCGAGAAAGCTGCCCTTAGCGCATCGCGCAGCCTGCTTGAAGAGCTGCTATCCAAGGCTCAAGCTACGACTGCAAATGCCCGAGGGGACCAGCATGGGATAGTCACTACATTTGGAAGCCAGAATGAGGGAGTGCAGATTGGAGTAAATAACGGCGCCATAAGTAACCTTACATTCGGCAGGAGGGACAGAGATCCTTTACGCAGGGAGTAGTCTGTCGGAGAAGGTAGACAGACGCTGGAGCTACGATTGGTATGACAGGGCCCATGGAAGACCGTCTCCATCCAAAGTCTAGATTCAGCTGCAGTGAGCCACTTCTGCAGGATATTGCTCCTCATCCTACCTGCCCAATTGCAGCAAGAATTCAGCCTGATACGGCATTGCCCTCGCCGTAGAAAGTGTAGCACAACTGGAGCGTTGCGTGTCTTCTTTCAGCGATACTTGAGTTTACACACCCACAATATTATTGCTCACTTAGTGACAGCAATATTTAGCCCTTACATAAAGTCTTATATACCCACAGTACGCTCGCTAACCTATCAAAAAGGCCGACATTAGGTCTGCAATAACGTCTTACATACCTACAGTACGCTTTCTAATCTAGGAACTGACCTTGCATCTGGTCAGTACATGAAGTCGAGACTTTCGTTCTCTTACCTCTCTTACCAGATAGTACTCATCCATCCGAATTCGGTCTTCGCAACACATCCAGTTCCTCCACATGCTGTCGAGGCCCGTGGCACCTCCCTGTCCTTCTTTGCTGCATAGGCAGGCTCGTCTCTGCCACGCGAGGCGTAACGAATCTCACTAAAATTGCCCTTGAAAGGGCTTCAAATTGCAGTTGAAAGCGAAACAGCCTGCCAAATGAGTTAACAAGGGGCCTGAAACAGTGAATATTAATCATTATCTGGGTTTCGCATGAGTTGTCGCTGAAATGTCAGCGCTCCTTCAAAGCATACAGTCACACCTCGAGATTTCATCCGCTTGGCGATTATGAATTCGGCTGGTCCAATTCTACCGCTGATACCGATGGCGGAGAGATGTGCTCGTCATAGAAGAAGTTACTACATATGTCACAAGCCTCGTCCGAAGGTCTACTGGTAATTTGATATCAACACTTGAACGGGACAGAATGCTCATAGGTTATGGTTGTTGCCGCTGCAGCTGTCCCTTTGACGACGGCTCCCCTCGAGACAATTCCGTCTCCGGCTAAGCTGCCCGGCGCGGTCGGCATCAGCTGTGGGTTACTGGCAGGAGGCGTATGCGATTCGGTAGATGACGAAGGCGTTTGAGAATGCAATCACAGTGGTTGGTCTAATTCAAGAGCAATTCACGTTACTATTACAGAGCGACAAGAAACGCATCTTGGTCGAAAGGCAGTTCGCGGAGCTTAAAGGCCTTCAGCGCAAGCTGTTCTCTCCAGCTAAGCCATTTATTCTACTCTGTAGGCTGTAGACAGGTCGTCCACATGGACACCCTCTTTAATAGTCGCCTCAACAATGCTGTAGACCGGAATCTCAGCCAATCTCCCAACTATATGATACAGGGTAGGAAGAGTTTCTTTGTCCAACGCATCGAGAGAGATATTTGCCGTCTCAGTCGTCTGCAACCGCTTTACAGATCGGCAAAGTCGGTTGGGAACGCAGACGGGATATTCAGCGTCCGCAACTCCGGGCCTTCCGGTGGCTGGGATATACTTGTAAAATAGAAGTGCGTCCTCATCGCCCTGCTCATCAATGTCCCCTTCTTTCAGACCGTTCATCTGCAACTTGAGAAATGGTGCCTTTCGCCAGCTCGCTTCCGCAGAATAATCCTTGGATCTGTGTTCCGAGAGAACGTCACAGAACATTTTGGGGCAGCCAAGCTCTTCTCTTCCAGTCAGAATAGGATCTGCCAAGTTCTCCCACATGACCGCCACGAAAGTACCCCGGACAGCGGAGCCATCCTTTTTCAGGTATTCAATGCCGTGGAGAAAGAACCCTATATAGTCGTAACCCTTGCCGCCGAGCCAATCCAGCTTGTCCAGTGACGTGTGCACGTAGGATGCGTATGCGACACTTTCACGTGATGCAAACGAGAAGGAGGCGGTGGGCAGTAAATTTTGAAGTAGGGTTCGCGAAGTCTTGAATTTTATTGTTCGAGAAACAAAGGTAGATGTGGTATTAGCCCAAGGGTAAGGGCGAAGGGATTGGCGAGGGCCGGTTAGTGGTCCGAACGAGAGAGGCATGCGCCAATTTCTTTTCCACTTTACGGTGTTCTCCCAAATGCGCAGCTTATGCATCGAATTGTGGTGTTCGTCGTATCCACAGTTGAGCTGGATAAACTTTGTCATTTGGTCCAGTTTCTTGTCAGACTCGAAGCCCTTGATATCTGCGCCAGATTGCCGCGTCAATTCTTGAATCGTTTCAGCCCTCACCTTGCGGCATTGCTGGTACAATTTCAACCGTAAAGGCACCTCAGATGTTTCTGTTCCCGCTGGAAAAAGTATGCCTAGTGAAGCGGCATCTTCCATCGCCTGGGCCGCCCCTTGGCCTTGGTGTGGGAGAAACGGATGGGCTGCGTCGCCGAGCAGGCAGAGTCGTTCTCTGCACCAGTCATCAATTGTATTCATATCCATTAGTCGCCATACTTTCAGCGTCGTGGGATCGGCCATTCGTAGGAGAGTCAGAGCGCGCTCATCAAACCCCTCGTAGGCCTCAAGTAGATCTTCTTGGCAGCCAGGTTGGTTCCAGTTATTGGCGCGTTCATCCCACTTGAGGTCTGGGTGGATGCACACGAAGTTCCAGAGCTCGTCATTTCTTGTTGGGTACATGACGATTCGTCTGAATACATTAGCCAGTATGTAGACAAGGCCCCGCGGGAGGCTGCTCACCTGTCTGCATCAAACCAGAATACGAGCTCTCCATCTCTGGCCCAGCGGGGGTCAAAGTCCGGGTGTTGCAACACGTTTGAACGACTGAGCAGGAAACGATAGGCACTTTTGCCGGAGGGCTGGGGTCGCACCGAAGTGAGTATGCCGCGGGCCATGGACTATGGCCAGTTGTTAGTAGCGTATGAAGGCCAGAATGAGACCCGATTGCCTACATGGATCCCGTCTGCGCCAATGATAGCATCGCCGGCAACCACAGAGCCGTCATTTAGTGTTATTGTTGCATGTTGGGGGTCCACATCAGAAACGCGTGAAGCTGTTCTCAGTTCTACTGGCCTTCCGGCGCCTTCAAGAGCCGTTGCCGCAGTTTTGAGTTGAGTGTGTAAGTCGACACGGTGCGCCAGAAGGTACTTCTATAATTCCGTCGCCGGTGGTCAGCACAAGATCGTTTCAAACGTCACGAGGAGCCGTTACATGCTGCCAGCCCTTACTCAGGGCCTCAATGTCAGTAGTCCCGACACATTGTCCTTCCTTGTTATATCCCGTGATCTGATCCGACGCTGCGTCAGCCGCACTCGTTCCCGGACATTCCAGCTTCGATAATACTTACCATTTTCAATTCCACAGCTCCTGTCGCAGCAGCATCCACCCCTAGATGGAGAAGAATACCGGTGGCGTTCGGCGGTACATTGATAGCGGCCCCGTACTCACTGGCGAGCCGAGACTGCTCGAAGACCTGCCCTCAGAGCCTGTGAGCAATCAGTCACGACGAGCGTCGAGGCCCAATGCCTTCTGGAGCGTTACCGTAACGTGCTGGCCTGCTCGTCTCAGGGCAACGGCTGCGGTTAGTCCACCAATACCGGCACCAACGACGATAAAGTGCAAGGGCTTGTGTTGGGCCATGTTGAGGGAAGGCGAACGGTTCTCTGCGGCGTGGGAGCGATACATAGACACAGAGACATGAAGAGGGAGGGTTGTGTCTCCCTACAGTGGCTTTAAATGTACTCCAGTATACGCAAGTCCTACTGGTTGGGCAGAGACCGGAGTTGCACTTGCAGTATTCCACGGTACCCCATGTTCATCGTGGAGAAGCCGGGCTGCGGCGTGAATTCACTTGAAAGTACATCTTCGCTAAGAACGCTACAGATCACCCTGTAATACAGGGACATCGCTCCGAGCTTCTGGATGGATATGCTGACGCTCAACCACCCCACCACTACCCGATCCTGCCACGGATACCGATGGGGGGTTGTTCATGGGGCGGGCGGTGCTCATGGGGCCGATGGGGCGGGCCAGTTGCGGAGCCGGCGGGGATATTCAGTGAGCAAATGACAGGCTCAGGAGGTTCCGGAGCACCGACACAATCAAACCGTTTGCCTGGCGCCGGTCATGTTACTATGTTTCCAGTACGGTGCCAGCCGATGATGAGTAGCGGTGCCGGGTAAGGTAACGAATGGCAAAGCGTCGGCCTCTTCACGACTCACAAAGAGCATAATCTATGGCACCAAAGTCCAATTTTGTACTTTAGGCGACGCCAAATGTCGTGGGTGTTCCCTTCCCTCATTTTAGCCCCACCATCCCAGGAATCGCTCCATCACACCAGCGATGCGTGAGGTACATCTCCGGAGGAGTCGCTGACCCTGGGCGACCCGAGCCATCACAACTAAGGCATCCCCATCACGCTGGGCAAGCTCTTGAGCCCAGAGCACCAGCGTGGCGAAGTAGATGGCGTGGGGCATATGCGGAGGGTCTATGTCCCCGGGCGACTCGTCCTCCTCGCCTCTGTGAACGGTTTCGGCCACAGACAAAATGGTGGAGGCGTGCCACACAGCAACGGTCCCGTCGTGGCCCTCTAGCCACCTTCTTATTGTTGCATATTCCGCCAATTCAACAGAGGGACCGCGCTCTCTTCTCAAAGCACGCCCAAAATAAGTTTCCAAAAGTCCAATGTCCGCGTGAATGACAAGCTTGACACAGTGATAGAGCATCGCCACGAATGGATCGCGGGTGGGTTGCTGGGAGTTCCACCACTTGTCGCAGGCCAACCCAACAAAATCTGCCTTCGAGAGGGTATTATATGCTGACTGCCCGTCACTGCTTTCTCCGTTATTAAAAGCTATGCGAGTGACCGGCCAGAGGTAGGCGCTCAGCGCGCCGAGGCTGGGAATACTGTGACGCCGAAGAGCTTCACGGTCGAGAGGTTGCGCCGGATTGGTAAGGCCTTCTAATACGTTGACTAGAGAGGACAATCCGGAAGCCTCACTCTCATCGCTACCAATGTTGCTGCACAACGCTGCTACATCGCATGGCGTAAGAGTAGGCGGCCTTCGCATGAGCACAACGCGGTACAAATCGAGCACGAACATGCACTCTAGAAGCCTTGGGTCTCATGGTAAGCAATCTGTCCGGTTCTGATAGCCACAAATGATGAGATACCGTAGATGTACGTGCCGGCTACCTTCGGCTGTATCATGCCTCTGTCGCGCGTATTGTCGCATCGTCTGTCGATGGATATTAGCAGTATACTATGACGCATCGTGTTGTTCCCCCGGTTGGTACGGTCGACGTACCCATTTCATATCACCGTGCATAGCCTCCGAATATTCGTAGCTCCTCCTGTCACCACTGCACAAGCCATAAAGCTCCAAGAGAATGAACTGAAAGCTGGGTCAAACAAAATAAAAGCGCATAAATCATCATCTGCAGGGGAAACGGGGACATACAGTCTTCGTCTCTCGTAGCCTCTCGGCAGGATCTGCTGTCGACTCAGGATTTGCCAATCGAAGTGTGCAGTTTACCTGACACAAAAGCTGTGAGAACATGTTTCAATATTGATGTATTGCTTCCGAACCTTAGTAAGCAGCATCCTGCGGGCGTTGTTGTACAGTGTTCTTGCAACATCGTAGCTGCCCCTGACGGAACAGAACAAGCCGCCGACGGCAGCCATAGACATGCAATATGGAGAATTTGGAGGCCCTAATACATCGGTATCTCGAAATAAGGCGAAAGTAGGCGGAATATGCCGACGAAAAATATTCAAGAAAATGTTTGTGATGTACGTATCCGGGATTGTTGCCATCGACGGTTTAGAATACCACATACAGTCGGGCTGGTCGAGCTCAAGGGATGACAACCCCGCCTTGCGTAAAAAGTAATTTCTCACCAGAGATGTGCAAGTAAGAGTCGACTCTGTTATCGCAGGTGACTTTTCAGAGTGGACATCACTCGGGGGCGTCGGAACGGACAGGAAAGTTTCCAAACATTGATCCACGTAGTCGAGACCATCCAGCCAGGCCAGAGGTTCCTGTGGCTGGAGTCAGTAACTGTGCCTCATAATACCACTTGATGGGGGAGGGGAGAAGGGGAGAGGGGCATAAACTGACGAAAGACTCAGGCAATGTCCAAGCGTTATCGGCCAGCTGAGCGTTCGATGCAGGGGACGGTACGCTGCTATAGCGATTACTTCCAGTATTTTCGCTCGAAAGTATGGCCGGAGAAGATCCGGTTTCCAACACCCCCGGCGTCGGCATATGTTGACCCGTGCTAATCGCAGCGCCATGGTTGACTAAATCGGATAGACTGTG
Organism: Tolypocladium endophyticum; assembly: GCA_024339985.1. Classification (NCBI taxonomy): domain Eukaryota; kingdom Fungi; phylum Ascomycota; class Sordariomycetes; order Hypocreales; family Ophiocordycipitaceae; genus Tolypocladium; species Tolypocladium endophyticum. The sequence goes on from JALHBW010000141.1 coordinate 41,840, forward strand.
TTGCGACACGTGTGGTTCGCCTCCGAATATCGATGTGAGAGGGTTAAGTTGCGTGGCAGAACCTTCCCAGATGCTGTCCTGTGACTGTAGCATAAGGGACGAAGACGAAGCGCCAGAAGCCGGCGCGGTATTACTCTGATCGGTGGCCGACGGGGTTCCGGGTTGGTAGGTGCATATGGCTTGGACGTCGGCACATTGCAAGCACGGGTTTCCGCCGCTACAGCGCGTCTTCCGCTTTCGACAGTTAATACAGGCGACTCTAGTACGCTTCCTGCGGTGTCTCGCTTCTGAGGAATGAACTGGACCTGGTTCAATCCCGTGCAAGCGTCGCACATGAACGTTCTTCACGTCCAGACGTTGAAATGACCTATTGCAGACGTGGCAAGCAAAAGGCTTTTCGTCGGTATCTACCACATAAATCTTCAGTAGCAAGGTTCAAAGCCATTTCGAATATACCATCAAGGAGCTCGGGCAGTGTGGGTCGTTCTCACGCGTTCTCAGGTGGCGGCTTAGGTGCTCGGACCGACCGAAGAGTTGGTGACATATGTGGCACTATCCGTCCATCAGATGCGTTTACTTCATTTGACGAACGCGCTGGATACAAAGATGCTCACCTCCTTGGCCTTGCGGCAGTTTGAATCGGAAGAAGGCGGCATTATTGTGGACAAATACGTTAGTTGACAAAAGCAAGTCAAGTTTGTACGTGGGGGATGCGGGGAGCCTGGGTCAGGGGCAATGGTTGAGGTACATCTTCGGGCCGGTGGGGTTGACTGTGGGTTGGCCGGCACTACGGATCACAGCAGGAATTGCTCCGAGTGTGCCGACTGGGTGGCGGTGCCGCCGATTCGAAGCTGCTTATGTAGAGGGGACTGAGGATCAAGTGAATTGTAGGAGCGCGTATCTGGCTGCCCCCGATGGTAACATAGCCCTTGCAATTACAAACATCCGCCCAGGTGTATTAGCCCGTAGCCTTTCCACCCCAAATGGCCGGGACAGGTGGTCCCCAGACAGCCATGTTGCCCGCGGCCGCGTAGGTCACCTCCGTATCCTCATTCACGAGATCCCCGTCGGCGTAGTGCTCGACAATAAATCCACTGCTGTCGTACCAGTAGTCAAAAATCTGAGAACCATGGACATGCCTGCCGACACCCCAAACCGGGACCCACCCAGCCTCGCACAGCCATTGATGAGCCATCATTTGTGTGTCAATGTCTTCAACCTCGAACGAGCTATGGTGCACTGTGGTACCCTCCCGCTCGCCCCGGACAATGAGGAGTGAGTGATGATCAACAAACTCCTTGCCACGGTCAAGTCGCATGAACGAAGCAAGTTCTTTTCCCTTATCCATTGGATGGTGAAGTAGATCGGTCGGGGTGAAGTTGAAGTTTTCTCTGTACCATTGTCGCGTCTCGTCATAATTATCCGTGATGTAGCCGAAATGCCCCAGCTTGTGGACCAAACCTGGGCCGCTACTCATGCGATTGAATTGGCCTGCACCGTCATCAGCACTTCAGCATGGGCATTTTGCACGCAAGTCTAAACAAGCCTCACCCTTTCGAACCTTGTCCAGAGCTCCGTTCATGGGAGGGCGTCCGCCTTCACACGACGAGACTCCATGGTTGGGAGTCATTCGCTCCTCCTGCCCCCAACTAACTTGGACGACGAAGCCGTTAGGATCCAGCACCTGCACCAATTGTCCTCCTCCTGGTCGCTTTGAGGCGTTCAGCCTTTCTGCACCCGGCATCTGGCAAACTAAGTCGAAGTCTCTGGCTGATTGAGCGACAAAACCGCTGCCGATGAATCGTTTCCCAGCTCCTGAGGGTGCTTCGGCGACGACGTAGACATATGCATCTTTGCCGTACCCACGATAGAAAGTGAGGCCATCAGCTCTGCCGTCTTCTATAAGACCGAAATCTTTAGCGAAAGATTTGAACTTTTCGACGTTTGGATGCTCATATATGACATATGAGAGGCGATTGAGGCTGGCGCAGGTTGTCATGATGTGCTTGTTGGGTTCGGGCATTGCTGAAGGTGTCTGTCGGGAGCTCCTGACTGCAGCTGATACGACTCGAGACGGCAACTTTTTAAGCTTTTAGATGCACACGGTCCTACATTAAACAGCGATGGGGCCACTGCTGTCAGCCATAACCCGAGTGAGATATAACAGAGGGTGGTTCTATGTGACCACCCCCATAAGCCGGATCCCGACCTTGCTGGGACCGGTCCTACGGGATGTACCCCGTCAGCCGATTAGTGGACTTGACGGAGCCGCGGGCGGTCCTAACTACAGTGGGGCCGATGGGGCCGATGGAGCGTTACTCCAGATCCGGTGGGGTTGTCTGGACTCTTCACTGTGCCTCGTGATACTGCCGCGGATACCGACTATCCAAACTCGTAGTAACATCCTCGTTCGTAGACTATAAATTCGCTAACAAGTTGGCTCCCACCTTCGGAAGCCACAAATCGATACGCCGGCACATGCACATTTATACGCTTTCCACAATTGGACGTTGAACGATGGCAGATCCGTCCCACACAGGACTGGGAACTCAGAGGCGCTATGTGACCACACATGATGCCACGGGTCGCTCTGTCTTTACAAACAATGTTCATCCAGACGCGGTATATGAGCGCATTACGCCAGAGATTGACTTCTTCTTGGCGTATGCCAACACTACCTTCCCGGTCATAATGGACAAGGATTGCGATATTGCCAAATACAAAGCGCTTTTAGCCGGCCCGCCACCTTCGATCTCGATACCCGGCGGAACGGTTCTGCGTGTCTGCAACTTCGCCCCTGGCTCGATCACGCCAATGCACCGAACTCTAAGCCTCGATTTCGGTATCGTCATTGCTGGAAAAGTTGAACTGGTGCTGGACTCGGGAGAATCGAGACTCCTCGAGCCCGGCGATATTGTTGTGCAACGAGGAACAATGCACGCGTGGCGCGTTCCGAGCGCTGCTATGTGGTCAAGAATGATCTTTATTCTACAGGAAGGGAAAGCTCCAAAAATTGACGGCCGGCCATTGGAAGAAGATTATGGCGGTATACACCTGCCCTCGGCAAAGGACTTTTATAGTGGCGAAAAGTAATGAGCGTAAATAAGTTGCTGAAACGCCGGGAATGTTTGCAATTAAGACAGGGGTTGCGCTTCCGTCCAAGATGCAGAAGATTTAATTAGAACTTCCTTGGTTGTTACAGCGTGAAAGCGGTCAGCGGTGTGTGACACAACGATGATTTGCAAATTGGCGATCGAACTCATTCAAGCAACAGAGTCGTCCATTATGTCTTGGATTCACCCAATGCCGATTCAGCAACCAATTATTTATCCCGTGCCATCAATCGCTCTAGAGTCTGTAGCATCACCGGACAACATGGCCACGTCAGCCGCTCCAGTTCTCTTGAAAACATGGCCAACATCTTCACCGTGCCATGTTGTGCTGGCGTTATGGATGGTCGTCTTGTGACTTTGTACCATATAACTAAAGCGGAAAAGAAGAGAACGAGCGGACTCCAGATCGTGTCTCGCCCCGAATCACTATCGGATTTTGAAGTGCCAATGCAATCCAGTACCAGCAATGAAAGATCCATTGCTTCTTGAGATATCAAAATTTCATTATTTCTGACAGTATGCCTTTCAGGAGGAACAAGCGGCGTCTGATTTTGTAGCGCCGGCGGGTATTCGGCAAGTAGCGGTAAGCGTTGGATCTCAGGACTTGCGAGGCAAAGTTGGCAAAAGTAGTAGAACGCGAGGACGTCTCGGGGCATCGAACACTCGAAATGCTGTAACCACCGGCCAAGAGCGTTTTTGATGACAATGCGCTGTCTATCTAGCTCAGCGGGCAGTGTAAGAGTCTGGCATCGGCTTTGACTCATCCAAGCGTCGCCTGTCTGGCTCTTTTGACCTAACGGACCGAAGTGGGTGGATCCAAAACCATAGTCGCTTTGCCGTATACGAAGTACGTCGGAAAGAATAGCGGTAAGTAGTAGGAGTGCATCCTCGGGTGATTGCAAGTCGCTAGGCATTGGTGCAGTGCCATGCAGCAGAATCTGGTAGACTGTAAGGAAGCCATGCCCGGAGACGGGTAGCTGAATGTGCAACTCCGACGTTGATAAAACCGGAACCGAGCAGATGTGAACCGCAAGCAGCACATCAACAAGATATTTGTAGCTCACGATCATGCTTTGATGTCTAGGATCTGTTAGCTTTACAAAAAAAGGAGAAGTGGTATGGATGTTTGAGGAAAATACATAACGGTGACGACGACGTACCTCGCAGCGAGTTGAGCCATTCTGCCATTCGACACACAGTTAAAGATGTGCATCCTCCGAATAATCTAGTTTGAATGCATTGGTTAGCAAGGACATACAGTAGCTCTAGTGATCCCGAAAGCTAATTGTGCAATCGTATATTTCGGATATCTGGATTTCTTACGGTCGTGCTGTATGTCAGCATTGCATACGCCTTGTACCACGAGTTTGCATCTGCACTTAACAGACCAAATGTCGCAAATAGATCGCTCTAGGGCGGACCACTTGTTAGTTGATTGCCGGAGGTGTGTAGCCGAGTGGCAAACTTGAGGGGTGTAGAGCATACTGCGATTACCGACTCAATCATGCGAGCTTCGCGGTTGTCAACCTCTAGCGTCACCATATAGATCTTGATCCCGATGTCAAAGTACCTCGCGGCGGGCAACGCGGTGCCGCCGAACCTGTGAGGTGTATCGGACGACGCCGAGCTTGCCAAGCATGCCAAGGCAAAGTCCAGATACGGCGGCGGGAGTGAATCATTGCGAAAGTACTGCTCTATCTGCAAACCGGGGATGTAAATATGCCGACCAAACGTGGCAGAGAACACTAATCGCCATCGTGGCATGTGTTCCGTTAAATCGACCCCAGTGTCGGGCAGATCCATTATAACTGACATCGGCCACGAGATTGATGGAGCTGAGTGCTCCAAGGTTATCTGGAAGCAGTCAGCGATTTTCTTGCACCCTTTTGAGACCCAAATTCCGAGGGACCTTTGGACTCACCGCGCCTACACGGTCGTCGAGCCATGAGGGTCGTCTGGAGTCGGCAATCAGCGTCTCGCAATTTCGCGCATGTCGGCTTTGAGATAAGGCCGCCTTGAACTGATTCAAAAACGCTGCATCAGGGACACTGTACGCGTCAGACACATCACGCTTGGTCGGGTGCTTGTCACAAGGTGCACATCTTTCTGCCCTGCGGCAACGGTCAGAGGTTGAGTCCGGTGACGATCCATCTTCAGCACTGGCCATGTTAGCCTTAGTGGAGATACTGGTTCTATATTGAGAAGCTGATTCTCCAAGTTCTGCTTGTCTTGGCCCAACGGGCTTCTGACGGGACTTCTGACGGGACTTCTGCCGTGAGACGGAGCCTGTGCGTGGCTGCCTTTGAATAGCGGCTACCACTGTAGGAATTCAGCTCAGTCCAATTCAGTACGACAGTGAGCGGGTTAAACTTTTGGAGCGTGTTGCGGTGCGATAGATGACGCTTGTTTCGAAAATTACGAACTCGCTGGTCGGATCTTTCGGCAAAGGCAGTGGAGCTGCCCGCCAGTGGTTTGCTTGACGGGGCCGCGGCTAGGTTGGGGACGTGAAATTCAGTCTCATCTTCCGATCGGCAGGCGGTGGGGTTGGAGCACGAGCGAACTCTTATGGAAGCTTTCGAAGAAACGCATTGGAGAACTCCACAGAGCGCTCTTGAATTTAATGCGGTCGAGTTTCCTTCAACAGCGAGGAACTTCCTCTAACGTTTAAATCATACCAACACACTACCTTGGAGTTTTTCCACGGCAGATCATCCTCCACGCCACTAGAATCTCGGACAACAATGCCAAATTCGATCAAAGACATCCGCGAGAGCTGGGAAGATGAGGACAACGCCGTTTCTGTGGAAAAAAATGTCTCCATTCCGATCAAGGATTCGATGAATCCGGTTCGCTGCAATATTTACCGGCCATTGCAGTCCAAACGAAATGCCTTGCGACTTCCAGTCATCATGACGTACGGGCCTTACGGCAAGGACATACCATATAGCAAATTCAACCCGTCATCTTTCACGGAGCTAAATGAAAATCATAAATCTCAGTATTCAGCCTGGGAAACACCTGAGCCTGCCTTCTGGTGCCATCGGGGATATGTCGTTGTACGCTGCGACGAGCGCGGGTTTGGGCAGTCGCCTGGGTATCTTGACTCTATGTCAGCCGACACGACGGATTCGTTCTGCCAAGCAATCGAATGGGCAGCCCTGCAGCCTTGGTCGACTGGGAAAGTTGGCTTGCTTGGTGTGAGCTATTTTGCCGGAACTCAGTGGCGCGCTGCTGCGCGGGCCCCGCGCGGGTTGGCTTGTATAATCCCGTGGGAGGGCATGTCCGACTACTATCGTGACCGATGTCGGCACGGCGGTATCCTATCGGACCATTTCATCCGTTTTTGGTGGCAACGGCAGGTCATCACAAACCAGTACGGCTTGCCGGGGAGAGCGGAGCGTTCCTGGGGCGACAATACCATCGAAGGAGATCTACCGGAAGAAGAACGTGAGAAAAATCGTCGTGACCAAACGGTAGACAACGTAGCGCACCGATTTCGAAACGAGTCTTACTACCAGACACGAGATTTTCGCCTGGAGGATATTCACGTTCCGCTACTGTCAGTGGCCAACTTGGGTGGCATTGGTCTGCACCTACGAGGCAACGTTCATGGCTACATGTACGCCAGCTCCGAGTTCAAATACCTCCGCTTCATTGTCGGCCGGCACGATCTACCATTCTATTACGAGAAAGAAGTTGAACTCCAACTCAGCTTCTTGGACGCCTGGCTGAAGAACGAGGATCGCGTGGGCTGGACGCAGCCTGGCAAGGTCGCGCCAGTGAGTCTCATTTTGCGCAAGGGCAACGTGGGCTACAACAACGAAGAGTCAGAGAGAACATTTAGGCGACGCGAGGAGATGGAATGGCCCATTGCACGCACAGAGTACACACGCTACTACCTGACCAGGGATGGTCAACTGCAATTGAATCCGGACGAAGGCGAGTCGGTGCGATTGACGTATCCGGCCATGGGCACTCTCGAAGCACAACAAAAGTTGCAATTCTCTACCGCGCCATTCACAGTGGAGACTGAAATCACAGGCCATATCGTCGCGCATTTGAACGTGTCAGTCAGTGCTGTTGCTGAGATGGGCAATATTCCCTGGGACATGGACCTGTTTGCTACAGTCCGCCACCTCGACTCTGCGGGAAACGAAATCCATTACACTGGCACAGTAGGCGACCCTGTGCCAGTGGTCAAAGGATGGCTGCGCTGTAGTCTTCGCAAAACGAATCCGGAGCACTGGCGACACCGCTCCTATCTGCCATACCGTGACTATTTTTCCAACGAAGAGGAGCCGATGAGTGCGAATGATATCTACGAAGTGGACATCGAAATTTGGCCCACGTCAGTCGTCATATCGCCTGGACACAAGTTGTCATTTGAGGTGTCATCAGGGGATACAGACGGAAGTGGACTCTTCTTGCATCAAGATCCAGTCGACCGAGATCCGACGCGGTTTTCAGGGCTTAATCACATCCATTTTGGCATGGGTAGGCACAACTACGTACAGCTACCTATCATTCACAACTGAGCAGGTGAAAATAACGATCAGAACGGACAATGAAGACACCCAGCCATGTAGGGCAGAGCATATTCGCCCATGGTGGGTGGGGCATGCAATATTCAGTCGCTGCCATTTGCGCATGTGTTTCAATCAACCTCTAGGAGAAAGTTTTATGGAGCGTAGATAATAGAAGCAAGATGCGGAACGTCTGATGTAAATATCTGTCGAAATGCCAGCTCTTCCCGAGCCGTCAGTCCTGCGTCGGGTCGGGCGATATGCATCGTGAGCCCGTGTAGGTCCAATTCATATCCTCATCGGTCTCTATGAAAGACAAAAGAGTTGCCCAGTTTTGGCTCCCGAAGGTGTGCGGTGCAGGTCGCTGGAACTACTCAACTCTTCGACCGATCTCAGTATCCAGTCTGGACTCCTTTCTTCTATGGGTTCGGTGTAAGCAGCAGTCCTTTGACTCCGAGCTGAGCGCCGTGTCTGCGCCACTGCGATGGAGGGCCCGACGCTGTTTGTCGATACGGGCGACTGCGAGTTTGTGCCAAGACGTTTTCTGGACCCTCATTCTTGCAGACATTGGTACAAACCAACTTGCGTCGCCCGTGATACGACAGCAAATAGGGGTAGGGGGGAGTGCGGCTGCTTCACGACTGGGCCAAGGTACCTGCGGCTTGAAATTGCGGGGAGGGGTACATGCTCGCGTCGCCTGCGTCAGTGCAATGGCGCGGGCTCGCCCCACAACGCCAGCCGCCCGTCAGCCGTCCACGCCAGCTCGTCGCCGCCAATTGGTTGGGCCGGCTAGCCCAGGAACCACCATTTAGCAGCCTCGTATTTCGTGCCTCGTACCTGGCGTCGACGGGAAATATCTGACATGTCAAGTAACGTCGTCCATGTCTCGCCTTTGAGCATAGCTTCCTGCAGGCAACGTATTGCAGCTCCCACCCGCCCGCCAGCGACAACACGCGCGCGCCCTCAACCACCACCGACGATCAAACCCCCACCATGTGCGCCGTCAAGAACGAGGCGCAACCCCAAGGGGAGCCCGCGCCGGAGCTGCTCGACGGCCGCATCTGGGTTGATGGCTGCTTCGACTTCTTCCACCACGGTTCGTGTGGCCGCTCTCCGGTGTAGGGGACTCAGTTGCTGACCTACGCAGGCCACGCCGGTGCCATGGTCCAGGCCAGGCAGCTTGGCGACGAGCTGTACGCCGGCGTGCACTCGGACGAGGAGATCCTGGCCAACAAGGGGCCGACCGTCATGACACTTGAGGAGCGGTGCGTCGTGCCCGGCTGCGTCTGCAAAAGACTGTGCTGATTCGAGAACAGACTGGCTGCCGCCAACGCGTGCCGCTGGGTCACAGCATCCGTCGGCCATGCGCCCTACGTCACCGAGCTCCCCTTCATCTCGCACTACGGCTGCAAGTACGTCGTCCACGGCGACGACATCACGTCCGACAGCGACGGCAACGACTGCTACCGCTTCGTCAAGGAGGCCGGCCGGTTCAAGGTGGTCAAGCGATCCCCGGGCATCTCGACGACGGACCTCGTCGGCCGCATGCTGCTGTGCACCAAGACGCACTTCATCCACTCGCTGCAGCGCATGCTCGTCGGCGACGAGGGCTACGGCTCGCTCGACGAGCGCAAGGCCCAGGGCGCGGCCATGCTGGAACGCCTGCGGCTCTACGCGACCGACGAGACGGCCAAGGCGCCCGGCGCAGACGTTTGGTTCTGGAAGGCGCCGGCGCACGCAAAGGCCAACAACTCGGCCGACGAGGGCGGCGCATTCGAGAAGCTGCTCGACGGCCGCGGACCGCTGCCCGGGCAGCGCATTGTCTACGTGGACGGCGGGTTCGACCTCTTCTCGAGCGGGCACATCGAGTTTCTGCGCAAGGTGGTGGCCGAGGAGGAGGAACTGGCGCGCAGCAGGGGATGGTACACGGACGAGGAGGCCAGTCGACGGCGGGCAGGCAACGGCGGCCGAGACTACGAGCCGGCGTTTGTGGTCGTGGGTGTACACGACGACGAGGTGATCAACCAGTGGAAGGGCGTCAACTACCCCATCATGAACATCTTCGAGCGCGGCCTCTGCGTGCTGCAGTGCAAGGTTTGTGCCAACCCCATTTGCCTGAGTCGATCCCACGCTGACGTCTACAGTACATCAACGCCGTCGTGTTCGGCGCGCCGTTCACGCCGACCAAGACTTACCTCTCCTTGCTGCCCTGGGGCGTGCCCAACGCCATCTACCACGGGCCGACGGCGTTCATGCCGCTCACGTACGACCCCTACGTGGCGCCCAAGGAGATGGGCATCTACCGCGAGATCGGGACGCACGCCTTCTCCAACGTCAACGCCGAGGAGATTGTGCAGCGCATCATGCGCAGCCGCGACATGTACGAGGCGCGGCAGCGGGCCAAGGGCGTCAAGGCCGAGGCCGAGTCGGCGGCGCGCGAGCGGGAGATGCTCGAGGAGGAGCAGCGGAGGAAGGAGGAGGAGAGGAGGGCGGCCGTCTAGGAGGCGCTCGACTCTGAGACGTTCCTCGTTGAGCAGGAGGACTAACATGGGACTTGAAGCAAGGAAAAAGACAATGTAGGCATTTAAGAGTCCCTCGACTCTTGCGCGTCGTCGTGCTGCATCTGGGCCGGCGTCTTTGCTTTTTTTGTCTTGGTTCAACTAGACACGTGCTGCATGGAGATGGAACACGGCCTGCGGTCAGGAGACGTCGACGACGCAGACGTGGTGACGAGCCACGGAGAGGACGAGGACCGGCCATGGTCACGCTGGCCACCGTGTCGTGTAATCAATAGGCGATTAGCGCAAACTATAAAGTAATCCAACCGACCAGTCGAGAAACCAATCCAGCAGGTGTCGAGCACCGATCGAGCACCCACCCAACCGAGCGTGGTGAGTTTTCGGGCGTTGCCACATCGAAACAAATGACTTGATGCGGCGCCGGGCGGCTTAGGAGGGGGGAGAGGCAGAAGAGCGGTCGGGGGTGGAGGGGCGCGGCTATCCACGGCCGCCGACGCGAATTCCGCCCCTCCGGGCTGGCGCATTACACACAAATCGGCGACGCAGGCGAGATCTGAAGGAAGCGACCCGATTGTGCCATCGTCCTCGTCTTTCGTCATCTCTGCACGGCAGAGGGTTTGGGGGCGGGGGCGTTGGAGGGCACGGTGGTCCTCCTTGGCCCTGTTTTCCGAGGCCATCGAGGTTGTCTGCAATGCTCCTTGGCATGTAGCCGACGCCCTTGGCTGCGAGCACTCACCCGTGGGCCGAAGAGGGGGAACGGTTCCGCGCGCCGGCTGGACGCTCCGCGCGGCCCTGCGCGCACCACGGCTTCCCGGAGGGGCAGCGAGCGATAAGCGGGCTCTGCGGTGCGCTGCGAGCGGTGCGACCTGGCCCAACCAGATAGGACAGATGGCCAGGCTGCGACGGCGTCTTCTTGTGCTTCTCGAGGCGGGCGCCGTGTTTGCTTGATGTCATCCCCTCATCGCACAGTGACTGACTAACTGCCCGCGTTGACGAGCAGGTGACCTGACCTGACCCGGAGGCTCGCGCGGCGCCGAACCGGGGGCGCGGCAGGCGTCGGAGCAGCCCTGTGCTGGAACGCCGCTAGAACACACGAGTCACCTGCCCCCTTGGCGATCCACAGTTGTCTCTCCCCAAACCCAGCGCAGTGGTTGGCGGCGCCCCCGCGTGGTGGCCCCGGGCAGCACCATCGCTCGGTAGCACCAGGCGGGCGGAGGAGGAGGAGGCGGCGGCGGCGGCGGCAGTCGGGGGCAGCGGGTTGCTGCATCGCCGCGCGGGGGGAAGAGGAAATTTCAGAGACGGAGAGGCCCTTGATAGCCGCTGCCCTCCGCCTCGGCCGCGAAGCAGGTACTAAAAAGGCTGCATCCGTTTTTTCCTCCCTCCCTAGGCCTACCCTCTCTCCCTCTCTCTCTCTCTTGTGAACTTTGGCATTGACACTTGGCTTGACTTGCTTCACGCACGCTCATTCATTCCTGGTCGAGGCATAGGACACGCTGCTTGGACTCGAGACACCAGGGAAAAACCCTACGACCACCGTCAGCACCTAATCGGAAAGGAACAGCCACCACCACCACCATCACCACAACCACCACCACAACAACCACCACCACCACCACCACCGCTGCCATGGCCCCCTCCGCCGTCCCCCAGACGCAAGACGTCAACCTCACGGCCTCGGCCATCCAGGTCAAGGAGGCCGCCCAGCCCCACGGCCACGCCAACGGCGCCGCCCCGCTGGAGCTCGATGCCTCCAAGCTCACCTACACGCTGACCGAGGCGCCGCGCGCCGTGCCCGACGAGGCCGTCGCCAACGCCGGCGACGAGACCGTCGCCACCGACCACATGGTCACGGCCACCTGGCGCGCCGCCACCGGCTGGGCCGCCCCCGAGCTCAAGCCCTACGGGCCCCTGAGCCTCATGCCCACGGCCAGCTGCCTGCACTACGCCACCGAGTGCTTCGAGGGCCTCAAGGTCTTCCGCGGCGACGACGGCAAGCTGCGCATCTTCCGCCCGGACCGCAACGCCGCCCGCATGCGCATGTCGGCCGGCCGCATCTCCCTGCCGCTCTTCGAGCCCGCCGAGCTCGAGAAGCTCATGGTCGCCCTGCTGGCCGTCGACGGCCCCCGCTGGCTGCCCAGGGACCGCCCCGGCAACTTCCTCTACCTGCGCCCGACCCTCATCGGCACCCAGTCGCAGCTCGGCGTCCAGGCCCCCAAGGAGGCCATGCTGTACATCATCGTCACCTTCATGCCCCGCATGGACAGCCCCCCCGGCGGCATGCGCCTGCACACCTCGCCCGAGGACATGGTCCGCGCCTGGGTCGGCGGCTTCGGCTACGCCAAGGTCGGCGCCAACTACGGCCCCTCGCTCATGGCCACCCAGGACGCCCGCCGCCGCGGCTTCCACCAGATCCTGTGGCTGTACGGCGAGGCCGGCGAGTGCACCGAGGCCGGCGCCAGCAACTTCTTCGTCGTCTGGAAGCGCAAGTCGGACGGCAAGAAGGAGCTCATCACCGCGCCCCTCGACGACAAGCTGATCCTCGACGGCGTCACCCGCCGCAGCTGCATCGACGTCGCCCGCGAGCGCCTGGCCGGTGAGGTTGAGGTCACCGAGCGCAAGTACACCATCGCTGAGCTCGTCGAGGCCGACGCCGAGGGCCGCATCCTCGAGGCCTATGCTGCCGGCACTGCTGTGAGTTTTTGCCTTGGCCCCTTTCCGTGTGTGTGAGATGCTTCAGTATATGCTGACCGAGGACCCAGTACTTCATCTGCCCCGTCTCCCAGATCCACCACCGTGGCCAGAACATCGACATCCCCATGGGTCCCGAGGGCAAGGCCGGCGAGGTCACGTCCAAGATCAAGGGCGTCATCGGCGACATCATGTACGGCCGCGAGCAGCACCCCTGGGGCGTCGTCATCCCCGAGAAGGAGTAATCTCGCATCAAAATTTGCTTTGGACCTCCGGTCATAATCGGTTTAGACCTTGTTTTTGCTCACTTTGGCGATCATTGGAGTTCGGCGAATGCATGACCCCGCTCGGCGGGTGGCCGCGGGCCGGGCGCACGTGGCTATGTAGATACGATAGACGTATATGCGCAATAAAAGAATGACATGAGATGATGATACCGATAGTTCCTCGAATGTTTCATTAGGTCTACCCTGCGCATCAGCGTCGTGAGTTGTCGCACGTCACCTACATACATGCACTCTACATGTCTCAAGCTGGCCCCTAATCAAGGTTCATGTTCTGCGTAACCTTCAGCACTTCGTCGTGGATCAGCCCGCGAAATTCCTGTCATGTCCCGTCAGTACGCTGAACCTATGAGACACGACGAAGCACGAACCGCATCAATGTCGTCCAATGCATCCACATTTTTTTCGAGTATTCGCTGGGCCTCTGCTTTGAAGCGTTCAATATCACCCTCGGCGGCCTGCTCCTCGTTTCGCAGCCACGTGCTTTGCTCAGCACCACCGCTGAGCTCCTTATAGGCCGTCTGCTCTTCCGAAAGGCATGTCTCCCACTCCTGCTGAAGCGTCTGGAGCTCTGCCGACGCCGCCGCCAGCCGGTCGCGCAGGTGCGACAGGTGCTTGGCGATGCTCGCGCTGGGAAGCGTGCTGGAATGGCAGAGCGTGGCGGACAGCGGGTAGGCAATGTTTGAGTACAAGGTTTCGGCCCGCGCCAGAGCGGCAGACGAAGCATCGCACATGCTTGTTATTCGGGTGTCGATGGACACGTTGGCTTGCAGAAGTGCCTCGGTGACTGTCATGTAAAAGTCCAGCCCGGCGTCGGCGAAGGCTTCTGCATGGTGTCAGCTCGACCACCTGGGCGTTGCGGGTCGCGAAGCGCACCCCGAAGCTGGGCCAGGCCATCGTTCTCGCCACCAATGCTATATTTGCCTGCTGGTTGCGGATCCAGCGAACTGGCGTCGGCAAAGCAGGCGCGGAGCCGCCGATACATCTCCCCGCCAGGGGCCAACGAACTGGGCCCCGGCGGCTGCACCTTGGCCGCGGGCTCCTGGCTGCACAGCCTCGCACGCAAACTGGACGAGGGGATAGGGTCGGGAAGCGACAACGAGCCGCACTGATCGCTGGTTGAGGGCTTTTGGGACATCCCTCCGGCGAAGGCATGCAGAGGCTTCATGGTGACAGGCCAACGAACCGACGCTTCGTTATTTGCTGACCTGAAGAAAGGCTGTTGAGTGCGAGAGAATCGAGAGGCGCAGACAGTCGGAGGAGGTGAAGTCTCGGTCGCGAGGAAAGAGAGGTGGTCGCGGTGCAGGCGTGAAGGGCAGTGGGAGGAAGGCGCGGGTGAGACTTGCTGCCGTCTACCTCAGGTAGCAAATCCAAGGTGCCTTGGCTTCTTTGAATAGGGTGTCTCCAGTCATAGAGCCCCGCCTCAGTCCGACTTCGTCTATCTTTTTTTTGCATCGTTGTCAACGCGCTCAGTCCGTCACGGGCCGCGTCAGGCCCAGCTTGGCCTCAGCCACGGCCACAATCTCCTCCCAGCTCACCATGGCGCCCTCGCCCACGTCGTTGCAGGCCAGCGTCTTGGATATGGGCCGCAGCACCTCGACCCAGCCATCGGGGCCGCCCCAATCTTCCTCGAGCGTGCGCATGTTCTTGGCCGTGACGGGATGGCGCCACATGGCCGTGTTCATGGCGGCGCAGACAACAATCTTCTTGCGCCTGCCGTCGATGGACCCGTCCGTGTCCCAGGCTCGCACAACAGAAAGCAGCAGGTTGTCACAAATGCCTGCCACTATCTTGGCCATCGTGTTTGCGCTGAGCGGCGCGATAACCATGACGTCGGCCCAGCGGCGCAGCTCGATGTGCAGGATGGGCGCGCCGCGCGTCCAGGGGTGCGTCCACTCGGCCTCGTCCGTGTAGATGCCGTCGACGTTGGGCAGGTTGCGCAGCTGGGTCAGGGAGGGCTGCTCGGCGGACTGGCCGGCGAGGAAGCGCTCCGCGGCGGCCGTGAAGACGAGCCGGATGGAGAGATTCTTGTGACGGGCGAGACCGGTGATGATCTGAAAGATCTTGATGCTCGCGACGGAGCCGGACGCGGCGAGCAGGAGGTGGTGTTTGCCGTCGTTGCGCGCGAGAGAGACGTTGCCCGCGGCCGACGCGTTAGTGCCGTCGGCCTGCGAGTCGGGGCCTTGACGGCCGTTGTGCAACATGACGCCTTGCCTATATGCCGTAGATCGATACAAAGCAAATGTGTTACAGTCGCAAGTTTGCGCGGGCTGGCATCAGGCACGGGGCGAGGAGTTAGGCTTCTCCAGTACCTTATGCAAGGGTGCCCAGAGTATCGGCTGTCAGGTGTCGGTTAATAGAGCTCCCACAGGCCCGAGC
Organism: Tolypocladium endophyticum; assembly: GCA_024339985.1. Taxonomy (NCBI): domain Eukaryota; kingdom Fungi; phylum Ascomycota; class Sordariomycetes; order Hypocreales; family Ophiocordycipitaceae; genus Tolypocladium; species Tolypocladium endophyticum. The sequence continues at coordinate 57,346 of JALHBW010000141.1, forward strand.
TTCCGATGCCGCGATTGATCAGCAACCATGAGTCTTGATTACCACGCCTCTGATTGGTCAGCATCGCGCCGACTTGGTCGTTGCATCACCTGTGCAGCTCCAAGTTTCGGGACTTTTTCCCACTGAACAACCCAACTCACCATCGCCATCGACGCCCTCATTCGTCGCCTTTCGCCCACGATGTTCTCCCGCACAGTCGCCTCGGTGCGCTACGCTCACCGCTTCTCTGACCGGCCGTCTCGCTGACCAGCCTATTCCAGACCCTGCTGCGGCAAACTGCCCGCCCGGCCGCTTCGCGAACGGCCTTTGCCGCGTCCTTCTCTCCCGTCTCCCCTCTTCGACTCTCGCCCCTGCAGGCCCGCCTGCTGTCCGACCAGACGCGCTCCGCCATCGACAAGGCTGTGGCGTCGGCACCCGTCGTCCTCTTCATGAAGGGCACTCCCGAAATGCCGCAGTGCGGATTCTCGCGCTTCGTCATCCAGGTGCTGGGCCTGCAGGGCGTCGACCCGCAAAAGTTTGCCGCCTTCAACGTTCTCGAGGACCCCGAGCTGCGCGAGGGCATCAAGGAGTACTCGGACTGGCCCACGATTCCGCAGCTGTACGTCGAGCGCGAGTTTGTCGGCGGTGCGGATATCGTAAAGAACATGAACGACAGCGGCGACCTGGCCAAGATGTTCGAGGACAAGAAGTTGGTTGTGACAGGCGGACAGGAGTAAAAAGCGGTCGAGGTTGGCTCGAGCATGAGCCTCGGTGTACGATTATGCGACGGCTATTCCCCAGATACCTCTACATACGTAATAGGGCATGGCATGTACGACTCGACAAGAGATCAGTACCCGGCAGAGCGCCGGACACAATACTACGAAATTCTATTTACCTATGCCGGAAAAGCTGCTCCGTCGGCCCTCATGTCACTGCCCGCAGACCAAATGGGCGTCCCGTCCACGGAGTCGACAGTGTACCGAACAATCTGGCCACGTCCAAACAGCCCGCGGTCCACGTCTTTGACCGCCTTCACCTTGTGGCCCAGATTCCGCAACCCATCGATCGTCTCCAGTGGCATGCCCTCTTCCACATTGACAGTCCATTCGACCTGGTCGCCGCCCTTGGGGACGGCTGCCTCGACGCAAACACGCGGAGCGTCGAGGGCCTGCTGAGGGTCCAGGCCGCCGATGAGCTGACCTAGCAGGACCTGCACGTGGCCCTGCGGCTGCATGAAGCCGCCCATGACGCCAAAGGCCGAGTGCAGCGAGCCATCTTTCAGGTTCGTCACCATGCCGGGAATGATAGTGTGGTAAGGTCTCTTGCGCGGCTCCAGACGATTCGGGTGCGCGGCGTGGAGGGAGAAGTTGGCGCCGCGATTCTGCAGCGTGAAGCCGCAACCTTGAGGAATGATGCTCGTGCCGAAGCCGCCGTAGTTGGAGTTGATAAAGGATGCGGCGTTTCCATGAGAGTCCGTGACAGTGAAGTAGACGGTGTCGCTGCTTTGCAGTGCTGGCGACGTGAAGCCGGGCGGCTCACCGTGCTGGAGGTGCCCGGCGGCGCGGGTTGGGTCGAAGAGCTTTGCGCGCTCTCCGAGATACGCCTCGGAAATCAGGCCCTGGCTCGGCACGGGGGTGACATTCGGGTCTGCGACAAACCAGTGGCCGTCGGTGAAGCCCAGGCGCAGAGCCTCGATGATGGCGTGCAGGTACGGCGCCGTGTTGAAGTCGGCGCTCGTAAATGTCGGGATCTTCCCCTGCTTCTCGAGCTCCTGAAGGATGCCGAGGGCCATGAGGGCGACGATGCCTTGCCCATTGGGCGGGTGTTCCCACAACTCAACGCCCTCGCCTTTAGCCTGGCCCTGGCCACGGAACTGCAGTGAGATGGGCTCAACTGGCTCGCTGCCGGCGTCGAGATGGTGCTGGAGATCGTCGAGTTCGAGGTGGCCGCCAAGGTCCTGCACGACCTTAACAAGCTCTTCTGCGACGCGACCGGTGTAGAAGCCCGGCTTGCCCTGCTCAGCCAGTGTGCGGAAGGTCCGCGCGAGGGTCGGGTTCTTCATCAGCTCGCCGGCGCGGGGGGCGCGAACGCCGTCGCGAGCTTCGGGGTCTTTCTTGAGCATCTCAGCGAAGTTGGGCGATGCAGCGCGTATGTCAGCCTCGGAAGCTGTCCACTGCTCGCCGTTAGTCCGTCAATCATATTCCTTGGAGCGGCTCAAAGACGAAGGCCATTCATACAGTCTGTGCCGCTACTTCGGACACGGGAAAGCCCTTCTCGCCCAGCTGGATCGCCGGAGCCAGCACCGTCGCCATGTCGACCTTCCCGCTGCCGAAGCGCTCAACAGTATCCACCCATCCAGCTGCCGCGCCGGGGACTGTAACGGCGTGAACGCTCTTCATCGGGATCTCGCCGCGGGCACCATCGGCCAAGCCCAGGTCCCGTCGGATGGTGTCAAGATTGCACTTGGCGCCCGCGCGGCCGGAGCCATTCATTGCCTTGACGGTCCGCGACGTGGCATCCCAGTAGAGGATGAACATGTCGCCGCCAATGCCCGTGGAGCAGGGCTCAGTGATGTTGAGACCGGCGGCTGCACCGCATAACAGTCAGTCACATGTCAACTCTTTGAACGTTGTCGCACGTACCAACTGCAACGGCAGCATCCTGTGCTTTGTTAGTCGTGAAACTCAAGGTGAGAACTGGAGGCTTACAGCTGCATTGCCGCCCGCGCGCAGTACCTCGAGACCGCATTTTGCGGCGAGCGGCTGCGTGCAAGCGACAATACCGTCGGTGCTATGGACGACGCTGCGCCGCGACGGGAACTTCCACATAGCGGGCGAGGGGTTCCTGATACAGGGAGGAGCTCAGGAGCGGCAAGATACCGAAGGCTATTCGTATAGATCAGATTCAGTCTCGGGCCACCTTTTTAAAAACCAAGAGGAATGAATGAAACGTTTCTGGTTGTGAAACACCTCGGTAAGCGGCCGAGAGACAGGGAACTTGTCATTCGTCACTTCCCCGCGATCAACGCCGAGGGGTCGCGTGGGGGGCCATATTCTCGGGCCGGAGACCGGAGGCCCCCAACGGGCAGGTCAGGACCAGCCAAATTACGAGATATCTCCGAGGACAGATGTTGCAATTTGCATGGCAGGTTTGAACCGACGCCCGGAAAAGGCATTGCTGAAGTTGACGTGTGAGCGCGTGTGGTCGTATGTGACGGACCAAATCGCACGCGCTAGAGATAAATGTCTTATAATGACGGGACTGGCTACATGTACTCGTGTGGACAAGGAACATCGAAGCAAATGCGGAATCACTCCATCCGAAGTGATGGAGCAGACGTCTAGCCTGTCTCACAATCGAGAGCGATGGCCAGTGGGCAGCTCTCGGAGAACGTCCTCGATCATCTCAACCGCATCCGTCGCCATCCCGTAGCCCGCTTGGAAACCAGTGCCGCCGGCGCCGTAGTTGTGCACGAGCACCCGTTGATTTCCACCGACTGAGACATTTTCGCGTTCGACACGCGCGCCGCCTTCCCGAGAGGGACGCATCCCGGCAAAGGAGGCGAGCACTTCGTGCGGCTGCTCGAGCAGCTCGGGACACAGCGCTGTGGTGCGGGCTAGAATGGACTCTGTCTCGTAGGAATATGTCGCGGCGTCTCTGTTGGCTGTCAGCCTGCTGCCCATGGACCAGATTTGCAGCATTCGTCCTTACTTAACGCCCTTTTGCATGTAGCCACCAAGAATCACGTTGCCGTTAGACCTCGGCCTTGGGATTATGTACGTCTCATAGTCGCGTCCGTGCCGCATGACGTTGTGCTTGACCGCGGGCGCCCTCGCCAGAACGACCTGCCCGCGTGTAGGGTAGCACTTTGCATCCTCAACTCCCAGCAGTGTGCGCGCCGCGTTGCCGGTGCAATTGAACACTGCCCGGGTCCGAGAGCTGGCAAAGGCGGCCCAGATGCTGTCGAGCTTCTGGCGCACGAAGCGGACACCATACTGATCGCGCAGGGTGGCGTGAAGGTACGCGATGTGTTTTGGCGCGTGAAGTGTTAGTGTAGTGCAGGATATGCCGTACTCGACGCCCGCGGGCAACTCATCGGCAGCCAAGATTTTGAACTACACGGGGCGATCAGCCATCGTTTCAGCTGTGGCATGACATTTTGTGGCCACTGACATCCTCTAGATACTCGGAGATGGCCTGGATCTTGTCGTGCGGGGCGTTTGCATCCCAATACTCTATAGAATGCGTGCGAGCGACATAAGCTTCCTCGCCGCACTCAGATGCCATCTTGGTGAGGTGCGCGTAACCCATGCGGTCCCACTTCAGGGCGTTCACGTCGTTGCCCGAGATGCCGGAGAAGTTGCATCCAGCCCTGAATACCCAAGTCAGCCGAGCTGGGCAGCGCCAATGCCTACGGGAGGTGGCCTCACCATGGCGAGGTGTACTCTGGAGAGGTATCTCCAGGGAGGTATTCTGCGATGACCGTTATGTGCGGACCGAGACCGCGCCGGGCGAGGACAAGAGCGACATCGAGGCCAATGATGCCGGCGCTATGCTGTCAACAGGAGCATCCGGAATGGGACCTCGTGTGGAAGAGCCAACTCACCCGACAATGACAATAGCCTCATTCGTCGGTGCAGCCATTCCCTTTATCGCGCTCGGTTTGTCAAGGCCAACTCAAAGATTGCTCGGTCTGATAGCACACGATCACAGTTCTTGGATGAGATAGCGATTAGATCTTCGCTCACGAATGCTTTGGCACGGTTGATGATCTTTTCACGTCGCCGCAAATTGGCGTGCAATGGGCCGAAGGATGCCGGCGGGTAAGCCACCGTGAGGTCAGCGGCTCGGCTGCGAAGCGGGCTCGGGAGCCGACAACGGCGCCGCAGGCCCACTCTGCTCGTAGTCTACTGTCGAGTCAGGATTCGGAACGGCGAGATGATCACTCCTTGTATTCCAACATAAAATACAACCATATATTATTGCAAGCACAGAAAAACTGTGTAGTAAACAGGACAGACTAGACCCGACACAACTGCCCAGCTCAAATGCTGTACATTCATCTCCAGATCCGACATAGGCCACCGCCACTGTGCTACAAGAATTGAAAGAAGAGCCAGAAGCTGGGATATTAGTGGTTCACCAAAACCACACCAGTCCCGCGACTCGAAATGTATAGGCTTTCTTCCCATTAGACCTTGATAGGGTTGCAGCTGAGTGCGAGCAGAGCACCGCTGTTGTCCTGCAGAGACGGTCAGTTTAGTTCCTTTCACTACCGAAGATGAAGATCCACATACGTCCTTGCAGCAAGCGACTTGTCCGTTGCAGTTGTCGTCCAGCAAGTCTGTGATGCCAATGACTATTTTTCCGCGTTAGAGAATTGTGCATCAACCGCATTCCACGAAATGACTTACGGGCGGCAACGTTGAGCTTCGCGCACTCGCCGAGCAGTCCGCCGTCGAGCAAACCGCTCAGAGCACCGCCGTTGTTACCGTCGCCACTCTTCTTGTTGCAGCAGGACACAGTCTGCTGGTCACCGCAGCTCTCCTGAGCTTGCGCGACCGTGACATCGCCCCATCGGTGGTGCTCCTGGTGCCCCCAGTGTGGCGAAGCCACGGCGGTGGCGACGAGTGCGGCGATGGAGATGATGAAGCGCATTTTGACGGTAATGGATGAAATGCAATGTAGTTGGAAAAAAACGAGTGATGGTAGGCTGGTCAAAGGATGCAGAGGATTGTGGATGGGTTGATTCGAAGACAGAGATGGGCGGCAGGTGCTGCTTTTATATTTCGGATTTCTTCTTGATTCCCGTGTCATGTAGAGCGAAAGGCCATCGCGTCTGGAATGACATCGGGCATCCATCTGGGTCTAGACAGCGTTCATTCCCCCTTGTGGAAATGCAGTCGCCGCGATGCTGCCGTCCTCCAAAAGCAACGCCGAAGATCAAGTTAGATGACGATCCGCCACTGGTTGACCGCCTATGGGCTTGTGATTGGAACGTCGGCCGGATTTTAGGAATGCAAGGGACTGGTTGGACGGGTTGGACGGCTGAGAGACGGAGCCTATTCACGTCGCGAGCGAAACTGCATCGTTATGGTTACATGTGCCCTTGAGATGGAAAGGATCAACAGGAGATGTTCCAGTTGAAAAGCTCCGTTATCACACCTCCAGCTGAGGGAGACCCTGCCAACATGTTCGGTCTCTTCAAGCACATCGTTGATCATGGTATGGAGGTCCGAACGTTTGGTCTTTCGATTTTGCTTACGTCTTGGATTGTTTGCTGACTGACGCAGAGAGCATACGAGACGCTTCATGCGCTCATGGAGACTGCCTTCACCCGTATGAACATATCAAATCCCTTAGAATAACGCTATAAGGTACATGGCTTTTGATTGCCTCACTTCACTTCTGCCAACAAGAATGTAGATCTTCGCACCAAGCCACCTCTACACATGTCTCAAGACTCGCCGCCCCTGAGACCTTTGTCTCATCACTCTCACATGGAGTTCTACTTGTGTGGCACCGCTTCTCCCCATACAGAAAAAGGAAGCTTTAAGCAAGGGCAAGACTTCAGTGTCTGGTGCTAAACTTTTGACCCATGGGGAGAAACCAGGTTATCGGAATCTGCGGGCTTGATGCCGACGACTCGGCATCCTGATCTTAGGCGACTTCGTTTTATGTGCGACTGACGGAGGAAGATGCGCATATTTCAAATTTGCGGATGCAGTGGCAATGGCTTTGCTTTGGCAGGCGCCGGGCAACTTGGGTGGGAAGTGCCACGGACCATGGCTCCGGTAACGCCATTTCAAGGGCGGAATGGATAGAGTTGCCTCCCTAGAGATGGTCGCGAGTGAAGCGTCGCTGGTCAACCTAGGCCTACGACATGTCTTAAAACGCTCAATCATAAGAGAGACATTCCTGAAGTTTAAATCGACCGGCATTGCCGAGCGCGCCGTTTGTTGACTGGAGTTGGATCCCTTTCAATTGATCGGCTGGCACTTGAACATATTGGGAATCATGATCGGAAAGCGTGTAACGGTGTATACCTTTGTGACCAGAAATTCGATCCGATTTTTGTAAGGCGAATGGATGGACCAGGCCGCCCGGGTCGTACCAAATGCCATCAATTCCCAATCCGCTTATGAATGACTAATGCAAGGTCGTACGGAGGCCAAAGCGCGGGAGACGGGAAGGGACGCTGGCAAGGATGGTTAAGACACGGTGAACAATGTGCTGGTGAATCAAACTACGCTGCTCTTGGTATTTTTCGTCGCAACGGGCTAGAGGACAGGTACCCAACGTGACACATCATTCTGGGCACTTCTCCGCCAACAGCTCGCACTTCGGTGCTGAGGCACAGCGCCTCCGCACGGAAGCCAGAGGCTGAGATGAGGGCGACAGGATCAGGGAGACGACTGTGTACCGTGTGCAACCCATTCCAGTCTGAGCTCGCCCAGAGGCCAATGAGTCGTCTGTGACGGGCTACAGCCTCGCATGTCGGGTCCGACTGTGCCTTCCGACTCTGCATACGACGACTTCTTGCTGTCAGTTGCTTGCCATTAAATTGTAGATATGGATACATGAATGTGGTGTTACAAGCAAGATCATCTTCTCTTCTCTGGTCTATACATTATTTGCGCATCAAGAGGCTACAGTGGAGGTGAAAATGTCCGGTTACCAGTCCCAAAACACACCAAAATGGTTATGGCCATTTCCTACCCTACACACTCCCCAAAAAATGCACTTTTCGTAATAGCTCCAAATAACACTTAAAAAAATCGTAGAAAATCGGTAAAAGTTACTATTGTATAGTGAATTCTTTTCTCGAGACTGTTACAGCACGTAAATACGTAAGATGACCTGACCTGTACGTTTCTTCTAAAAATGAACCTGTCTGTAAATGCGCTGTGATACCCTATAATCAAACGTTTTCACCTGGCGTACCCAAAGTCATTGATCAGGGCATGTCAATGAGCGGTGTGCCTGGGGTTTTACACTGTGCCATGTGAGAAATATTGGAAAATGTGAAGTTTCAAATGCGCAGCCATCGGGCCGAGGACTCTGCTCAGCTGAAGCAAACGAGCCAATACAGCTAGCCGCTCGGCGTCTTCCGCTCGCTCTCCTGCTTCTCCACGTGGTGTTTGCATGCATGTTCAGCTCCTACTCAGGTCCCGAGAAGCAGGACGGCTACCGATGCATCCGCGGCAGGACGGGTGAGGGCATTATACACGTGTCGAAACGGCCGGCGAGGATGGTTGCATACATGTAAGTTCATGTTCTGTACGTCATGACAGCCCCAACGCAGATATTGCCCGCCAACGCCTAAGCGTACTTTAGGTGCTATGCCCGCGAGTGTTCAGAGCAATAAAAATTTTGCTCTATCTGGCAAACACCCGAGGTCTCTTTCGCCCTTCCAATTAACCCGCAAGGAACCGAGCATAAACGTCGTGGCAAGGGCCATAGCAGTGATGGCTTGGGAATGGGTATCCGCCAAAAGGCTCAAATTGAAGTTGGGGTCCAAATGAGCCAGAACTAATGCAGCGTGAGCCGACGCTCTGCAGAGTCAAGTGCTGGGCTAACGCTCTGACCTAGGTCAGGGCATATTTGGGCTCGATGATGTGGTTTTGGAAGCCATTCGCTGAAGAAGGCCGGGTCCGCGGTAGCCGAGTCTCGCGTACATGTATTTGCAAGGCCACAGGCCAGCTGACCTGGAATGCGTTGAAAAGCGACGAATGAGACAGATGAGCTGCGACAATAACGACCTTGAGCATCGGACAGAGTCAACATGCAGATGCAATGAAGATGCAAGGGAAGTGCACTAAAATTGGGGCCGCAGCATCTCCGACCCTGATCTGTCCGCCCCCGACGTTGACGCGAGCCACGCGACGAGGCGTGAATGCGCCACTTGACAAAGGCCGTTGGGAGCCACGATGGCTCTGGCAGAGAAGCACGGTGACGCGGTCTGCATGGCAGGGCTGCATATGCGTGTTGATAAATCTAAGACGACTCCGCGTCGGCAATATCTGACCCGCGTCTGCAATAGCTTACGATTGAGTATGCAGCATGCGCGACGCAATCCGCCGCTCGGCATTTACCTACGAGTAAGAGGGGGCTGTCGCGCCGACTTCAATTTCAAATCGAGGATGTGGCTTGCCCAAAGTTCCCAGAGGGCCGGCCTTCGGCACTTCCTCCCACATCGGAACACACTGCGGGTTAGTGCCCATGCACTCTCCCGTTGTCCGCCCACAATCCCGTAAAGACGGGGGCCTGAGCCGCGCGCCTTAGAACGATCATCGGTGCTTGGCAAGACAGCCACGGCGTGAAAGCACGAGGAGGCGGAAAATTCTCCTCACGACCGACTGCTTGGCTTGGGCGGCGCCGAAACGTTTCCGGGCTGCCGGTTGGGTCAACACAATCGTCTCATGGTGGCGGCTTGGCCGAGGAAGTCAGCCTGCAGAACTCAGCCTAGCAGCAGCCGCAAAAGTGAAGGCCCAGACGCAGTGGCCCGGGCGGGTTCGGCGCCGTGGCGAACAAGCGCGCATACTTTCTTCTGGCAGAGGTAGGCAGGTAGACGTTGCCACTGCGTGAGTGTCTTGATACCTTATTATGGCAATGGGTCATTTCTAGGTTTGTGAACGCATTACAGGAACCGGCCTTGGGACATCTTACGACTCTAGGGCATGTATAAGAAACAAACTCGACTCAATCTTTGTACGTATATACCAGATATCCCATCATTGGTAAGCACGGACACCGATCTATGTTCTATTCGCCAACTTGCGCATCGGTGATAATTGCGGCCGGGCTGCTTGTTAGCCCGCTAGTCTGCTAGTGGGCTCGTCAAGCCGGTTTGCCGGTTCCGTTGTGCCTTGTCCGTACCATATACGAGTTGCAGCAGCAAATCATGCCGTTGGAAGTTCAAGCACAACGGTCGGCACCTTGTCGGTCTGACGACTGGTTTTCCTTGGCGCGATACATAACACGGATACATCAGGCGCAAGATCCCACCTCTTACCAAAACCAGGACTTTCCTACCAGTGCGTCGCCTTTGTCTAGATCTAACATGCTTAACGTCTTGGTTGTCGGCGCTGGGATAGCGGGGCTCTCCGCGGCCATCTCGCTTCGCAGGGCCGGGCACTGCGTGCACGTCTACGAACAGTCTGCGATGAACAACGAGGTTGGAGCGGCCATCAAGATACCACCGAATGCCAGTCGCTTCTTGACAGCCTGGGGCCTCGACCCCAAGCGCTGGGGCTTCGTACAGTCGCGTCGAATCACTAACAACGACCCCTTTACGCTCGAAGTCACGGCCGAGCTGTCCACCGTTGAAACACCGAGACTGGTGGGTGGCGCTGATCTGTACTGCGCCTATAGGGTTGACTTGCACAACGCCCTTAAGTGGCTGTCTACTCGAGAAGACGGTCCTGGAATGCCTGTAATCATTCATGCGGGTTACCGAGTGGTCAACTACGTAGGTGCCCCTTTTTCCATTGCTCAACTCACATCATTTACGATAGTATCTGCCAGAACCCCAAGAAGCCGTCCATTATTCTCGAAAACGGTAAAGAGATCCGCGGCGATGTCGTTATCGGCGCCGATGGGATTCACTCGGCGGCGGTGGAGGTTGTACTTGGTCACAAAATCCCACTTGTTTCTCCAAACCACTTCAACTGCTGCTTTCGCTTCCTCGTTCCTGTCTCGAAGTTAGATGAGGACCCCGAGACTCGGTTTTGGAACAAAGGGCCAGACAGCTGGACTCGACTCTTCTCGCACAACGAGACCAAGCGAAGGCTAGTTGTCTATCCTTGCAGAAAGTGGGTCTGCGTCACTGTTGTATGCCATCTCTTTCTCTTTGCTAACTTTGCTCCCAGCAATACTCTTTACAACTTTGTGGCGATGTTCTACGACGAAGAAATAACTTCGTGGGAGAAAGAAAGTGAGTGCAAAATCCAATCAGGGACTTGCAGCAGCATGTTCTTATCTATCCTAGACTGGCAAGCGAGCGTCGATATATCCGAGGTCATCGAAAGATTCTCCGATTATGATCCTAGGATCCTTAAAGTTATGCGGTTGGTGCATCTGAGTGTAGCAGCATTTGGCTCTTCTGACAACAATGTAGCAAAGCTACGGGCGCAAACAGATGGCCCTTGCTCTACCGCCCTCCACTTCCCACTTGGAGTAAAGGTCGTATGGCTTTAGCCGGAGACTCTGCTCACCCCATGCTTCCACGTATGTCTCGTTCTTGAAAGCTTCAACGAAAAATATTGACAATGCGCAGACCAAGCTCAGGGTGGTGCTCAAGGATTGGAAGACGGACTCGCCCTTGGGATCGTCCTCTGCGGCGCGTCCACTTCGGATGATATTGAGAGGCGACTCAAGATCTACGAGGACGTGCGGCACAAAAGAGCCAGTGCCATTCAGGTCCTAAGCAATGTTGGCCAGGACCAGTCAGAACTCGTACGGGACGAGCTACGCCAGTATATGGCCGACTACGAGATACCCAGTCAGTAACACGAAACTCTTGTGCGTTGTTTGGGCACTTTCTGACGTGACAAGCAGAGTCCCCAGAAGAAATCACCAAATACAATTATGCTTTCGATGTCGCTAGCGTTACGCTCAGCGCCATGCTGAAATCTGACCCTAATTTCAGGTTGCCGGCAGACTTTTTCGAAAGCGAAGTGGCGGGCGTACCTGAATCGGAGGAAATGTGGTTATAATGGAAGCTTAGTGGCAAATACTGAAATGTTTGAGCACACATGACAAACGTGGACCAAACTGAAGGAGTACGAAGATGTCCGGTAAACAAGCCAACACCCACAACTCCCGCGGCAGGGGCTCTTAGCTGGTATGTACGTATTGAAAGGCTCAGTATCATTACTGCGCCTTAGCGTCTAATATTGTAATTTGTGTGTCTATCATGAGCACAACCTCGCGTGAGAATTCCGTAGACGCTATTCTCTCAAGCCGCTCTCACTGAGAATCAGAATTAACGGTAGCGTACGCCGAGACCAATTCTGGCGCAACTGGTGGCAGGTCGTCCCATGTGAAGGCATTGAAAGTCTTGCCAACATGGTGTGTAGTGTTCATTGGGGAAAATTCTGATAGAAGCTGTCCAGCTCTTTCAAATTCTGATACCCACGCGTTGTCAATTGCTGTGCTGGAGCTGGGGTTGAATGAGCCGACAACATCGCCATCTTCAGGGGCCTGTGCTCTGGCCTTTTCTACGGCCTCGAACGCTCTTTCGTTCAATTGGCTCACAATGACGCGGATCTGACTGATAGATTCCGAGGGGAAGAGCTCGAGAATCCGATCAAAGAGCTCGGTGGCCTTGTTTGTGAGATGCTGGTCAAGCGAGACAAATTCGTGCGAGGGGTTGACTATCATGTTGGCGAGAAGGATGACGATTCCAGAAGTGTGGGTACAAATGCAGTACCTGTTGTGTGTCAGCTGGACGTAAATCTCATGAAGAAAGGATCTGGGTAGGTACCAGATGAGACACTCCGATGGATCACACTCTTCAAAGAGCTTCATGCACCCTCGGCTCAGTTCAACACACCGGCTCCATCCACCGGGAAATGGGGGAGTTGAACTCGTAGCACTTGCACTTGTGGCACAGTTGTCCATGTTTTTTGCCAGATCTTGGATTGCCTCGCGCCCGGGAGAGCTGATCCTGTTGAGCCAATCGGCATTGTAAAGGCCGTGGGTCATGATAGTAGACTGTAGGTAAGAGTAGTGCATCTTCGTAATCGAGACCAGCTCTGCAGGATTGAGCGTGGATGCCGCATGTTCAATCTGAAACGCCGCCGGGATGCGAGAGTACCAGCGGTCAAGTAGACCTTGCAGTCGGCAAGTGCGACGTTGGCGTTCCTCTTTTGTAAGCCTTCTCGAGCGGTTTGCATAGAGAAGGTCGTAGACTAAGCCCTCGAGTTGCGCCAAGTCAACTCGCAAACGGTGAAAATTGATGTGGCTGCGACCATCCTGCGTCCAGAGAAGTCCAACGCCGTCAGATGCTGTCATCGGTGGCAGTGGCACGTCTATGTCAATGTCAGACTGGACCGATGGCGCCTCCATCCGCAGCGAGATATCCTATCGCAGACGTCAGTCTAAGTGCCACAACTTGATTATTGTTCAAATTTCTTACCTTGTCAAGCGTATAAGCTATCCAAAAGACCCTTGACCGCTGTTCATTCTCCTCAGGCGAAAAGTTTTGTGTCGCATCCTGAGAGTGCAGTCGAAGTCGGTGAGCCAACCTCACCGCCGTTCCAATAACAACGCTTGCCGGTTTCGAGTCGCTGCTGCTCTGGAACAACAGCGCAATGCCGATCAGGACTTGGATGCCGAGCAAGTCTTCTTCTCTGCATACTAGATCCGAGACCACAGATTGGGCGTTCCTCAGATACACGTTGGCTCTTTGGAACCTGTCGTGGTTGACACTGTCGAGAATGGCGTGGGGGTCGGGAATGCGTAGACTGAGTGCGAGGACGACTTGGATCGCAGCCCAAGCAGCACTGCTCCGACAAGACTTATGGTTGTACCAGTCACTGAGGAGGGTCATGAATGACTTCTGGTTAAATAGAGGGATGATTTGGCCAAAGACGGAAAAGTAGTGATTCACGACAGGAAGGACTTCTTCGAACGGGGGAATCGAAAACTCCTCCGGAGGAGAACGCGCCCGGCGCAGAGCCTGTATGTGGCCGTTGAACACTGCATCGGGGCTCAAGTCTGTCGTCGGTAAAGAGCTGCTATCGTCATCCTCATTGGACGAGGCGACGGTAGAAGACGGCCTTGCAGCCGCGGCAATTGTACTGTCGATAAGACGCTGCAGCTGTCTCTCAATCCTTGACAACCTTTCTTCTGTTGAGACAGATGCGGTCTCACTTAAGCAAACCGTGTCAGCGCTCCAGGGCAGGAACAGATTGATGAAGTTGAGGTAAGCGTACCTCGGTGGTGATGGCTGGACAGGCTCGACAGTTTGGGGCCTCGCCTTGTGCCCGTTACCTTTGCGCCGGATGATGGTGGTACGGCATTCAGATTTGTATAAGATGCAATTGGAGCAGACGGGCTGGATCATGTCGCATTTGATCTTTTTCGTGAAGCACAAGTCACAAGCTGAGCGGCGTCAGCGCCACGAAAAGCTGCAGCCGGATCACAGGGCTCACCTTTACGGCGACTTGACTTCGCATAGGAAGGGTCGTTCCCGGCATGATTATGAGTCATTGGAGGCAGAATCAAATGTTCGCAGCCGTGAGCATATGCCCATCTATAAACGACAATAAGGATGATGTCTCAAGGATGTCTTGTCCATGTTGTGTCGCCCAGGACATCCCGCCACCGCGTAGTGTCAGACTCGCTGATGAATCTGACTGATTACAAATGCGCACCTGTAGCCTGGAGTTTAGGTTCTCATCACATCCTCAACTCAGGACAGCCACAGAAGGATGGCTTGAACAGCTCGACCATGCACATGCCGTCAAACTTCGTTTGATGCTTCATTTCCATCGATCAGTCTTGACGCATGTAAATCACGGAAGTACTATGCCAGCTGTCCTGTGGCCGCCGCGCTGAGTGCAACATTGGCGCGCGCGCAGATTGCTGCGAATTGGGTAGCACCGGTGGGGCTCCACGGAGTTCCGTGGAATTGGTACCCACTCTGATTGCTCTAGCTGTTGATGATAGGCTGGGCGGTCTCAGAAATGGATGGCGGCGCGTCTGATCCAGTTCCACGCGTCTGATTCTGAGGGTCTTACTCTGCCCCTGGCATTTTGTCTTCAATAATCCAAAAGCACATCGCCGGTACTTGGCCAGAGCATGTTCAGATCGGTCCATTGGTCAATATCGAACGCCATATTGAACGCATCTTGAAGTGCATAAGGCGCGACATCGGCATCAAGCCGTGCAGTACCGGTGTTGGGCCTCATAGCGGCCAAATTGTTCGACATTTGTATCGCCGGATCCTGTTCTTGCTGAGAGACAGCAGGTGCAGTCTTGTTCGCCGAGTTGCTCTCCTCAGCAAGTACCGGGTTTGGTGGGCTTCTCTGCCCCAGCAACTCAATTTTGGCCAGAACATGACGCACAATATTGGCGGCATTTGATGCGACGGCGAAGCTGTGTCCGAACATGTCGAGAACAGACACGGAGAGGTCAACGCTCTTCCTCGCGGCCGCTATGGATGGGATCTGGGGGTACGCGAGAACGAAACCCACGAGCGTCATGGCGGCATTCCATTGCCACTGAAACGCCTCATGCCATCCGGTCAGTATCGATGTCGTCGAGAGAACTTGGTGTGTGATGTTGGTCAGGGCTATCGCGTGCAGCGCGCACCTCTCAGCTGCCTGCTGTGCTCGGGGCGCCGTGGATGTTGTGCCAAAACATATGAACGGCCGATAAAGATTTGTGCAAAGGTTGTGATACATCAACTCCAGAAGCAGACGCTGTCGCTGGAGCCAGAGAGGCGCAAACTGCTCGATTTCGAGAGCTGATTCGTCCGTTGAGAACGGATGGCCACCGCCCTTTCGTGGGGTTTGCAAGGCGCTGGGAACAAGGCCGGCCCACTGCTCCAATCCCTTCATTGAAGATATTAAGAACTCCGCGTGAGCTTCCAGTGCAGGTACATCCTCCCACATAATGCCGCCATTGCGTAGGTTCAAGTCCCTACTGTAAAACGCCGTGTGAATTTCTCGTGCTTGGCCGAAAAGCTTGGTGTGTTCAACGTTGAAGCTGAGCCAGGATAGACCATCCCCAAGTGGTGCAAAGCTCGATCCCGATAGCATCGCAATGTCAAGGCTTTGGCCTGGCAGCTTCGGCGACGAGTTGAGAGAGTTTAATAGGAACGGGCGGCCAAGTTTCATACCAATCCGGCTGTCCATAACATAAAGCGCCCACCAGAGGCGCCTCCGCATCTCCTGCTCCTGCTGTGGCATCGAGTCGGGGGGATCCAAATGAACACCGAGCATATATGCTGTCCTGGCAGCCGTACTGCAAACGCTGTCCAGCATGTTCTGGAAGGTCCCGCAGCAAAGGTACACACCGCAAAGCAATTGGCACTGTAGCGTCGATATAGTAGGACTTTCTAGCTCGTATGCTAGAAGTCTTTGGCATCGAAGGTAGTACCACCGACCAGCCACGTTTGCTCCGTTACCAGAGTCCTCGCCGAGCTGTGGCTTCATGTTCGACACCATAGAAACCCCATGCTGCATGCATAGAGCCACGACAATGTCAACAAGTGCCGACGGCTTTCTCAAATTGCCGCTTTTCGTCCATAGGGTCCGATAGTGTTTTCTGAAGTCGGCCTCATTGACGATTGGAAACACTGCCGCATGGACAGATTGCCAATAAAGATCGATGAAGTACTCTTCTTGCACTGGAGTCAAATAACCTCTCTCTGCCGCTGAGATGAGCTCTTCACCATCCGCTTCCCCCGGTGATTGACTTCCAAAATGGCTTGGAGAGGCATCACTGGCAGGGTCGTCGAGCAGCGTGCTTGCCGGATGTGAACTCAACATTTGATCAGCTGAAGGCGTGTGTTCCAAGGTCGAACTTAGGAAGCTGGAGATGCGCCCAATAAAGTAAAATAGTGATGATGCCCCATACCACGTCTCGCTGGTGGAACGCGCAGGGCGAACATATATTCCCTCCCAAAACTGCTGAGGGTTTCCATGGTGAGAGCCATCAGTCTGGATGGAAGGCGAGCCAATAAGGCTCGCAGGAGTGAATGGAAGAAGATGTCGCGAGTCCGGCTCTGGGATTGACTTTTTGCGCTCTTCCTCAAGTTCGCGTTCGAGTTGCTGGACAGTCCGCCTGAGCTGCTCGATCTCTCGAAGGGCATGGGGAAGCGTTAGAGACTTGATGGCAGCGTTGCTACACTCATCGCCCTTGATTCTGCAATTGGAGCACGGGGTGTGGTTGTCGCATTTGGTACGGTGCAGTCGACAAGAGTCGCAAGCCCTGACAACCTGCGATCGTTTTTGCCTCGGTTTAGGCCTCGATGGAGAATCACTGACCGCCATCTCCGCCGTGGGGCGCACGTCTCTGATATACCCAAGGAGTAATTAACGTCGGTGGGATGGAGCCGTGCCGAGGTTCGGATCGACTGGGCTTGTACGACCGAGACGTAGCTGTATGTGGAAAGTTGGCAACCAGATTGTGTGCATCGTGCAAGTTTCACACCTGCTGGGCTTTACTGTCCGAAAGGAGATGTCCGGTGGAATGGAGTTCTCCCTATTGGCCATTACAAACAATCTAGATTTGTCAGGGCATGTTTTTATGGGGCCGCCTGAAGCTCGATTGTCGCAGCGGAGCCAGAGCGCGCAGCCTGCCATCGGGCCGCACATTAGGCCAATGAGTAATGGTGGATACATAATACTTGCTATCGCTAGTGGGACAGCGGGAAGGATTTTCCTTCCGTAGATGCCGCCGCCACGACGTCAGGTCTCGGTCCACATTGCAATTACGGAGCAGTAAACAAGCACGGAAGACTCCGGTTGGTCAAAAGGAAGCAGTCTCCCTTGGGTGGACCTGCTTCGTATTCAGCATCCTTGCGGCGTTTGAGAGGGTTTCTTGTCGGGCTTTGTAGCAGAAGGCGAATGATTGCAAAGAGAAACATGAAATGTATTTATATGGTTCATCGTCACCTTTGCTTTTCAGGTCCTTTTCTCAGCATTGCAGAAAAAGCTTCAATTCTGATAAATCTGTCTATCTTTCCCATTAATATCCCCAGTTATGCAGGTCTCGTTCACTGTGTTCCGAGGTTCTCCTTCTGGAGCAATTTCGACCAGCGAGATCACTCGGACACTTGAGAACCACGAGGTCTTCATTGAAACTACGCATTCTGGACTTTGCGGAACCGATGAGCATTACCTGAAGTCCGGCCAGGTTCTCGGACATGAAGGAGTCGGCATTATTCAGGCCGTGGGAGCAGGTGTCTCTTCGTTAAAGGTCGGCGATCGTGTTGGTTTCGGGTACACCCATGAGATTTGCGGCAACTGCGACAACTGTTCTACAGGTAGGCACCATAATGAATCCCGCCAAGCTACATGTACAGCACTCAACTAATTTCGGTTGCAGGTTGGGATCAATACTGCCGGAATCAGAAGCAGTACGGATTTCACGATCTCGACAACGGCTCCTTCAGCCATGGTGCCGTGTGGGACGCAAAATGCGTGTATCCAATCCCGGAAGGTTATGACTCTATTCATGCTGCACCGCTCATGTGCGCCGGAGCGACGGTGTGGACGGTTCTGAGTGAATATGGCGTTCGTTCTCGTCAGCGAGTAGCAGTCATGGGTATTGGTGGGCTGGGTCACCTTGCCATCAAGCTAGCGGCCGCCATGGGCTGTGAAGTCGTGGTCCTCTCGAGTTCTGAGTCGAAGAGACAAGAGGCGATGGAGTATGGCGCATCCGAATTCCACGTCTTCCGATCCGGAGAAGGCTCTCCGGAAGACTTCAAACCTGTTCAACACCTCTTGCTTTGCGGCAGCACCGCTGTTGAATATGCCGAGTACGTATATCGTTTGATGCCTTCAAATGTCGCAAGTCGAAATCACTGCTAATGCTGCTCCAAGTCTCTTGCCTCTGATGGACACTCACGGCACCATATATCCGTTAACTGTGGCCTTCGAGCCTGCTCGAGTACCAATGCTGGGTGTCGTATGGAGGGGCGTCAAAATTCAGGGCTCACTTGTCGCGTCTCGGCATTGCATCCGCGATTTGCTCGAGTTTGCGGCCAGAAAGAAGATTGTCCCCACTACCGTGCCTTACCCGCTGACAGTGGATGGGATCACTGAGGCAATGCAGAACTTAAGGGATGGCCAAGTTAAGTATCGAGCGGTGCTTGTTCGGGAGAGGTGATTCGGTGTAGCTGTGCAGTTCGTGGACCATGCCATAGAACCTCTGTTTATGTAGTCGGGAAGCTGCTGTATGTACATGTAATCGTCTGGTACTTGTAGGTTCCCATACCTCAGCTGCCACAGCCGGGATGCAGAGCCACAATGTAAGTATTGATAATGAGCAGGCACGAAACATAAATCCAAGAGCCTAATAAGTCATTCTGCCCAATCGCCGCCTCCAGCGACCTTGCTCCAACAACCTCCCTTTGTCTCTCCAACATTGCTATACAAAACCTCCCGCCACAAACACCACGCACATGTTTTCCAGTAGTGACGACGCTCTGGTAGCGGCCTCGTACCCTTTGCTTGGTATCTCGACCGTCTTACAGCCGACGCGCGGCGGGTTGGAAGCGACGCCCACTTTGCCCTGCTGTGCAGCCAGGCCAGCTATCTCGGACTTTTCAAATCCCACCGATCTTCTCTAAACGGCTCTTACAAGCCGGATTCTACAGACGAAAGGGAGGCAGAGTCGGTGCGAATGGGTACACGTGGCGGAACGGCCATGTGGGGCTTCACCATTTCGCCGGCACTTATGAGCAACGAACGGTTGTGGTGCTAACCTCCTGTCAATCTCACTTTACACTTTACTTAAAGCTACATCGATCAACTTCACCTTCTTCTAAAAGCTACTGGTTTCCGTTATAAGCAAGCAGGTTCGGTGTGCCGCCTTTGATGCCTTTGATGCTGTCCTTGGTAGCCAACTCCTTGATACGCTTGGTCAAGGCGGCTGGTGTGTTGATGTCCTCGAGAACTGCCAGGTAGAGAGCAAGGCCAGAAACATGCGGAGTCGCCATGGACGTTCCAGTGGCTGAATAGGTAGGGTAATCGTTGATCCATGTTGAAAGAACGCACTCACCGGGCGCGTTGATGTCGACGACGCTCCCGAAGTTGGAACCCTGTTTTTCATTCCAGTACCACATAGCCCAGTTTGCGTTGACCGCACCGACTGTGATGGCATTGGGGGTACGTGCCGGTGAAACGTTGGATGCATCTTGGTTCTCATTGCCAGCCGCCACAACGGATAAAACGCCGGAGCGAAAGGCACTTTCCACGGCATCGTCGAGAGCTGGGGCGATTTCACCACCTAGACCACCTGTTAGCTATACCGTAAGAAACAGATGCCCGAGGGACGTACCTAGTGACATGCTGATCACCGAGCGGGCTTGGCGTTTCTTGCTGACGATATCTTTGACCGCCCACTGAATGCCGTCGATAATCACGGATTCAGAGGTCTGACTGCCTTCAAAAACCTTAACGTCAATAATGGAAGCCTTCTTGGCCACGCCGTAGGTCTTTGAGGCAATTGTGCCCGAAACATGAGTGCCATGGCCAAGTGTGTCTTTGAATTCGCCACCGATAGCATTGTAGCCCCTGGATGCACGACCCTCGAACTCGGGGTGATCAATATTGACTCCGCTGTCGATAACATAGGCATACGCGCCCTCACCTGCGCTACTGTCGTAAACGTAATCAAGTGACCCAAACTGGCGATGAGAAATTGTGCCAAGCCCATGGGTCGTGAAAGACTGGGTCGTTAGGCCGTAGAGATTGAACACTTTGTCTTCTTCAACGTAAGCCACCTACTTCTGTGTTAGAAAGGCGTCCTTAGCTAGTCGTAGGCCTCGAACGAACCTTGTCGTTCTTGCGAATCTCTTCAATTGTAGAGTTATCAAATTGGCCCGCGTACCCATTGAAGGACCCGATTTCGTATTTCTTGCTGATACCAGCGATGTCGGGGTTACGACGATCAAGGCTACGAGTATGAACGTCTCTGACCCACTCGAGGTGAGAATCAACATCCCGGGCGGAGACACCATCCTTCATGACGACGATATACTTGCCAGAGCTTGGCGGCACGGGGCCAGCATTCGCAAATGGAGCGACCGCCAGCAGCAGGGCTGCTAAATTCTTAAGTATGACCATTTTGGGGGTACTTGAGATGCTTTCTATGAATGTTGGATGAGTACTTGGTGATACCGATGATGCCGATGAAGCTGATGATGCTGATGGCGGTTTATATAGTTATCAAGGCACCGCATGCGTCGCTGTCCGGACCATGCCATCCCTCGAGACATCACAAGCAGCTTCCCCATATGCAAGTTGTAAAGTATCTACATAGATCGCCCGCACCGCCTCGCCTCTTGAGCTAGAGCATTTGCGGGAGGAGGGCTTCTTGAGCGATGTTCCATACTAGGGGCGTGGGCTCCCATGATCGCCCGCAGTGAGGACAACCTTGGGTCAAATGGAGTCTGTCATGGCCAAGCGTTCGGTCTTTGGGTGCTCCACATCAAATGGCACGTCAAAATCAGTTCATCTTTCCATAACGGGCAGTAGGCTTCGCTTGTTCTCTCCACCGATCCTTGAAAAGTCCACTCGCCTTGTCAAGTGCCGTGAACTCTCTTGCTTTAAACAGGTGTAGTATTGTCAGCTGCCTGATCCAGAGCTGATACCAGGCGCATCTGCCGACAACGGGAAGACCCCCGCCTCCGTCGGTAGGTATACCGCCCGGAGCGATCACGATCAGTTACCAACGGAAGCGGCGGTTGCATTAATGAGATGCGGGCCGAAAGCACTGCCTTGTCAGGCAAACATTCCCTGTGTATACCACAGAGTGCGGGAGAGATCACCAGTGATTGTGGCTATGGGCTTCCGCATAATGAAGACGACGAATCTTCAAGGTGCGCGATAAGGTATTTAAGGGGCAACAGAGTCCGATGAGATTACGGACGAGTAGAGGCTGGGTTTGAGAAGCCAGAACGGGAATACAATACAGAAATTGCTTGAATTATGGGTGGTTGGCTGGAGTGGCAGTAAAGATGCAGGGCGCACGCGCGGCGTGTGAGACTAACGAAAGACAAACCCCTCGCTGACGAATGGGAAGCACGCAGAAAGCCGGACACAGCCACAGAGAAGCATGGTTGCGGGATCGAAAAGGGGACTCGCATCGCCCCAATTAAGAGGGGGGGGGGGACTGTGCTGCTTTTGTGATACGAACCGTCACGTTGCAGATCTCTTGCTGAAATCAAGCACAAGATCAACGAATTGTCGGTCTGGACTCTGTTGATGGCAATAAGGTTCCGAAATCGCGTCGGCCTCCTTCCCGTCCTGTTGCCACTACAAAACTTGATTGGAAAGACATTCTGAGTCAGGAAGAAAGGCATCCACGCCGGCACTGCAGAGGTAGGGACAGACCAATCAAGACAGTGATGTTCGGGGCGCAGCCGTAGGCTCAACCACAAGCCTTTTGGTTACGTGGAAGGCAGGGTAATGAAAGGCGGGACGGCACGGGATACGCCCTGCCTCACAGATCGATCTGAGAGCCAGCCTTGGAACTATAGGTGCGAGTCATTAGCACTTGCCAAATCCACGATACACGTTCTCGAACCCCGGCGGAGGGAACAGAGAGGTCCCAGGTGGTATGGGGAGACGAGTGGTAGGGTGGACTGATGCTATTGGTGCCAGCCTCACCTTGTTGGGTAGCGTCACACTGAGCGTGAAGTGGTCAGAGCTCGTAGCTAGATGGACTCTACAATAAACCCCCAACAGTGATATGTTCGACTAGGCAGGTTGTACAGTATTTCCACATGGACTGTACCTGTAGGCAAATCAGTTACAGTGAATAGAATGAGCCTGTTTCGACAGTGTTGGACCTCGCCGGCGAAGAGGGCGTCGTCGAGGATCGGTAATGGCTTTGGAAGATAGAGTATCTGTACTACCGACTAAGTTTAAAGTTGCCGATGAGCTTCTGCAACGCCAGCTGCGATACAGGACAAGGAAGCATAGGCGGCTAGGAAAGCCTCGCCCGAGCGGAGCTTGCGCGGATCGCGAGGGAGGACTCGGACCGGACTCCGGGACAACAGACGCCAGGCGTGATGAGACATGCATGATGCGACGGCCGCCTGGAGGTTCTCCGAGTGTGGTGTCGGGGCGCAGCCGAGTTGGGGGCTCCGGACTCCAGTCGCAACCAGTGTTGGTTCCGTCCGTGCACCTGCGACTTGCTCGTCAGATTCAAGGCAACTGCACAAGGGCAGCATTGGCGGAGGCGAGTCACCCCGGCACTTGCACAGCCATTGACGATACAACGCTGAGGGGGTTTGAGGGTGCGAGATGCGTGCGCGCGGGGGTCATCAAGCGGCAATGACTTGCCTGGAGCGAACGACACGCCAAGTCGGCAAGCTCCCGAGCTTGAGATAGTGGGCTCGTGTTTTAGTGCCTATAGGAGGCGGCATGGTGCCAATAGGGCCTACATTGCCAATATAGCGGATTGTCCCTGCGCGGTGCCAGCACTCGGCACAGTGCCTAGAGGGTGCCTCATGATGCCCGGCTGGTGCCACGTAGTGCCAGCGGTGCCATCGTTCCATTAAGCATACACTACTCTTACCTTTTATAAATGAAAATGAACCGCGCGACTATTATATCTCGCGTGTATGCCGTAGTAGTTAAGACATAAACTCGCAGTGTTCGACTAGTAATAAAAGCTACATGTAAGAGCTCGATAAGGGAAATACAGGGAATTTCTCGAAGACGTAGGAGAGTTCTCTTTCTTTTTCCGCTTTTTTTAGTATGTGGCACCTCCGTGGCACCTACTTAGCACCCTACCGGCACCTTGTAGGCACGGTACCAGGCACGGTGCCACCTCTTTGTACCGTGAAGGCGATATTCTCACACGCTCGGACGTTCCAAATCAGCCCCGCAGTGCCACGATATAGGTATCCCCCCCTACGGTCGTCTCAACTCGGCATCAAGTGCTTCTGCCGTATCGCTTCTTCGCGTCCCTTGCCCTCTCGAGTCGCAATCGGACCTCTTGAACCCAGTTTAGTGATACACAGGATCCTCTTCTTTCGGCACTAAATCCACAGCCGCGACAATGGCGGACAGTCCGGATCTCGCTCGAAACAGCGACGACCGGTCCGAATCAGTCCAATTTGTAACGCTGGCCGAGGCTGTGTCAGCCAATGGAGACGAGATCATGGAAGAGGCTTCAACGTCTCATGCTGACGAAAGTACGATCGCTGGGGGGAGACAATTTTCTTGCCGGAAAGCGTGCTGACCGTATTACAGCCTGCGACGAGGAAGAGGATGGCGAGGAGAAACAGATGGTCGGCGTTGTTGTCGAGAGCAAGAACCTCTATGCCAGGCTCGACGAGCATGGGAACAGGTCCTGGACGGAGAAGAAGCCTGATGATCTCGAAGAGGCGGCAGAGAACGAAGAAACGGAGAAATATGCTATCATCATCCGCAATGGTGAGTCCTCCGATCCGTTGCGCCGCGATTTTGAAGGGGCCCTGACAATGGAGAAGAAAAGCCCCAAGACGCAGACCCGCGCAAGCCTCTCGTCATTCACAGCATGATCATACAGTCACCGTACCTGAGACCTATCCTAGCCGAAGTATTGCACGACTACCCTGGTATTATGACGAACCTGTCGCGCCTTAAGCTGGTAGCGCCCTTCGAGTACTTTGTTCATCGATGGGACCGATTTGAGGCTGCCCGGAATGACCCGGCACTCGACGGCGTGGCGAGAGAGCATATGGAGCTCCTCCATAAGATCATGAAGGAGGAGCTAGGCGACGTCATTCAGTTACGAGAAGATTACTTCAAGAATAACGCTGTGACATGGGAGCATTGCTGGACGCTTTTCCCGCCCGGTTGCACCGTGTATGGGTTGAAGAACGGGGAGCCCGTTGCGGCCAAGTTCAAGCGCGGATACTACTCTCAATGCGGCAAGTTCTACGTCCTGCGTTGCAGAATCATCGACTGGAACGGAGTCACGATGGGCTGGACGGACCTCGATCAGCAAATTCCACAGTTTCTCGGCACGATATCCATCTTCGCCTTGCCTACTTATCCGCTAGACTACCACCCCCAGGCTGATGCCGTCAGGGCCATGCTAATTGAGCGCGGTCGTAAGTTCGACAGTCTCGCAGGCTACTGCTACCGGTCGTACAGTGGCGCCGCTCTTTGGCACCCCGAATCCGGAAAGACCCGGCTTGAGACGGTGCAGTCGCGCATCATGGTGGACGGCGCGACGTGGGACAAGGAGAACTTCGATCATCAGGTCTGCATCACCGCTTTCCACAAGGAGAGTGGCATTCGCGGCCGACGCGACAGCTGCGGCTCATACGATTCGGACAGTGACGTGGAGTTAGATACACTGGAAGAGGCCGAGGCTACCAGCAGGGCGCCATTGGCCGATGAGCAGTGCCTCCTGACCAGTCCAATGGTCCGCGGCTACGCGCTTTTCAACAAGCGATGGATGGAATTCTACGTCGATCGCGTCTGCGACGTGCAATTTGATGAGAATGCCCTCAACTCTCTGGTTATGGACGAAGAGCGGAAGGAGCTTATCCTCGCCTTCGCACAGAGCCAGTATAAGTATAAGGACGTCTTCGATGACGTTATCTCTGGTAAAGGAAAAGGTATCGCTATAATGCTAGCGGGCGAACCCGGTACGGGAAAGACGCTGACCGCCGAGTCCGTGGCTGAGGAGATGCGCGTGCCGCTGTATGCGATGAGCGCTGGCGACCTTGGCAGCTCAGCCTACGAGGTCGAAGAGAACCTGCGCACGATACTCTCTATGGTGGCTAACTGGAACGCTATACTCCTCCTTGATGAGTGCGACGTATTCCTCGAAGAGCGCACCCCGCAGGATATGGAGCGGAACCGCATCGTTGCTATCTTCCTACGCACCCTCGAATACTATCAGGGTATCTTATTCCTCACCACAAACCGCCCTAAGAGGATCGACCCCGCGTTCCGGAGCCGCATCCACGTTTCACTCGAATACCCGGCCCTTGATGCCACGGCGCGCATGGTCATTTGGCGAACGTTCCTAGCGCGAACGATGAATCCCAGGGACCCGAGTCTCAAAGACCCGAGTTCTGACAAGGATGAAGCGCACGAGGTGACCGAAGAAGAAATTCAGACCCTGAGTAAATTGGAGCTCAACGGTCGCATTATCAAGAATGTGCTCAAGGCGGGGAACTTGCTTGCTTGCCATCGGGGGGAGAAACTCGCTTTCAAGCACCTAGAAACGGTGCTGCGTGTCGAGGGGTACTTGGCGTAGAAGACTTCACACTGGATACATGTCACAGCGGACACACACGCGAGAGAAGATACAACGACGCTGTGACAGGCTTAGCATGTTGATCTGGGGACGAAGTCGCTGGTGATCGCCGACCTGGATTAGGTGTTCCGTTCTGTTTGGGGGCCGTGGCGGCGCGGGCAGCGTGCTGCAGTTCGCCGCCGCAGCCTGCGCAGTCTCACTTTACTTGTTCGATTGCCACCTCTATGCTTACAGACAACAAGCATATCATTTATTTGTTGTACTATATCGTGACGACGCTTTTCTATCCAACGACCTGAACCAGCAAGTAGAGGGAATCACCGTACCAGTAACAAGGTGCTGACGTTGCTTCGCACCACGCTGATCTTGGAAAGCAGGGCGCGACCTTTTTTGGGCTGATCTACGTTGCGACGGATGAATATAAGCTAGCCCTTGCGTTTTCACTGCTGCTACTACTACGTTTGTCATACATGGCATAGGAGACATGCACGATCACACGCCAACCTAAAATTCATGATAGCGGACAAGCATGGTGGTCTTAAATTAACAACCTACAAATTTCATGGAAACACTTCATGGCGACCTACGATTATTGGATGTTTCAGAAATGGGCCAGCTACGAAGGATCTACGAAGAGGTGGAAGCATCCCGCGCGGCACGATGTTATGATCCATTGTCAGGAAGAGGTAAGGACAGTAGCTGAGCCGGGCCTTCGAACCATCCGTCAAAGAAAAAGGCGTAAATAATCTCGTATCCCTCATAGCACTCCAGGTTGATGCCATTTTCATATCCCAGGTCGTGGCGTGAAGTCCGGAGGGGTGAGGCACGGGCGCAACATCAAATTCCCAATCAACTTGGTCACAAGCATTGTCTCGATCCAACCGTCACGATCGCAAGGGGGTCCCATCACTAAAGCACTTGGAGTACGACCATCCGAGCTTGCACTCCGGCACCACGACGGTAGTCTTCCAAATCGGCGCTGAGGATTTTCACCTTGCCCTCGAGGGCGAGCTGCGCGACTTTCACCTCATACCCACCGCTTGCCCATATTGTGCCGAGGACGGTGGCGACGATGAAGCCGCCCTTTTCGACAATTCTGACGAACTCGGAGAAGGCCTCGGGACCGACATGGCCTTGGGTGAAAGTCCCAATGCACACTACTGCTTTGTACGAGCCATTTTCGTGAGCGATGGGCTCAGTCAGGTCAGCTGTGTTGAGGGATTTGTAAACACCGGCTTTGCGCGCGATGTCAAGCATTCCAGGGCTGAGGTCAATGCCGTCAATGTCCTTTGCACCGACTTTGGCTAAATGGATGCCGACGAGGCCAGTTCCGCACCCAGCGTCGAGGATCCGAGCGTTGGGCAAGTTTTCGGCGCCGATGCACTTGAGGGTGTAGGTGGCAGCGAGCGCAGGGCCTACATAGTCCTGAGTTGCCTCGGCCATCTCCTTGTCGTAGGTCTCAGCCCACTCATTGTAAAGGCTGCGCGTCTCGGACACGTCGGCGAGGGCGTAGGCACGGGCGAGCTGCGACATGTTGAATTATCTCGTAAAACGGCGGGTGAAGCGTGACACAAAGGGCTGACAAGATCCAGGGTGCGGAGATTTCGGTTATGCAAGATGTCTGCCGCTGAGATGTGACGAAGGACGGGGAGGCGCCAAGTGTTATGAACTTATACCGTGTGCCGGGGCTGCGGGGTGTGTCTGTTTTCTGAGCGGGAATGTTAGGAGACTTCTGCTGACGTTGCGTTACACAGCATGGACTGGATCAGGGAGGCGAACCGTGCCAGCAGCGTCTTTTTATCCTTCCATCCTGGCCCAGCATGATGTCACCCTCTTTGTCCAGATGTCCCTCCATTTGATGCCGTTCCGCAGTGGGGCTACGGCACCGGATCGGTGCGTCTGTATTGGTCCGTCCCGTTCTCCACGACGCCGAGCTGATCCACTGCACCGCCTCCGTAGCGCTGCCCCTCCTCCGCCTCCCCCGCCTCCCCGTTCCGTCGTCTTCCGGCGCCGTGTTGCGCCAGGCATGTGCTCGCCTCGGCCGAATGAGGATTGCAGGTTAAAGCCCGGGCGTCAAAGCTTGGTGATCCTCTGCAAAAACTAGGTTTCGCCTCGAAGTATACATGCCGAGGCGCGCAGCGTGCTTGAGAACTTCTCCAGAGCTCAGAGCCCAGTTCCCTGCACTGCCAAACGCGGGCGGGCATGATGACTGGATGCTGCGCAGCCTACGCGGCGTCTTTGCTCGGCCGGAATCGTGGCTAGCGCTTGCCGAATGTCCATTCATATGCATAATAATTACGGGGCGGGAGGCAGCTAAAGGCAACCTGATGAGACCTTGCAGACCTGGACGCGCCATCGTTGCAGCGTTGCGCCATTTTCCAACCGCGTTGTTACGCCTCGATTGGCCGTCTGCACTTTTGGTCGACAAGACGCGTCTGCTATAGCCCACTCTGGCCACCCCTCAAATCTTCTCCATCTCATTTGACTGGCTCGATGGCCCTGGGCCTCTCACCAGCTGTGCCAGCTAAGATGTGCTGACCGAAAGTGGTCCTTCATCGTGTGAGCTTTGGTGACTGTGATTGGACGACCCAAGTCCGTGGATGTTTGCAACTCTGAAACACCGGGAAAACTCGCGGCGAGGGTACTTGCTTTCTCTCATCTTGGTGTGGACGTAAGAGTGGTAAGGCGGCCGTGGATCAGGGTAGCCCATGCGAAGATTTCTTGGGCGTGTCAATCGTCTCATGATCTGGACCGCTGTGTGGCAACTTAGGTGTGTCTCGAGTAGAGCACGGCTTGAGGGGCGGGGGGATAACTAATTCATGCGCTCGAACAACGCCAACCGCGATGCTGGCAGCTGCCGGACCCCATTTCATGGCGCCTGAGACAGGCTCTGACGTACTGAGCTCGCATGTTGTGATCAGGATGCAACACGGCTGGCCGGTGTGCACAGTGAGCTGCCACCTCCGTGTACGCCCTGACACAGGGAACGGGCAGATCTTGATTTGAGCGCCATAGAAGCAATTGAAACAATTTCAACAATTTTCCGTCGCTTTTCCATCCTTAAAAGGAAATTTTCACAGACACCTGTGGCATGAAAGGACACTACCTGACGGCATTCTTGCGTTGCGCATCTTAATAGGTAATCACGATGTACCTTCATCGTTGGGGTGCCTTTCATTTCTTTACCCCAGGAACATAGTAAGCCATGCGAGGCACTATTCGGCCTTCTTAAAATGCCCCGGGCTCCTCGGATGACACCAGTCACTTATTTTTAACTGTTCATTGTCATACAATCTCACAATGACCAGCAGTACGACGAGTCGACTTATCCAAGTCCAAGAAACAGGTGCGGAAATACCATGAGAGGGGCAACAATGAGATCAACAATGGCAGCGACCAGAGTTTGTGGGGATTGATTGATCTCAGTCCGGGCGAAGCAAGGACATCGAGGAACGCATTCGCCACCTACTAAGCGGTGGTACTATACTTAGCTCAGGAAATAGGTAAGAATCACCACGCTAGCACTCTGCTGCATGGTGTGTGAGGCGTGATACAGGTATCTGCAAATACTGGGTCTGACTCGAATGAAGGTTGAACCGGCGGGACGGAATACGACGACATCACCTCTTCAGGGAGCTTTTATGTTACCGAACTCTTTCCGTCGGCACTAAAACCAAAAATACTAGATGCCACAGAGCTGAGAGCTGCCTGATAGTACCCTTCATGTTGGAAGAAGGTCGGATGCTCCAGCCACAGCATCGTACGGACGCTACTAGACTTGGAACGTCTGATTTGGCGATGTTGTTTTAAAAATCATGTCGATCTAAAAAAAATTGGTCCATGTGGTGCGCCAATGGAAGCATGAACGCCATCGCCTAGAGGTGGATGCTATGGTAAGATTTATACCGTAAAAATATCCCTCCAAAGAAGTCAATAATGCGGTCATCGTTGTCTTTCACGATGAATGGATTATATGCTGACGTTTGGGAGCTCTCGATATATGTACCTTATGGCAAAGGGCACGCTAATCTTTCACAATTCTAAAAACAAAACTATCCCCATGCAGGGTCGATAGAGTATATCAAGATAGAGGTTCTTGCTCATATAGCGCCTTATATTCAACTATATATTCATGAAAACATGAAGCTGTTTAGTTTCCAGTGTAGTTGCAGGTAAGGTCGTTGCCAGAAGTGTTGCAGTCGGTCAGGACGTTTCCGCTCTGATCGCGAATGTCGATAATGGTCGCGCCGGCGGGAGTGACAGTGCCGTGTGCCCCCTTCGCAGAAGCGTCGGTGAAGGTGAGGCTTCCAAAGTTCGCGAAGGGAACGAGTGAGCCGCCAGACTCGAAATCCTCGACGATCCACTCGGCATTGGTCTCGCAAAGGGTGGAGGGGGTGCTCTTGAATGTATGGGAGACCTGTTGGCCGGTGCTCAGGTTCTCGAGAGTAGCGACACCACCCTTCTTGGATGAGGCGGTCACAGACATCTTGATCTGGTCGCCCACCCCGAAGTTGAAGTTGGTGAAGCTGTGCGAGTAGTCAGGGATCCACTCGTACCAGGCGTCGAAGCTGCCGTCCCCGTAGAATGAGACACCTGTCTGCAGGATAGCAGTGCTGCAAGTATCTCCATCGATGCCGACCCAAGCGGAGGCCGCAGAGCTGGCGTCGCCGCTGACCTCCGGCACGGTAATGGTGCCCTCAACATGGGTAAAGCCTGTGCCGATCTGGACCGCTCCAGCCCAGTTGCTCGAATACTGGGGGTAGGAGGTATCCTTATGGTTGAATCCAGAGCTCTTGCGGCTGCGGGCAAGAACTTCGCCACGACGCGCAGCGCGGCGAGCTTGCCTGGCCTCCAGAGAGCCGGGAAGGGCGGCAGCGATGCCTGCAATGGCTGCGAGGACGGTAGCGTACTTCATGATGACAGAGGCTGCTCAAAGCTCAGGGCGGCGGCGAGAGAAGGCTTCGAAAGCTTGGAAATGCTGGGATGTTCCTGGGTCTGGGTGGGCAGTAGATCAGACTTCCGAACAAAGACGATGTGTCGTCGTCCTTTTATAGTCGCTCTTATCAACGGATTCCAAGCTGTTCTGACAGAGTCTGGATGGAGTCAGGAGATGTCCAGACGTAGCTGAGGCCATCCCGACCTATGCCTCCTTTCGCAGGTGGCATTGCTCGACACATGTCGCCATGCAGTCCCGAAAAGCTCAGGCCTTTCGAGCCATGCTGTGTATCGCAGGTCAAGTCTTCGTCACGGTGGAGGACGACAGGCCACACTTCACTTGGCCTCACCGTACAACGAAGTGAGACAACTTGCGACAGGCCACCTTCCTCTTTGCTTCGTTCTTCCGATGGCATAAGCAGTTCTTGGATTAACCTCATGAACAAGATGGTCAGCCTGCGCAGCGCACAAATTGTGGGTGATACGATCAAGGAAGTTGAATGTAGTAATGGCGACTTGTGAATCTGGGGAAGCGCCGCGCGGCTAAAAGATGGATGAAGATCTTGCCCTGGATTAGGCAAGTCATCGATTAAAGCCCCGGCGTGCTTATGCCGGGTATCCGGTCAAGCTGTTATCAAGCAACAATTGCTGTGCTCGAATGGGGGTAGCTCCGCTACGTCCTCCGTGAGGCTTATGTTATCGCCGATGAGTCGCCGTCTGGCCATTCCAAAGCAGAAAGGGCTGCAATGATGACAGTGTGCGAGACCAAGATTTTGCGTAGGCCCGCAAAGCAGAAATCGGAAGGTCGAGTGCGATGTGGGCAGCGGAGACCTCCGGGAGACCCGGTTCATTGCCAGGCGCGAACGTCACCGAGTAAGCTTGGTGATTAATAGAACAGTGGAGCTCGAGTTTCACTTGTCGTACTCTAGCTGATGGACTTCATCAGAATTGAGTGAGCAGAGAAGTCTAGCCAGAACCCGACCGTGAAGTTCTCAATGGGTCTTGAGAGTGGATTTATATCCGGCAAGTGCCGATTATGCATGATTCTATGTCCTCCAAAAAAAGCAGAAATTCTGTCAATCACACCTCTATTTGGATGCCTTTTGATGATACGGGGAAGGGCGGGATGATCCGTGGGGATGGGTGTTTCGGTCCGTCCAGCCGTCCTCGGTGCTCTTTTGGGCACGTGCGGATGTTACCATATAAACTTTGGATCACGCACAACACGGACTCTTATCAGCCGCCTAGATCACCGAACCCCGCTGTGGGCAGGAGCGAGGTGTGCCTAGGCCACTTGGGTGAAGGAACTGCCTTGGTCGTCGAACGTGTCCGGCCCTCTCTAGCCATTTTGGGCAGGTGGATTGTTCGCTTCAGAGCTTATGGTGGGAAACCTAGTACGTATGGGAGTTGATAGCGCGGCGGGGTGTATGAACGCACTTCGTGTCAGTTTCTGGGGCAGAAATCACAGCGGATATCACGGCATCTTGCCGGCGGTCGTGAGGCTTGGCCTCGAATGACATGCACCTGTTCTCTTGGCATAAAGCCGTCTTGGGAAGGAGGGCTAATTTTGGTGATGTCTGATTGAAGTTGCAAATGCCGAGTAAAGGCAGTTGCGAAAGGTCAACTCATGTAAAAATGCTCGGAACGAGGTTAAAGCTGTAGCGCGTTCGTAGAAGCCAAGAAAGGCCCTCCATATGACCGAAAGCCAAACGTAAGTAGATGCTCATATCACAAAGAAGCATTCAGCCTGAATTACGGGAAATTCGCCCCGTGTAAAGAACCATGTGACCAAAAATGTCAACCATGTCAATTTTTGAAGCACCTGCAGCCTTTGTATGACGGCAGGATGTCGAAATCTCGCTGTAGTTCATGTAGTGTACGTTGGAGATGATGAAGCCGGAAGTGTCCAGACAGCGCCCGGTTGCAATGTCCTTGCGGCAAACCCTGTAGGATCCGGCCGGTGCCCACAGAGTTTCTAAGAAACTGTGTGAAATGCAGGTTGTTGCGAAGGCTAGTTTCTAAATCTCCTCTATTGAATGGAGGAGAATATTGGGCGTCTATTTGCAGCAAAAGCAAGTCGTGCTCCCACGAACTTGACTGAAATAGATGTTCCGAGCATGGCTCGGATTGTTAGTTAAACTTTGACTGCCAACAAGACAAGGAAGTCTTCCAAAATGATATTGCCAATCCCACACTCTTCGGCGATGTGATGCGAGAACGACTTACCTTCATATCAAGACCCCGTGATTTCTCGCTTTAGTTCAGCAGACATTAAGGTACCAGCTTGCGATGCTCTGGTTAATTGGAAGAGTCGGGCTACTCTCAGATCCATTGGACGTCCCAAGTTTCGTTTCCAGTGTTTCTGGCGGGTACGTATGTAGTCTGGATGTAGATACGCAGTGCACCTCGACCCACAATTTCACTGCAATTGTGTTGCAAAGAATCCAGTTTGTGGCTGCTGCCGTCAGGTACTCCTGCCACACCAAAGTCTCATGAGCAATGGGTCATTTCCGAAACGATACTTTGCTCAACTCTTGACTTACTCACCAGCCACATTGGTCGGAAGCGGGCATTGGTTGAAAAAAATACTTGACACTAAACCCCGGACCCTATTCCTCCGAAACGTTCTATTGCGTCCCGGTGTTGGACTTGGCGATCATGGAGGCCGGTGGACCGGACCACAAGACTGCTCCGCCTTGCAGTATTCTGTCGTTGACCGTGCTTCGAGGAAATAGTGTAGCTGCTATGTTGTGACTCGCAGCCCCAGCTTTACTTGGAGTGCGAGACCCGAACGCGGCGTAGCTCTTCTCCTCTCCTGTCTATTCAAGTACCCCACATTCCATCGATCGGACCTAATACCCCGGCGGAGCTAGGGATCCAGAGAGGCCGATTGGGAGGTGGAGAGATAGCGCGGGCGTATGAAAGGACTGAAAGATATTCTATGGGTACTACTAAAGCCCACTCATTTCCAATTATACCTGCGTAAGATTTTGCCAGTCTCTGTTCATGTTCTCAGGTCGCCATCACGCTGCGACCTCCATCCTCTGTAATGCGCTTCCGCACGCGAACCTTCATGAATCCAGGCCCAAGCCGCAGTAAGCTGTCAACGCCCTTCGCACCGCAGTCCTTTGAGTTGGCTCTCGTGGTGTGCGAGTCTACGCTCCTCACCTCACTCGACGCAGCGTCGGTCGCGGCGCTTTGGGCGTTGTACCTTTGAACATCGACGACGGCACTAGGCGCGAAGAGAAGCGCCTCGCCTGTACGTAAAGCAACAATCTGTGAAAACAGTTCCATTGCGAAATCTTCATGCGTCGTAAATCCCTCGGAGGTGTCTGTTGGGTCAGGCTTGGTAACGCCGCGGCTCTTGTTGAAGAAAGTCGCGCCAGCTAGATGTGCCTTGAGCGCGCGGAGCCAGTCTGGGGACGTGAATCGGTGCACTATAGTGACAGAACAGAGGTCGAGGAGTTTCGGAGAAATGGTGGGCTCCTGCGTTGAAATGATGATGCGGGCACCCTGGTGGCGCTGGAGGCGAATGGTCGTGAGAAGCGCTTGCGTGAGTGTCTCGCACTCTGCTGTGTCGGTCATATATTTGTGGGCTTCGTCAAGAGCGACAACGCGGCCGATGATTGACGGCTGCTCCAAGAAAAGACTAAGGCAGATATTGAACAGAGCACATGCCGCCTCTGCCGTAACACATGGACACGATAGGTCGATGATGGTAAGTTGTCCGGCCTGCGGGCTGTTAGCAGTAGGACCTTTTACCTTGGGACGTTGAAAGATTATGACCAACCTTTGGTTCCCAATCGGTCCCCCACTTCTTCGACACGGCCACTTTATTCTTCTTACCTCCCCTTGGTCCGGAAGCGACCTGCTCGCTTACCATGAAACTTTCAAGGGTGTCAAGGCGCTGCTGCAGGGAAGGCGCTGCTGCAGGGGGGACCGCTGACCCGGAGTCAAGTCTTCGGCATCCAGGGCTTGTTTGAAGGCTCGATAGTTGAATCCAGTATGGCAATTTTGCTGCATAATACGTAACTGGCGCAGAATGCGCGTGACAACGTGTAGATAGAGTGGCATACCGCCTCCTTGAACGGAGCTGATGGCCATTAAGTCGAGCATACGCTTCGTGTTTAGGTCCGCTTCATCGAAGCATAGTTCTTCAACCTGGACGTTTGGGAGATTGCTATAGATTCTCTATGATATCGTGAGAGATTTGGTAAGTTTCGCCTAAAAGCTACGATAGTGGAAAAATACTCACCCGAATCTGGAAAACATTCGTTGGCGGGCAGAGCACGCGCACCTCGACCTTTGGATGCGACGATAGGTAAGCCGCCTCGCATGGCATACCACCCGCGTCTGATGTGAGCGAGTCGTAATGAAACACTATCCCTGTGAGTGGTCGAGGGAGACTATTTGCATCCGTCAGAACTAGGCAGTTCTCTAGCATACAGCTGAGTGTGTGGCTCTTCCCAGAACCCTGGCTACCACAAATGAAGACGCTAGACGGTGCAGTGATATTTTGATAGATCCGTGGGTCTTTATCGAGCGACGTCAGACTGGTTGGATGTAACACGTTTGACATTTTAGCCTCATCACCACCGATAAGCCCATACTGCGTAAACGGATTTGAGGGCAAAGACAAGGCATAGCCGCGAACACACTCAGTGAATATTGGGGTGCTTCTCAACTCAGTCGGATCCTCTTTGAGATCAGTTCCTCCAAGGAGCCTTAGGTGCGATGATAACTCTGACATGTCAACCTGCGGTTCGATATCGAAGGTCATTATGAGTCCGTAAAATATGCTAGTCTTTCTGATTCTCGGGGCCGTAGATGGAGGTTGAAATGGTTGATTTTACGCGAAAGCTGAGAGTGTACGTGTTTTAAAGAGAAATGTGGTATGAGTGATCCAAGAACTGTCTCCGCGACGTCGGGGGTTTATATTTATGGACCTGGTTTGCTCATCCTCCCGCATGGTGATCACTTTGCCGAAAATGGACTCGATAGTAGGCCTCCTGCATCACGAGCCAGGCGGGCGCACAGACATTGTAGGCCTCCGGCAGTCGAAAGACTTCTATCAAATATTTGACCTAACATGTTTTTGAGTTTACCGAGTCTTGGTGTGTCCTGATCGATGGTATGACGCTCGTACAGAGACACGGTAGTCGGATGGATTACAAACTGTAGCTGTTGCAGCAGGTGTGGCACAGAGCGACTAAGTTTCCTGGAGCGTACCTACGTTCAATGGTGGTTTGATACGAAGTCAACTGACCGCCATAGTCGGGAAAGCGGCTACCCAGCCTTTGGGAGCCGATCGCCGAGCGTTAAGGAGGGATTACGACACGGCTGTGCGCAGTCGTGCTACGCAATGTTGGCCAAGTATCCTTCGTGTGAAGAGGCTTTTGGCTAATAGTGCATTAAGATCATTGTAGCATCAATCGATGTCAGACTATACGTTTGACGTCCAACAGAGAGACAAGGGCATTTAACGCTCGCTGGGATAACGTAGAGAGGGAAAGTTTTCCGTAATTTGCCCAAAATTAAATAAAGCTTCCGCTATGAACTTTTCGCCAGTGCTTCTTTAAGTTGTACTTGCGCGTAAATGCTTTGCTGCACTGGTCGCAAACGAATTCGTCAGGGATAAACCAGCGCTGCTTAGCCCAAGGCTTGTGAGCAGTCTCTACGTGTCGACGCATGTCTCGCTGCTCTGCTGTGGTATGATCGCAGCGAGGACAGCTGACAGGCTTGACGTGTGTCTTCATATGCTTCCTGTAACCAATTAGCTACTGTATCGTTAGCTAACGAGTGTGGGAGTAATATACCTAAGAAGGCCCTTTTGCGGGAAACTGCCTTCGCAGTCTCGCTCCTGGCAATAATACAACCCGTCGTCCCGAGAAGCATTAACATGGTCGTATGAAGGCATTCCTGCTTCATCAAACTGCCATCCAAACTTGCCGCGAGAGCCGGTTTGCATAGCATGGTTATATGGCGGCTCCAAGTCAGCTGGCTGAACAGCTTCGTCAACGTGTTCAACGTCCCCACCGGCTTCCTCCACATTAAGTGGTGGTGAGATAGCACTCTACTGGTGCTGCATCTCCAAACCGAAACCTGGGGCGACATTAAGTGCAGGCCCGGTGTTATCCAGGGCCGCGGACTCATGTTCAGTGGCGAACTG
Organism: Tolypocladium endophyticum; assembly: GCA_024339985.1. Lineage (NCBI taxonomy): Eukaryota > Fungi > Ascomycota > Sordariomycetes > Hypocreales > Ophiocordycipitaceae > Tolypocladium > Tolypocladium endophyticum. Next base: position 94,382 of record JALHBW010000141.1, read on the forward strand.
TTGGATGTAATTTGTTGAGCCAAATGAAAGACCGTGCATATCAGCTTCGCCGGCGAAGACAGGATTCCAGTTGCTTGGCGACAGTAAATGCATACTAAGAGACCACTCTTCATGCACCAAGGACTGGCTTTGGCCAGCGTCAGTGACATCGAACGCCATGACTTATCGATCCCGGGCGGCGTAGGTCAACTTTCAAAAGAGAAGCGCGGTCCGAGATGTCCTTTCAAGTGTGTGGTCATTTCGACCATTCCCACTTACCTCTTCCGCTAACTATATAGACGAAAGTAGGCACGTTGGTGTCTCAAAATCAAGAACAAAGAGGTGACTCAATGCTTGGTCTGACCCACACTTGGGCATCATTGCATCCCACTCATTCCTACATTTGAAACCAAGCCAAACTCTACTACAACGGTTAGGGTCAGCCACTTGGCTTCCTGCATGATGCTGGCTGTAAATGCCAGACAACAGTCAATCTCACATGCAAGCAGTGCCGGGCCAACATATTATATCGCATATGGAGCGACCGGGATTGGCAGTTTACAATGATGTGAGCCTTCCGACTTGGCTAATCAGTGGCTGAGTACGCTGGCAGGAAAAGCTCAGGAGTCGCGCACGAAGTGCTCCTCGCGCCCACCTGTATAGAAGAGCGAAGAGTGATGGCAGGGGTAACCTTATGTAGCATCTATTCACATCTGAAAGAAGTCCAGAGACAGGATGGTGAGATTTATACTACACTAGACTGCTTTCGAACGGAATATCTGGCGTCTTCGAATGCTTGCCCTTGGTAATTCGCAGACTCTACGCATCCAAGAAGACTCCTCCACTAGAGGAATCAGACTCCACGTCACTATCAATACCAGCTATATTATTCTCTTCACTTCGCGTCCATAATAGTCCTTCGCCGCCTTCTTTCGACAGCTGTTGTATTGCTCGCAACCGACTCGGTGAGCCACAATACTGAGCTTCGATTTGCGATACAGCTTCATTCGAGTTGAATGACATTATCTCTGTATGCTAAAGTCAGACACATATCGAAATGGAGTCTGTGGGTGCCTCGCCTTTGGTGGTGAAGGATGGGATCGCCCCCGTAAAGCCGGTCTGAGAGTCTGGGTGCCAACAAGGCGGCGAAGAGCATTTTAGAACTTGTGAAACGGCTTCTTCGCGGATATGTTCAGTGATCTTGTTTAAGATGTCCCGCTGTCGTGTTGATTTCTCATCGTTCTTCTGAAATGCTTCCACCAGCGGCGGGCCCCAGCTAATCCAAACCTTTTGATGAGACTCGGGCACAACCATACGAGCTGGATGAAATTTGAAGTACAGCATGCAGCAAGTACATGCAGGTTTACTGCATCCTATGTATCGATCCTTGTCGATGAATGACAGCTGATTTTGGTAAAAATGTTCGAGAATCTGAATCTCCGCATGCACTTGCGGTTTGCAACGAGAGTACTGGTCCAAAAAATCTTCAAATAGGCCTGACTTGTGTTCCATATCAAGGAGAATGCGTTCAACTTCATGCCTCTCCGGGTTTCCGTTCTTGAACATCCGGTTAAGGACGCCATCCAACGTGGTATGCGAGTCCCGTACCGGTTGTGGTGCACAGAGGATAGTAGTAACCGGATGAACCTCATATGTGTCAATTACATGAGCCAACTCGCAAACATCTTCGATGAGTTGCTTGTGGGCGCGAATGTGGGAAGCCAGCCGTCCAATATAGTGCCGGACGTCTGCAAACGAAGTTCGCTTCCCTTCAAAACCTCCTCGGCGTTCTTCCTGTTGTGCTCGAGAACTTAGCGTCGCCATTCGGCCGGAATTCGTTTCTTTATAGGCAGCATATAGAAGCTCAATGTGGCTCTTGTGAACCAGTGTCTCTAGCCACGCTGAAAGTTCCTGATCTTGGACCGTGTGAGTCATGAGTCATCAGTTCTCACAAGCCAATGTATGAAACGCACCTGCTTCTGTATCGCGGATCTGAAGTATTTTCTGCACTTTTCTAACAGCCTCGAGCCAACATCTCTGTTCCTTTTTGATGCGTGGGCTGGAATGCCTAACGCAGGTTTCTAGAAACTGAACCCCACGAGGACCGCTTTCTCCTTTTGGAAGCCTAGCCAACGCCTTCAAAGACCCAAGAGCGACTTTGAGGAAGCCCACGACTTTTTTCACCGCCGTATTCGAAGCGACCCAGAACTTGTAGCAAGTCCTGGCGTTTTCTAGGCCAATAGCTGTGCAAGAACTCCCTCCCTTGTCAAAATCGCAGATGTAAGCGAGGTTTCGTAGAAATCTTCGTCGACATGACTGCTCATCATTGACATTGGTTGGAATAGGCGTGTGATATCCACGGGTCTGTCCAAGAGCCTCAAGCAGGAATAAGGCTTCATAGAATCTGCCCAGGAGTCTCTGATATGCGTCTCGTCTGGGTTCGCCAACGCGCTTTGGCGTAGCTTTGAATGACGATGCTTGACTAACTTGAATTGAATTTGTCATTCTCGACAAAGCCATAGTGAGTTGCGGATTGCTTCAGAAAAAGAGTACTGGTAAGTAAATCAAATGTGGGTAGTCAAATTGCTCAACTATACGGCATTTCTCGTTTCATTTGTACTCTGCGTTCGACACTTCCGAATATGGCGGCTTGCTTATCAGTTGGGCATCAAGTGGCTTCTCTCCATTGAGCGCAATGCTCTGGTGAGCGGACAGACGGGTACTACTCCGTATATGTGAGTCAGATGTGGATTGGTTGTACACATCCCGCTCCCAATGCTGATCGTGTTCTGCTCAAGCCATGTGAGATTCTCACAACTAGCCAGGCGTGCGGGTTGCAAAATAAGAGCCCCCCTCACCTCCAAAACTTCGCGGGTCAGGAGGCTGCTTATTTTGCGCCCCTACCTGGTTGCCGGACGCCCACTGATCTGCGGGACGCCCACTGATCTGCGGGATGCCCACTGACCTGCGGGACGCCCACTGACCTGCGGGATGCCCATTGACCTGCGGGATGCCCACTGACCTGCGGGATGCCCACTGACCTGCAAATATCTAGGCGTCAGCCCGCCATCCCATTGTAGAGCTGATATCAATTATACGGTGGTTATGGCCTATGAAGGCATATAAGGATGGTCAGCGCCGCTACGGCGGACTATATTTCTCTGCACAAGCTCCTCATCGCAGAGTTCAGTACAAACCGAAAACTGATGTCGATGTTGCAATCCGGAGAACTGCCTTAGCGGGGCAACGTCCTGTCTGGTCGCAAGAAACCTGCTAACACAGCAGGGTTACGTGTAGTTCAGTTGTCTTGCCTCCTGCATGTGAAATACGAGCGTATGTTGATCACCGCTACCGGCAAGAGAGAGGGTCATGCAGGAAGCCGAGTAGCTGTAGTAGTGGTGGTGGGGTAGGGCTGCCACAAGGGATCGCTGGCCGCATGCAACGCTACCCAACCATACCCGGACCACCTCATGGCTGCATTGTCTTCCGTGAATTGACAGAGAAGCATGCCACATGCATATTCATTCTTCTATAGAGAATCATGCATTCTGCCAAGCGTCCGTTCTTCTGACTTCGTCTCGATGCTCACAGCAATCGGCCGATAGTAAATAGACTTCGTTCCAATGTGGTTGACCGACGACTGTGCGTTATTGGCGAGAGCTGAGATTCGGAACTCAAGGCTGTCTTCAGGAAAGTCCCAAGGGTTCTGCTTATCCTGTTGCACCCGATCGCCTGGGTAGATGAGGAAATCGACCTTACGAGACGCAGTTGGTAGGCCAGAGGAGCTGAGAAAGGCAGCATTGGCCTGCGTGGCTCCCAGCTTGCCAAAGTCGGCGCTTTCGTAAACATCACCATCATGGCGCCGTAACTGGATGCTGCACGGCGTTATCTGGTCAATTATGCTCGTAGAAGGTTTTAAGACTAAACTAATAGCCTCACAAGCCTTATGTACTGTACTGCAACGTGCGCGCTGTCTAGAAAATCCGATTAGAGACACCTGAAATGCCCAGCCGAAGAGTCCGCCGCGTTGGTCGCCGTAGCTGCACTACAGCAGCTATGCAGAAAACCCTCCTGAAGTGAACTGAGCGAACGACGGGATATGTATCGTTACGAGATAGCTGACGTTCTTTACCGCACTTATGGCAGAAGCTTTTCGGAAAGATTGAGAGGTCGTACCCTACAATCAATCGGCCCAGCTAATTTCGGCCGTGGATTCTACGTGATAAACACATCTCCAAGGCGAGAAGGTTCGCAAAAGGTTCCCAGAAGGTACAAGGTGTGGCGCGTGGAAGTGTGGCACGCGTAGAGAGGGTAGGGTTCTGGGGAAGGCAGGTGTGGGGTTCCGAACTTTCCTAAAGACGGGAGGCTCTGGAGAAAAGAATATTTCCCTGACCTCAGGATTCAACGTCAGCATTGAGTTCCACGAGCCCATTAACCCGCTGCGAGATTGACTTAGAGAGGCACGTTGATACTTTGAAGACGTAAAGCCTGACTGCATGCTAGCGTCTAGAGCCTGTGGAAAGTCTTAGCTTCGATGTGTTTTCCCGAAAAACCTATATCCTCATATCTGGCATGCTCTTCGCAATCTAAGAGACCTCATATGTTGATAAAAGAACTTGAGGAAATTTACACAGCGGATTTACTGACATCGTACCGCCAATGCTCGGCTAGGTATGAAGGCCCAAGATACGTATGGGTTGAATACTCAGTGTCACTTTCTACAATGTGCCAGCCAATGTTCATACGATGCAGCGATGTACCGATCTGTGCATTGCTACAATCACAGGTAATCAAACGCGCCTTGTGGCCGCCAGTCAGCTTGCTCTCAGAAGCCCGTTGCCTGCGTTCCTCAGCCGACTGGCGTTGACAGACTCTTCGCAGTAGCAACAAGTTGCGAATACGCAAAGACGCTGCGCCGGCAGTGACTAGAAGATAAGAAAGTCGAAAATTGGTAGGGAAAAAATGTGCCAAATACATTCCGCGCCTCTTGCGCGGCTGTTTCAAGTTAGAATGAGGCTGTGATTCTGCCGGCACTTCCATGTCCCGGCATACTCGCTGTGGCGCCGGTGCAACGCTAGCCGCGCCTTCCGAACGCATCTGTGTATGATTGGCATCCCGCAACGTCTTGATTGGAGTCGAAACACACGGAAAACTGTGCGTTCAACGGCTGCAGCAGATGGTTCGACGACTTAATTGGCCAGCAGGGAATCGCCTCATACAATGGCTTCTGACGCCATTGAGGCGTCGCAGCAAAATGCTACAGCCTTGAGACATCTCCGCAAACGCGAATATGAGTGTTGCAGCTTATAAAATGACCGGGAGAACCATGATAGATTTGCATTAATCAACACTATCCATTCAATTACTTGAATCTTTGTCAGAATGACCGTTAGCGCAGAGTTCGAATTGGCCAACGAGCAGTACGCTGCAGGCTTCGACAAAGGGCACCTTCCACTTCCGCCCGGCCGGTATGACGACATTCCTTCGCTTGGGCGGCTTCGGTGTTGCTGACCATCTCGCTATAGAAAGGTCATAGTTGTCGCTTGCATGGATGCAAGGTTGGACCCGGCCAAAGCGTTGGGTTTGAGGGAAGGCGATGCACATGTCATCCGCAACGCCGGCGGACGCACCGTGGAGGCGCTACGATCAGTTGTCATCTCCCAGCAGCTGCTGGGCACCCGAGAAATTGCCATCGTGCATCATGTACGTATCTGGCCTTCCATGCAAGGATTTGAGGATGCTTTAACTCGATTGCTGATTCCGCTTAGACCGACTGCGGTATGCTTACTTTCTCTGACGAGGACCTGAGGTCCAAGGTCAAAAAAGACTTGAGCGAGAATGTCGACCATTTCGCCTTCTTGCCATTCAGCGACCTCAAGCAGAGCGTGGTGGACGATGTTAACCTTCTCAAAAAGAGCCCACTCGTGCTGGATGTGCCCATCACTGGTTACATCTATGATGTCAAAACGGGCAGGATCGAGAAGGTTCAGGCTTGATATCTTAGTAACCTTCTTTATTGGCATTATTGTCTTGAAGCTCACAAATGCGAAAATCGCTACATAAGTCCGTGACTCTACATCATCAGAAGCCATGATCATATCCGTCATGCCAGCGCCGCCATGTTAGCAACAACAGCGCCGTAGCCGTAAACGTTTCGATGTGCTCCCGCATCTGCCCCAATATGTGGTGTTGAAGCCAACCAATGGATCGAAGCCGCACCTTTGCACGCATCACGACCGCGCTGAGCTCTACCGGTTCAAGCAAGAGAGGGTAAGTAGTTTATCCTGTGTTCCAGCTTAGCCAGCCAGCCGTGTGTCCTCATTGATCTCATGCGGCTGATGGCCGACGCCATGGTATCCCATCATAATGCCGCCGTTGGGGGGCCTTAAGAACAGTGAACTTGAAAAATACCACAGGACTAAGGCCATCGCGGTAAATAGTGAAACATACTTGTTCGGGCGGCTCACCCGCGGGTGAGCCACTGCGGGATTCGTCCAGACAAAGTTTCCCGCTTTTACTGCGGGAACTCTGAGTACGCCGAACAAGGAACCGCGTCGCGCAAGGCTGTGCAGCTCAATTGCATGAGACGGATGCGGCGGCTTGAATCCGTACTGCAGCTTGGAATAGTTGTCACCAAAGACGGGAGAGGCGGTGCAATGGTTACACGCGGCATCATTATTAATGTCAAAGTCTTGGCCGCATCCTGTCAGAGTCTCGTTGCAGCTACATCGTCCCGCTGCCCTTAAGCGTGGCGGCTGGACTTCAATTGATTTGCCGCTGTTCGTTGCAGGTTTAGCTGCGTCTCATACTCACCCCACTATTGAAAGGATCCCATGTTGCGGCCAAATGCTACGTGAAGTATGATCTTGAGCGCATCAGATAAACTAGCCCCTTTGAGTAACGGGCTGTCGCGCCAGGGATGGGATACATGACGTCTACTTGGCCTGGCCACGTTTCGGGGGCTCGGAGCAGACGGAAGTGCCTCGTATTTCGCATGCTGCCCGGAATACCCGCCTGCTCCGCTCGCGTGTTGTTCCGAACCTGCCACAGACTTCGGTGATCTATGCAAATGCTCCGACAATGGACATCCCCAACGCTGAAAAGGTTAATTAGCGACGAATAGTGTCATATTTGGCCGTATACATACCTCCCAAGAGGACCCAGCCGAAAGCTTTAGCCTTGTCTTTGCCGCGCATAAGCCTATTTGCCTCCTCAGAGAGAAAGTCTTCTGCTAAAAGGTCGACTAAAGCGGCATAAATAAGCAGCCCAGATGAGCTAATTATCGATTAGTAATCAAAATTTAGTACGATACTAAACGTATACTCACATGGCGTTGAAGAGACCGACAATGATGAGTCCGAATGCACTTTGAGGGTCGTAAGTATTTCGAGTAAGCAATCCGATAGCCTGGCCGATGGGCGCTGTAGTTCCGAATGCAAACACGAGTAACCAAGGTTTAGCACTCCCCTTGGGATAAGGGACGGCAGCGATTCGAGATCCTAACCCCAAGCCTTCAAACATCTGGTGAAACAGGATGGCAACCAGTAGAATAACGAAACCATCGATGGTGATTGACACAGTCATTCCCACAAAGACGGAGTGAAAGAGAATGCCACCCTCCAAGAGTGTGATGTTTGTAGACATCTTTCGAAATACAGCAGGGTCAACCTGCTGTTTCTCTTCGTCAAAATGAGGCTCAATGATAGAGATTGTGTGACCGTTCTTCTCAGGATGATCTCCATATGTTCCTTTGGCATGTATCATGTCGACCATCTGAGTGTGCTGGCGTACGTATTGCTCATAGAAGACCACAAACCATGCTGGCATGGTCGACGCGCTCTTCTCACCTTTCTCATCATATAGGCTGTCTGAGTCATGCTTCTCGTATAGACTCTGCATCGCTTGCATGGAAGGTATGTCGTCTTTCTCGGATGGATAGCTGTAGTTGGGTACCGGCTGCCCTGATATATGCTGCGACTGGCCCAGTTGAGACATGGTAAGAGGAGGTGCAGGCTCGGAAATCTGGCCAGTAGGCCCCCCATGAGAGTGACCGCCGGTCTTCGCGTTGAGCCACATTTCAATGACAAAGAGAACGAACAACGACCCCATCATAATTACTCCTGGAAGCGGAGGATAGTCCTTGGTGAAAAGGTCGGGAAGGCATGGATCCGTGAGGCTCTCGAAAGCGGTCGGGAGAAGCTTTCGAGCTCTTAGCCCTGAAAATACACAAGATGGGGAGTACAATCATAATGGACTTACATGAACAAAAGCAGTCGCTATCAAGACTCCTGTGCCAAAATGCTTGCAAACGAAAAACACTTTGGGGGGGATCTTCATCCATTTGACCTTCTTCGCGACGACCGGAAATCCGCAACCTGGTAGCTCAGGTTAATTTGCTTTCGAATTAGGAGGTTTTGTCTGCAATTCATACCAATGCAGGAAGCTGCCAAAACCAGGACTGTTGTTGAGAGTCAGTAAGCTACTTCATCACCAAATGTGTGTACATCGGAAGTACTTACACAGTCCAGCCACATGCAAGCCAAGATCATATTCCGTGCCCGCCTCTCTGCCTCCACCGCATTGGGGCTTCACATTGTCCGCAGTACTCATCTTGTATCGTTGAGACGAGGCTACTCACTGTCAAAGTGTAGTTTCCCGTCCGTGAAGCTGAGCAAGCCCACAGGCTTGGGCGGAGAAGAGGACGAAGACGATGGCGCAGCCGGAGAGGCCAGATGTTGAGGTCGAGGATCCAGCTCGACGTCAAGCATAAGAGTCCAGGGGTTCGGCCAGCGATGCGAGGACTTCAAAGTTTTATGGAAGCATGAAGCGAGGTGCACAGAGGCCAAGCGAGGTCACCTTGCTACGGCATCCTGGGCCGGGCGGCTATTAAGGCAAGGTGGGACGAGATCCCACCGCAACGTCAAGGTCGTATTTCACGGCTGAAGTTGAAGTCGAGGCATGCATCGGCGAAACGAGATCTTCCATTTGTACCAACAAAAAGCAGCATGCGACACTGTCGATTCCAGGATCCTGTGGGTACAGATAGATTGTCATTGGACAACACCTTTGGGAACCATCCTTCGGAGGCGGCCGAGATTACTGACGTGCGCATATGGACAGCGATTGCGATTGGCTCCGCCATCGTGGGGTGATACCCCAAGGAGAGCTCTAACAAGCTGAATGGCCCGTTTTAGTATGCCCGGGGGCTAAAACAGAACGTACGATGCATCAGTCTCTAACCGTGCGCCATCTCATAGTCTGAGCGGTACTTGTAGTGCCGATGCACTGAAACGCGATCTACCTCTATTGTGAGACTGCGCATCGTGCAACCAGCAAAAGCACATGGTTGTGCCTGCTGCGCGAAACCATCCGTTGCCAACAGGCCCATGTCAGCATTGGTGCATAATGGTCGAATCGTATGTGGAGTCAGATCTACGTCGGAATGTCACCTCCTGGTGCCGCATCGGCATGGTGCCGCCTTCTTTGTTGCCAATTTTAGATCCTAGTCTTTCATTGAATGTCAAATCGACGGGCATGGGCCGTTGATAGGCTTAAGCGTCTTCATTATGCTTCAATTAACAGTGTGCGCGGGAAAGGCTTCGAGAAACTGTTTACGCCACTCTGCTTCAGTCAGTCAATAGGACTTTGTGTCAGCTGTCCTCCACTCTACATGGGCCCACCGGTGCGGGCAATGGTTTCCCGAAACTTCATGCTTGGCCTTTCCCCGAGTCCGGAGTACCGCTCGTGCACTGCATCGATCCACTCTGTGCTCCGAGCTCAAATGCCAAGAGTCCCAAGACTTAAGAATCGCCACATCATAACATGCTGTGCTTCAAAACGGCTCTGACAGACTGAATGGTTGACAAATCCTGCATAATTCAACCCCCAGTACGACCATGCAATGTTCAGCAAATCCGTAACAGTGCTCCATATTTCGGGAATAAGTGCAGCCGCTGTCTTGTTTGATCATTCTGATTGGGTACCTATGCCTTGAACGTGACATTCCGTCACGATAAAGCAATCATCAAGAATGCCTGTGCCCTGCAGATACGAGTCGCATTGCATCGGAAATGCTCTTTGTGCTTGATAGCTTCAAGGATGTTACCGCGTTTTATTTTTTGTCACGATTTGAGTTCTGCTATGATCACCTGCAGCTTCAAGCAACAGCACATGCCCCCGAAAGTTCCTTGGCTGCATTTGCATGTTCATTCCGCTATCACATCATTGACGAGGTCTCGTTCCATGCATCAAGACTAGATAGAATTCGAAGTCCCGGGAAAGTTTACCTATTTTTCTCCTTTGTGCCTCGGCTCAGGGTGAACAGAGAGTGGGCGAAGTTCAAACCGGTCATACTGCTCAACGAGGTTGCTCACAGCAACGTGATGATTCACTACGGTCGTCGTATTTGAGGAAGAGTTCTTCGTGCCATGGTCGACATGGTCGACATACTAGGATTTTGCAAGATCCCCAGCCATAATGCAACCTCAACGGGGGAGTTAGCTGCAAGGTATCCGGATATTCTTGCCGGCACATGAAAAGGGAAAATGCGTCAATGTAGCGAAGGCGGCAACGACATGTACTTTCACCTACCGCCATTTCGCCATCCTAAGTACAGATGGGCTTTGAGCTTGCGGAAAAGTTGGTCACAATGAAAGTTTTCTCTAGCGCCGATCTAATCCCTTCGCCCATCATGTCTTGAAGTCTTTCGTCATAGCATTATTGCTCATACTAAAGCCCTACTTAACTGGTTGGACATCAAGGCCCAGTGCGGTATTCAGTCACCTTCGAGTCTCGTACCTTCCAGATGGGCATACAATATTACACAGCCCTTTTCAGTAATGAAAGCAGTGAACCAATGTATAGCTTTGCTCCAACGACTCTTCAGCGATGCCTGAGCGACGCTCATTCGCACCACCCTCAAGCTGGTGTGTCCATGTGAATCTCGTCTGTCTTCAGGTTCTCGGTGCGGGACAAAAAACATACACCACGACGGTAGCGGGGTAGCAAAGCTTGGGTCCAGGCGCCAGGCGGTGCAGCTTTGGAAAGTGGCCGCTGTCTGACAAATTCAGTGTTGAATGAACAGCATGTTTGCAGCTTCCATCACGATTGTCACATGTTCACCAGAAATGACAAATTGAAGGGCAGCAAAGTTTGGCCGGACATTTTTTGGTCTAATTAAAACAGTATTTGCGGTGTAAGCCTAGCTAACTGAGGGCCGGACAGACCGCTGTCGCGATCTGCAATCAGGAGGTCTGGGCCAAGAGTCTCGGGACCTGGACTGTGGGCGATCAGATGCTTCAAACAAGCTCCTGTCATGCACCATGTGTATCAGGACGCCAGGCTTCTCAATGCGTAGAAACACGGTGACGGCCATACGTTATTCCATCCCCAAGTAGCCTTCCGAGCTGGTCCTGTCCCTTCTCAATGGCACGCCTTGCCGTATTTTCTTAGCCGCCCGTAATTGTACGGCAACGGGGCGAGGAAGCCCGCGCACATTGCGGCGGCGCCCGCAGCCCAAAAGGTAGGTGAGCTCAAGTCAACTTGGCCCCCAGTTAGTGAATAGTCCACAGCGTTCTCAGCCATCTCCATGGTCACCATGGAGATGATGCTCATGCCCGCTGCAGTCTTTGCAGCCACTGGCCAGGAAAGCTGGTCGCGCCCGATTCGCAGTAAAACGGTTTCAAGCATCATGGACGTCGAGAGTCCGCTTGCCACTGTCCATATGTCAGCATCGAGAAGCGGACGAGGTGCAACGATATGCCAGAGACGGGGAGACGGACTCGATATCCCCATAACCAGTCCTACACTAAGCTCTGGATAGCACGCTTGAAGAATCCACATAGCAGAAAAGTCGCCGAGTGTGCAGCCAACTAGGCATCGGAATGTGTTTACTGTGGCTCGCTTCCACGTCGATCTCGAAGACCAAAACGGCAACGACATGGGCGACAAGTCGTCGCGTGTTTTGGTGCCACATCCGGGGGCTTTGTCGCCAGGCGACCTTTGTGAGCACGTCCATCGCGTCTGCGCTCTGGCCGCGTGCGCAATACGAGGCCGTCTCAGGGCGCAGAAAGGCGGCGCGCCGAGACAGCTTCGAGTGCGCATTGGGGGAAGAGCACTCAAGCGCATCGTGGTGCTTTCCTTGTATCCCTTCACTCAAAATGCGCGTCTCAAGTGAGTATTGCAGAAGATTGAACAGGTTGTTGATGGGAAAATGCACCGACGCCGTGATGGCCTAGAATTGGTACTGGGCAGTGGCCGCACAAAAACCGCAGGCCCACCACGAGAACCCGAGGCAGCCGCTTGACTCAGTCCGGGAAACGAGCAAGAAAGGAAAGCACAACCTCCTTTCCTCACCAAATTATCTGCAATCGACATGCAGGCAAGACACACCTTCCTCGCCGAGCATTGAATTAGATCCGACACTGATGACTCAAGTACAGGTACCCGTCGGAGCACTGCCTGATCAGTAGCTGAGATGTTCAGCGTATGTACCCAGACTTGCCGGACTGTTAGGGACACCCACGCCACGCCACCAACTGGAACTCCTTGCGGACGCGGAGCACGCACCACGGTCTTCTTGCCACAGGGTCTGCAACATCAACCCAAAGACACGACGTGAATGGGCATCGGCAAATGGTAGTTCATTGGCTATTGCGAACCTAATTCAAGCTTTTTCCAGGACCTGTCCAAGCTTTTTTGGAGGTGGTACAGCCATGCTGACTATGGCCGGTACAGGTACATTACCTATGTAGCCAAAACCTGCGAAACGGCATCAATGAACGTAACAAGCCCCCCGTATAATCAGATTAGGCATTCGTCTGGCCGTTCTCAAGTGGCATTGCAACCAAAGTCTTGGCAAACCTCTCTCCCCTGCGCCTCGACGTTTTCGACTACCCAAAGTCGGGCGTTGGAAAAGACAAACACCTTGCCTGGAGCAAAAGCAAAATTGTTGCTCATTTCACCCACGAAGATCTTACCAAGAAGTATGCCCTGAGGGTTCCAAATTTGCAAGCCATCTCCGCAGGACGCCCACACGTTTCCCTGGGTATCGCAATGCACTCCGTCTGGGAATCCGGTGTCTGCCCAGGCAAAGGTTCGCCGGTTCGCTAGTCGCTTCTGATCAACGACGTCAAACGCGTAAATCGTTGCCGGCGCGGTAGGGACTTTTCCAAATTGCTGGCCACCCGTGTCGGAAATGTACGCGGTCTTCAAGTCGGGCGAGAACTCGAAGCCGTTCGGCTGGACAAAGCCGTCTGCCACAACCTGGACGACGCCGGTGTTCGGTTCGAAGCGATACACCTGCTTGGGCTGCGTGGGCTGGGGGCGGAAGTTCTGAAAGTAACCGTAGTCGGCGTCGGTGAACCAGAGGTCGCCCGTGACTGGGTGTTGCCGCACGTCATTGAGAGATGAAAAGTTACGTCCGAGATAGTTGGTCAAGAGAGGCTCCGAGGTGTTAGTGTTGGGATCGACTGCCAAGAGCTGCGAGTAATGCTGAAAGTCTCCTTCGTCGCACCACACCTGCATCGGCGGCGTCTGGTTCCGATTTGCTCCAGGCGGATAGTAGTTTGTTCCTCCGTTGGCCATCGCTAAGTCGGGGAATTGGGTGCTGTGATATGGGTACTCATCAGAGTCGAGCGAGACCACCGTGATGTTGATATTGTCCGTCAGGCTCTCGTAGTTCGACGCGATGTAGAGTGAGTTGTCCTTTTTGTTGTATATGCCAGCTTCATGGAAGGCTTCCCAGGGTAGGTCCCAGACCTTCCTAGCCGTGGCGTTTCGGCCTACGACATTGTAGAAGTCGTCCTGGTAAGCCAGCAATGAAATGGTAGGTGTTGTAACATTGGTCGCAGGCAGCTTCGCAAAGTAGCTAGCGTCGCGAGCAGCGGCCAAGAGATCAATTTGAATCATCTGAGACATGTTGGAGCTCATCATGGAGGCAATCAGCGATGGGATGGAATTGAAGACGAATGACGAGACGAGGGAGCTGGAGCAAGCCGTCCCGCGGTGCGACATCTCGCCGTGAAATCAGGCGTTGCCTTGCAGCTTCGATGCGTTGATGCTACTAACCCCCACGACGTCCTGCAGCTGACTGTCGGTACAACCCCACATTACGTCGTGCCGCGACCAATGTCATAAGAACCCAATACAACGTCTCTAGAACGCGTTTTTAGTCTGAGTGATGCGCCAATCATCAATCAATTGCAAAGGGTAGCTATCCGTAATGGAGCGAGTTGGTTTGCCACCGTGAGCCTTCCAGCAAACGTAGTCGCCTCGGCCTTCCCCGCAACGCCACCCCTAAGGCTTGTATTGCTCAAGCTTTTTTACCCTTACCCTATAACGCTGGCATCTGCCGGAGCAAGACTCCGCAACGACCCTTTCAATTGCCATATCCCAAATTCCAAAGTACAAGATCCTTCCTAAAAGTAACTGAATGTCGGACGAATATTTTTTTTTTTGACTGCCTTTCCACTTGACTAGTAGATGTCGCTCGGGAGGTGCTGTCGCAACATTTACCTAACGCGGAAAGCTGCAGGTTCAGCCTAACGTTATTCATACTGGCCCGTCTTGCAAAACGTTATGGGGCCTTCAATGCAGTGTTGATGCATGTAACTGTGCAGCAGCGCACTCAATAGTGAAAAGGGAAGTAGTCCATTCACAGCGCCAGGCTTGCCATCGCGGCCTGGAGAGTTGAGAGTTCCATGTTGGGACCGCGCTCGAGAGTGGAGCAGTCGTTGGCGGGAACTAACATCGAAGACAATCGCCCACCACCGGGGCGGGATCGATCCATACGGCGAGCTAAACTAGGCGGGACTGCACATGGTGGTGAACCTTTTCTTTAATATTAGAGCATGGTCTACTGAGTAAGACGTCCCCAGGTCTCTATCATGTCAAGATGGACCAGTAGCTACTCCGTCCTTCTTTACGGCTCAATCATAACCGGCCGGTTATCCATAGCCGATTGGAGGGTGCGCTAGAGTGTGCAGTGGAAGATATTGGAACAAACCAAGCCCCATGAATCGCTGGAAAGTGCGCCCACCACTTAGAAGATACACTGCCTAGAATGGCCTGAAAATACGCCGAAAGGTGCGCTGAAAGACAATTAGACATGTCCCTCTAGGACTTGTTATATTCAGAGTTCAGATAACTCATTTTGGCATGCACAAAGCAACTGCCACATCCATGAAGTCTGGGGCTTTCATCCTTGTGGCGTCTGGAAACGTTCTGGTCGGTCCTGAAAGTCGTTCAAAGCGATATATAACCGTAGAGGTATTTACCGCAAGGAAGTTTGTGAGAGTAACAGGGAGCTAGGGTCAGCTGGATGGGCCGTAGCGGTCTTCGTCAGCGCTGGTCACAGGATACTGTCGAGGGAAGGCCAGCACGTGAAACAGGAACCCTGGGTTGTAACACCAACCATTAACTACCTTGTGGTATGAGTGAGGCATATTTACATGTACTCTAATGCTTTTCGCCCCCAAGTCCGGCTTCAGCGCTTTGCGAATTGAACTTCAGATGATGCTGATGACACACGGCCAGCTTCCTGGACATCGTCGACATCGGAGCAATGCCCCCCGGACGCCCCAACTCCCTGCCCTTGACTGATCGAGGAAGACTTCCTCGCGCTGAGACTGACTGTGACCGCCGTCGTCTTAACGACCTCAAGCCCGAGAGGCTGGTCAACCTTGTCGACGGGTTCGCTGCCGATGTGGACCGTGTATTCCGTCTCGGGAGGACCTCGCATCGGACGACTTATGTACCGTTCGAGCGCAATGTCGGTCGCGTTGCCCGAGTTTGTGGGCCGCGAAGAGCCGTTGGTTCGCAGGCGGCGCGAAAACTCGACGAGGCGGTTGAGAACGCTGAATTCAACCTTGAGCTTGATGCTGTAGACCAGCGGCTTCCAGGCAGTCTGAATATCGTAGTGCTCGGTAAATTCGAGGGCGAGAATGCTGACGTCGAGGATGACGATGAGGACGTTGACGGCCAACAGATGACTCATGACGCGGCGCGCGGCGCTTGAGGAGTCACCTCTTTGCAGCTTGAGAATCTTGGCCGTCTCAAAAATGTAAAGCCCCGATATGACGCACTCTTGCACGAAGAAGACGGTCAACTGCAGCTTCTCGAAGATCGAGTACGGCAGCTCGAACGGGCCCGGATTGCCTGAGTTGGAACCATACACAAGGACAATAACGGGCACGCCGAGCCAGATGGCGTCGGCAATGATCATGAAGAGCACCCAACGCAACCATGTCAGGTTGTGCAGCACAATGTGCAGCCGCGAGTACAGTACGAGGGACTGCCCCGTGATCATGGAGCACCAGCCGATGAGGATGACGGTTGCATGGCCGTAGCCCGATGGATCAACTTGCAGGTCGCGCAGGAGATAGCCCACGGCATTGAAGGCAATGCCCCAAGTCGCAACCAGAAAGCTCCAAAAATAGAGACCGCGAAAACGCTTGAAGGTATTGGCAATCAGAAAGTTGAGCTCGACGACGTTGTATAGCGCAATGCTGATGAAGACAACAATGATGACCCAGTACGCCTGGTGAGGCTCGGGACCGCTGTTGGTCGCCGTGCCGTTATTGCTTGGAGCCATGTCGAGTTGTCGACTGTGGGATTGCCTTGAGAAAGTCAGGCGACTGCCATCTCAGGGAGTTGACTGCATGGTCGCACCAGGCGAGTTGGGATGAAGCGTTGTGAATGAATGATCAAAAGGAGGCATGTTTGGGGCAGAACGAGTTTTCTGAGCTCCTTGACCATATTCTCTGTCGTTGTAGATCCAACAAAGTACCACACGGGCCGAGTCATGGCTTGCTTCCAGCGATGTCACCCGCTGCCTGTTTAGCCGGCCAGGGGGGGAGTTTCGAGGTTTGCAAGGCTGCCCGAGGGCTGAACTTAGTCGAAGTTTGCCCTGTGTGCCAGGCTGTCTGTGGCTGTCATTTTGACAGAAGCGATTGGTTTGGCGCTAATGTTCGCCCCGGATCCTCCCCCACGGCAGGCATTGGAATCTAAAGGCCCTGCTGGGGACTTGACCCCATGCCTAGGTACGCCACGCTATGGCTTCAAGCCACGTCCGAAAGGTCTGCCTTGCTGCGAGCGGCAAGTAGAATTTCAGGACGGACAGGCCTGCCGACGCCGTCGATAGTTTTCTTGGGCACCGCGTCACCGCGAGCCGGTCACATGCAAAGACTGCCGGCAGAACTGTTCTTTCAGACGAGAGACACTGGCCACAGCGCTCCACGTTCCTATCGCATCAACAACAATGTGGCTAGCATACGGATAGATCTTCACAGTGAAGCGGCACTTGCGAGCGGGCCGGTCTTGGGGTAAAGATTGACAAGCGCACGGACCGCGGATGCGCGGGTTTCGACACCCAGGAGAGCCCGGGGCCGACGCTGTGCGTGGCCGCGGCGGCTTGGCGGCGTCGGGCCCACGGGCGACAGCGCCGCTGAGCTGCAGATGGCGATGCCGCCACTGATGTGGCGAGCCAATTACGTACAGACGGTCGTTCCGCCGTTGGTCTGATCAGCGGTACCTGTCGTTGGAGACTGGAGCGCGTGGCACCTGGCTCAACAAGGTTGTTGACGACAAGCAAACATGCTTTTTTGGTGCCCGTGGCACTAACCCGAAGCATGGAGAGCACTGACTCGAGCCTGCAAAAGGTCCAGGTCGAAGGTGAGAACAAATGTACACCACGCTGCAGCTCGATGAATCGGGAGAAGCCACGCGACGACCACGCAAAGGTATGTACGAAGTGCTGCGTAAACGAGTGACGAGCCACGAGCAGCACTCTGAGACATATGAGGATGGCGAACCCCTTTTGCAGCATGTGTGTGGAAGCGATAAAATTTAGTGAGAATTCCAGATGACATTTGCATCAGTACATGTATCGAAAGGTGATGGCCTTGTCTCCCATCTCTGACAACTCCTTCGGCGTCGCCGCAATGTGATCACCGTCCTCGATTCGCTGCTGGCGCTGCTTATTGATGTATCGATAGCTGAGGATCAGCACGAATGCAGCAGCAAGGCCCATCGCGATGAAGCCGAGTTCTAGGCCATGTCCCAGGAAGTACCGGGGGCTATCTCTTTGCCTGTAGAAATTACTGGCCATTGCACCTCCGAGGTTGCCAACGCCAATTTGGATAGCCATGCCAGCGCCTCTCTTGTAACTTCCCGACAGGTTATTCGACAGCCATGTAATAACCCCGGGGAATGCCGGGTAGATGGCACATGCGGCGAGGAAGACACCGCCGTACACGACGCGTGGATTCGAAGACGAGATGCACCTGTGATATAGTTAGCCCAGGCCAAGTCTGTTTGAGGATTGATACTTGCATGGTGAAGCCGACAATCATCACACACATCAGTCCGATAATGAAAGGCGACCGTTTCCCGGTACGATCAGACAGGTAGGCGAATACAATCGCCAGAATCGCCGCGGTGACGTAGATTGGGACAGTCATCAGCTGTGCCGTGCTCGCTTGGTAATTCAAGCTCTTGATAATGGTCGGCAAGAAGAGGCTGATGCCGTAGAGCGGGCACACAATCTTCAAAGGGTCAGCGAGCTGGCGTAGATACGAGAACTGATGACTTACGCCCCAGTACACAAAGATGTTGACCCATATTTGCCAGTCCTTGAATGCCTGCCTGACATACTTCCACTGGAATTCCTCGGCCTGGCCAACTTGAAATGCGGGATTCACGACGGTGCCGCCCTCGGATGCCGGTTCGGCGTTGAATACTTGGCCCTGGTACCTGAGGCGGCGAATGACGAATTCCCTTTCTTCCTCTGTGAGAAATTTCGCCGTCTCGGGGAAGTCGTGAATGAGGAAGAATGCCACGGCGGCAACGAGAACGGTTGCAATACCCTCGAGGATGAAGATCCATCTCCAGCCCTCTAAGCCCCCTACACCGTCCATTTTGCTGATGCCGAAGGCCAGCAGGCCGCTGAATGCACCGGCAATTGACGCAGCCGAGAAGAAAAGCGCTTGGCGAAGCTGGATCTCGTGGCGGCAATACCACATGGTGAGGTAATACTAAATGGGAAGGAACCAACGGAATCGTCTTAGCCACTGTCCTGGGGTGCTGAGTCGTGAAAAAGTTGTTAAACTCACCGCGACGCCTGGAAAAAGCCCAGCTTCCGTCACACCCAAGAACAACCGCGCAATGAGGAGGCCGGAATAGCTCTGTACAATCCCCATGAGGGTCATCACCGTGCCCCAAGCCAACATGATTGTGGGGAGCCATCGACTCGGCCGCAGCCTCTTTAGCAACAGGTTGCTCGGGACCTCAAAGGCAGCGTAGGTGAAGAAGAAGACGGTCAGGCACCAGTTGTACTGGTCAGGGCTCATGTTCAAGTTTTCTTGCAGGCCTTCGATCTTGGCATTGCCAATGTTGCCCCCTGGTTCAGTCAGCGACACCGGCGACGAGGAGTGCGGATGAGCTCACGGTCCAAAAATGAGAGCAAGTAGAGCAATGCGAGCATAGGGATCAGGCGAATGTCCATCTGTTGTGGGTTTAGTACGATCTCATAGACCGGGCGAAAACTTGTGGCCTTACCTTCCGCAGGATTCTCTTCTCCATCAATTTGTGATGCTCCTCCTGATACGCTGTCCCACCAGGAAATTTGGGCTCTCCCAAGTTCACATCCGCCATGCTGCCCTCTCTTTGGATCGTGTCGGTGTTGTGTAGGTGCTGTACGTGGCCCTTCTCAGACCACTGGTCAGGACTGGTCTCCATTGCAGGCAGAACGCTGCGCAGTTGCAGCTGCAGCTGGTGTCAATGCAGATGAGAACAGCAATGGACGGAGCTTGAAAGAGCTGTTGTTTAAACCTGCCCAAAGGAGGATGCGAACTGCAAATCGAAGGACTTATGTATGCTGACGGACAGATCCCCGCCGCAACTTGACGACGCTCTCGATTAAGTTCGGATCCGCCTGGGCACACCAGTCATGCCTCGCATTGAACCCCATCTCATATTTCGGATCCGATGCACCAAGTGCGGGGGGGACGCGATCGTCCAATCCAACCCCCTCGTTACTGGAGCAGGAGCCACTAGCTCCCCGGCCGCATTCCGCAGATCTGGGGGAATGGCAAGTTCCCCGCGTAATAACGTTCGTTAGTCCCGGCAAGTTATGAGAGTAGAATATGCGGCCACGCCCGTCCGGCGGTCCTGGGGTATCGCCTTCCGCCCGTGAGTCTAGACCTCACGTCACTGATAAGCTGGGCTTCGATTGAACGCCCAGACAGCATTGGCTAGAGGGCCATGGGCTGGCGGACGACTGAGGGAGGGCAGTGGACTGGGCGTTCGGATTGCCAAGAAACGACGCTGCACAGCAGCTGCTGCCCCCGCACTGCCCCGGGCCAACCCATCGGTTTGCTGAGACCCGGGTTCCTCCCCGCAATAGGCTCTGGAGGTTGAACGTCCGATATCACAGCTGAGATGAACAAGCGACCGCAAGCAATGATAATAACTATGGCCTCGAAGCCGTACATCGCATGATTGAGATCGGATCCGAAGCCTACATTCACTCGGCCACCACCCAACGATGACAATCGCCTTCTAGTTCCAACACTCCCTTCTACCAGGCTGTTCATCACAGAAGAAATGCACACTGGAAAGAAGCAAACTCAGGAAATCGTCTTACTCACACCTCCTATCTTGGCGTCTACGGATCATTTCGCAAGAGTGCTATCGTAAGTGTAGAACCCTCGCCCACTTTTAACGCCAAGGTGTCCATTCTCGAGAAATGTGTTCAGGTACAGTTGGGGCTGGTTCGGGATACCCCGTCTGACTGACGCGTAGTGCTGCTCAATGTCGAGCACAACATCCAAGCCAACAATGTCCATTAGCTCAAATGGCCCCTTGGGGGTCTTCAACACGCCCCTAAAGATAGCATCAATTTCCTTTGGAGTCCCAGCGCCTTCTGCCGCAGCCAGCAGAGCCTCTCGTTTGATGGCAGCCCAGATACTAGATGGAAAGTAGTCAGAAGGGCGATGTTTTTTGAACAAAACATCATGCAGTAGTCGTACCGATTATAAATGTAGCCCATTGAATGACCTTTGACGTGGAATGGAGTAAATCCGTGAGCTGCAGCTTGCTCCATCACGAGGTCGATGCAAGCAGCGTCCGTATTGTCGTGGCCCATGATCTCAATGACTGCAATATGTAAGCAAGGCCACTTCACGAACTTCAGGTGTCGGCGTAGCACTTACCAGACGTCTCCGGTGGCCAATCTAGATCACCTCGTGTCAGGCTCCACGGAGCGGCCGAAGATTGACAGAAGACTTACAAGTATGCGCACTGAGCACACGCCGTTCATTATTGAGACTGAGACCGTTGACAAGCTCGCCGCAAGAATAGCTGCTCGAGTTGGAAGCGATAATGGTGTCTGTCGGAGCCAAAGAGTCCAGCTGCGAAATGACTTGTTTCTTCAACGGCAATCGTTCGGGAACGCACTTTTCAGTTAGGCTGGTTGAGCTGGAGATGTTCGCCATACGTCACACACCTCTACCGCGAGCCAAGAGCTGCGCAGGGCCGCTTTCAGGCTGTCTGGTTTATGAGTTTTGATAGACCCCCAGTCGCCTCGCGGCTCCTGCGTCGATCGAAGTCTTTCCACGGCTTCGACGCTAGCTTGAAGCTGACTGTTTTGCTCATCAATGAGATAAACGTCATTGCCTCTGCTCGACCACTGCGCATTCAAAGGTTGGCATTAGCCAAATGAACCATACACTGAGATAGTTCACAGAGGCATGAAATAGTATGCAATGGGGAGTAAATGCTCACCATGTAAGCCAGGCGCCTTCCTTGGGATCCTGCACCCACGACAGAGACGGAAGTTCGGACAGCACGAGCCATAGCGGGAAGCATCGCGTTGCACCGAATTACACCAAAGTGAAAAAGCAAACGGCGTCTGCAATATGAGGGGAATGTCGAAGAAATAAACAATTCCAAGGACACTCACGCATTGTCCGGGTGTCGACCCCAGGGCCAGTGCGGATCCGCCAGCGCGACGCTTTAACTTAGTGCCAGCGAACATTCGGATCCGAACCAACCGCCTCCTGACCCTTATCCACCATGACGCGTTTCCAAACATGCTTGATGCATAACGCGGCAGAATTATATCGGTGGTTAATAATCTGGGGTTAATGAGTTCTGGTGTCGTGTCTACTTTCCTCCAAAGCCATTCAAGACTGACTCATTTCCGCATATCTCGTGGGGAAGACGACGTACGCGTCTTGGCACAGAGACGCAGAATCGCTCGAAGAAGCCAAGTGAAACCTGTTTCGCGCTGCTTGGACGGACTTGGAGCTTTGAGGCAGGTGGCTCAGCGTTCTATCCAAGGTCTCCTGCAAGCTTGAGTGTGAATCGTTCGTGATTTTACCCAAAGACACATCCCTGTCAATCGCTTTGCGGATGAGCTGTACGCTAGCAACGACGTGATGCGGGTAGGGGTCGATGGAAATCAGAGGAACTGTGACGGAGACGCCCCCTGCTTCGCTGTCTGTGTCGTGGGGGCTGTGGGGGCTATCTTTGGAGCCCAAGGTAAATGTGTTGTGCAGACCAAACACCAGAGTGTTCATGACTGCATTCTCAGCTTCGGCATTTGCTTCGGTAAGATCAGCCAGTAGATCGTATCTATTTGTTGCCTCAATTACGTCAACCAGCATGAGAATACTCAGGTGATAATGAAGCATTAGTGAATCTGCAGACCAGTCAGCTTTACGCGGAAGTGTTTGAGCGGAGCTCGACACTCACACCACCGAAGCTTTGTTTGCTGTCCGAGAAACGGCATCCGCCTTTGGCATGCCTCTAAAGGCTGGCGATACGTGCTATTGAACTGCTGGATCGCCTCGGTAACCTGCGCGTACGCCTTGCTGACGAGGGACTCGTCGTGCCCGTCTCTCAAAGCCTCCTTGAAGACCGCCGTCAGCTTCCAAGCTAAAAGCTTCCACGCCGTCCCGTTTGCGATGATTTGATTCGCTCTGTCGTCCGTCATGTCAAGGACGCCATCAGCACGCCAGGTTTGCGTTGTCTCCTGAAACATCTTTGCACCGGTCCTGACTAGACGCCAAGGTAACTCTGCCTCGAACCCAAAAAGGCCCGAGGACAGTAGCGACCTGCAGTTGAGCGTCAATGATGCCGAGGTGTCAAATGTGAGGGCCGCCCAGTAGGCGACACTTTCCAAAGCTATAAAGTCGGAGGTCCCAATTGAGCCGGGGCTGGCAGAGATGGGTTTTGACTTTTTCATGGAAGGGGACACTTTTGATCCGCTGAACTGGAGATCTCTCTGCCTGGCCCGCAGCATCTGGACTTGTTGCAAGGCAGCATGCACACAAGCTTGGCCTGATATGCCGTCAACTTCCTCTGCCTCCAAGATGCCGACCGGAATGGGCGTCAATGCGAACAAGAACAGCGCAAGCATTGAACGGTAAGAGGGCCGGTTGATGATCCGAAGCATGTCTCGGCGGGCGTGTCGCCAAAGCGAGAGAATGGAGGCTCGATGGCATAAGTCCGGCTGTGTATTGCATGATATCAACGGCAGCCATCTCGCCGAAAAAGCAGCAATTGTGCTCCGAAGGGATGTGTCGATCAGCCGGTCTCTGATGCTTTTGCGTCGGTCATTGCCGGTGGGTGCTCGCTCGTCCCCTTCGTCGCCGGACCCGTCCTCCATCCACTCATCAAGGCGGCTACAAACCTCGGATATGCTGGCAGTGTTCTCCACAAGACTTTTTTCGACAAATCTGTCGCCTCATCAACAGCAGGCTCACGTGAACAACGCTCTGGGACGCATGGGCAGTACATACAGGAATGGGCATCCGTGCCTTCCCATCCAGGAACCGAACAACGACTCGAAGCCTTCACTGTAGATGGTCTGTAGCCAAGGGCTATTCATCTCACTGGGAGAGTCCGACGCCGAAGTGGGTGTCGCACCCGACACTGAATGGCCGCCAATTGACGTTGACCTGCGTCCCATCGAGTCGCGTTGGCTTCGGGAATTCCGGATTGCTTCCCATTGCAGGCTGCCGAGACTTTCGTCTGCTGTTTCAAGGTTTCCAACCTCGCCATCTGGCGGCAGTGTCGTGTCGCTGCCGGGAGAAAAGGGTTTTGGTTGCCGACGCTTTCGCTTGCCAGACGAAACCTTCCTTGCCGTTGGGGCTTTTATATCTCTCATCCACTGCAGAATCAGAGGGAAGATGGTTAAAAACTTAAGATCACATCAAGAATCGGGCGTATATCATGGCGAAGATACCTCGAACGTGCACTGCAGGCGCCGAGTGAGACATCGCGAGCAGGCCTCCGACGGATTGTCGCCTGAGCCTGTACGGGTCGCGGCATCGCATCGTACCCGCGAACGACGGCATTCATCGCAGCTGGAGAACTGCGTCCGGCGTGCGACGAGATCGCTCTGCATTGCTGGTGCTGCGCAATCGTTTTACATCCGTGAAGCTCGTGTTGCCAGACAAGACACTGCAGTGGCTCAAGATTAATCTGCGAGCATCAGCCTCGATGAGATTGGCGGAGCTCAGCCAATCTTGGGGCAGGTGCCATCTGTGCATGGCTGAGGTGGGAAGTGGGGGGTCCCCTTCAGAAGCTGGAAGCTTTTGCGGGGAAACTTGGTGCTGAAAGAGCCTACGGAATTGAGAATCAGCCCCAACCACAACCTTCCACTGGCTGATCTCTACCGACAGTGTAGGCAGTATCGTTACGGGGTATTTGGGCACATCATGGAATAAAAGCACAAGCCCATTGATTTAGACGACGAGAGTCGGTCACATGTCCTGCAAATACATGACGGAGCACATGTACATGTACCATGTACTGGACGCAAACCATGCGCACCAATCTGTGCACCCCATACGCATGTAGCAGCGCGCTGTCGCGCTTCAAATGTTCCGAGACGAGGCATATGCTATCCAGAAAAGCACGATCTGCTCGCCCGAGCAAGCCTCGCTATAGATCAACTGTAGCAACAACAATGTTTTTGGACAAGAATCCGGTGACGAAAAGGTGTGCTCGGCGGCGACCGTTGTCTGTGGATGGGTCGATTGCAACTAGGACCGCGGTGGTCGCAGTGCGTATCCTGCTGCCATCGTCTTCAAAAAGCAAATGCGTGCTCCATCTGGCCGAGTTGTCGCGATCCGCTCCAGCACGCTTTTGGTGCTGGCCTTGACGAAGGGGCGAAACTTTCCACACCATCGAGCCGTCCTTTGCGTGGGGATCCCGGATATTTTTTGGTACGTCCGCAGCTTTAGAGAGCCCGGCAAGAACAAACCCACTGGCGTCGAACGTATCGTTGGCGTACGGGTCGACGAAGTAGCTCGGGTTGTCAATGGTGGAGTCAACTCCCACTGACTCGATAATTGTGATGGAGCTGTCGGTGTTTGCGAGACCCTCATGTTTCATATTGATACCCACATGCAATTCGCCGCTGCTGCAGCTTGCTACCAGCACCTCCTGCGGCGTCCTTCCATGCCCCAGGCCGTTATTGTTGTGGAGGCCCTTCAGAGCAACTGAAGCCTTGACTCCGTGGCCATCCGAGTCTGATCCAGATCCAGAAAACTCGACGAAGATGACATTGGACCATTTGCCACCGAGATCCTCCAAGGTTCTCATTACTCCCTCTTTATATAAGTGGTCGTTGGTAACGAAGAAGGATGTTGGTGATATACCCCAAATGTCGTTGGGCGTTTGAATCAAAGGATCCCACACAGATCGGACATGTCGCGCCACTTTGGACCCGATGATGTGGTGAAAGACCTCAACCACTGAATGAGACTTGGGAGATTCGCTGTCACCATTGTCGTACCACTTGCGATTCGGGATGTGATTGACGGCGAAGATGTAGACTGCTTCTCCCAGTTGCCGGCCGGGGTCATCGATTACATCGATCCCGTGTGTGATGAACGGCCCTTTGAAATTCTGGAGAGTCAAGGTCTGTACCTGTAGTGTCTATGGTGGCTATTGTGAGTAAATGTCCGTTCAATAGAGCAGTGGCGATTGAGAAAATACTAACATGGGGATCAATGATCTTTATGCTACCCTGCGCAGTTGCGGCGCCCGATGGATTGTCAAAATTTACGACCGGAGGGAACCAAGTATGTCGAGTGCTTTCCGTGTCTTCGCACGCCGTGAACAGTGATTTGCTAGGCTTGTGGTAATGAAGGTCTTCGCAGTGTATTGTTCCTTCAATGAAAGCGAGTTCATCTCCCGAGGTCAAGATACTGCTTGCTGGGCTTCTGAAGAAGCCCAAGACGGTCCCAGTTCGCCGCAGTCCAGGGCCGAAGAGGTAGGCTATGAGGATTGCGAAGATAAGAGTCACCACAGGGGTCGAAGAGAAAGATCGAGCTGCCATGACCACCGATAATGGGAAATCGGTGCGAAGCGTGAAGGAATGAGTGATGCGTTAAGTTACTAGCTGCTCGAAAATTAGACCGCGCGAGTAGACGCCACCATTTGCGGGGAAGGTCTCGAGCCGCTGCCGAGGCTGTGGAGAGCCCCGCTAACGTTCATGCTTCATTTCTTCATGTCCTATGGATATTACGTATTTACACCTTATCACCGTGAAAAAATAGCTGTCTGGAAGCTCCGGAACGGTTTGAGTACGTCCGACCCGGTCCAACTTGTATCGCGTCGGTAGAATGGAATCGGTCGAGCCTATAGCAGCCGATGTCGAAGCTGGTGGGTCATAGACGCGTTGATTTCCCTCGTGCGCAGATGATCCGCAACCGTACCCTACCCGGAGTTGCCAGGCGCCTATGGTCTGCGGTTCGGAATTGCTCTTATGTTAGACATGCAAAGGACAGAGGTTTCTGCATCTTTCAAATTGCGACTATACAGATTAACGATAGAAAGCGCTGTTGTGGCCACCGAATCGGGTGGCAAATGCCGCCGATTTTAGTAGCCTCGACAGTGAGGGCCGGCATCACCCGAGACGTAGCCCAGCTAGCTAATTGAAGCAAGACAGATGGCGATCGACAGCTGTCGAACAAGAAGGGGGGGTCGGGGGGCCGGGGGGGGGGGGGGGGGGGG
>JALHBW010000141.1:121494-134429 GCA_024339985.1 Tolypocladium endophyticum
AGCAAGGATCATTCCATTCAGAGCACTATCAAGATCTTAGTAAGACAGCGGCAAGTTACATTCCTGATATTCTTACCGGGTACTGATTCTCACAGGTATTCCTGTAAAACTTCGTTTTCCATGGTGGTGTACTGAGCTGACCGTCGCGAAGCCGTCTTCGTGGCCCCTGGCTTTTTAACGTAGTCGAGCATACTTGGGTCTCCGGATCACAAGTCTATTTACTATAGCTTTAGTAGGCTTCCTTGAGCAACAAGAGCTAGATTTTTCTCACCCCGAACCGGACCATTATTGTAGGGTCAGCTATCATCTGGCTAGGCGGAGGCAGGTCGTCGTGTCTCATATATGCGAAGGGAGCCTTAACGTAAGTCTCTCCGGCAGCCGATGCCGGAGGAGCCTGGGGGGGGTCGGGCGAAGCTGGACCGGGCGGAGCTGGACCGGGCGGAGGAGCTGGAACCGGCGGAGCTGGAAATGGAAATGGGATAGGGTCATCCCAAGCCTCATCCCATAGTATGCCATTCTCAGGTAGCGGGAGAAATATAAAATTAGGGTCATTAGGGTTCGGCAGTTCGGGTAAATCTTGCGGCGGTGGAGGGTTAGGGGCCCGTAGGAAGACGCCCCTAGTAGAAAAGTCGGTTATAATTATATCTCGCGGCCGGGCGGTGACTCCGGTGAGCAATGTGAAAAATAGCAAGGCGGCGCTGTACCTCATTTTAGGTCAAGGGGAGTAGAAAGGCACTGTGAACCGTGATGTCGAGAGTTGAAACCATGTAGTTATACGGTAGAGTCCTTAATAAAAGGGGGAGAAAATCAGAAAATCAGAAAATTAAAAAATGTAGGAAGCTAAAGTGGCGAAAGATATACTAGAGCCTGCAATTAAATCACTCAACCGTATTCTTACAGTAGTTTGCATAAGTATCTTAAGTGGTTTTGACAACCCCCGATGAGATAATTAACGCAATGCGGGACACATCACGGACCACTACTAGAACCGGGCTGGCCGCGTTTCGGCTAAAACGTCAAAGGTGGATCTCTACTATGGCCAAGTCTATGACCAGAGGTACTGTAGAGCGCTGAACGAGTATGATCCGACATTCTCGTCTGCTGTGTATTGAGACTGGTAGCGGCAAGCGCAACGTGCCCGATCGGGAATGCCACTATCCCCGGCGGATGCAGCAGCGTGTTCCTGACTACATCTAGTGAGCTTCTCATACTTTTCTTTTCATCGCAGACTACGCCGGATATTAGTGACCATTTGAGATGCTGACCTTGGGCACACTGATCAGAGACCCGGTGACCATTGAGGTCCAAAACTCACGATGATAAGCTCTTTATGTTTCCAAACAATTTCATGCTAGATTTCACGTCAGGGTTACAGAAGCAAGAGGGCACGGAAAATGGCGTACAGTTCTCAGCCGACGCGTATGCTCCGCGTCTATCCTAAGTCAGAATCATCTACACCAAAGTCAAGGCCGTTAACAGTATGTTTGATAGATGATTTGCGCTCTTGGTCGCGTGAGGATCGGAGTCAGCCCCACGTCCCTAGCAGTTATCTGTCCCCTATGGATAAAACGCCACACAGCCGGTCATAAGAACATCGTATCCATGTTCCCTAAAGTTGAAGCTCTCTTCCCGTAGTCTTACTTGAATGCGACTTTAATAATTTAGCACAGTCATTTTTCGATGTGAAGGCGAAAGCCGTCATCGAGCGCCGCGGCCGATTATGATCTTTGGTGCTGATCTAATCAGTGAAGCGGCGATTTGCGAGCAGATGAACCCGTTTCGGGGCGCAAATCATCTCCATGGTGATGCATGTTTAATGACCGCAAGACCGACCCATTTAAGCTGTTGGAAGCCTCATGGGAGTAGCCCACCCCACTATTGTTGGCCACAGAGTGTTCGGACTTGCCGTGTGCACCATCACCCATGGCGCTGGCAGAGAGAGCGTCCAACTCAGCGGTTCTGCCCAGGTCGACCTGAGAATTCAGATACTTAGTTCGGTCATCGGCCATGTACTGGTATCGAGCATCAGGATTCTCGCGGAGGCAGGTCAGTAGCGTTGAGACTATAACCATAAGCAGCAATATGAGCGAAAAAGCCGCGTTCAGGACAAAGAAGATAACCCCAGCAACGCCAACCGCCATTTTACTTCCGCGGAAAATATTGGAGAAAATGAGGAGTAAGATCGAGTTGAGGAAATTGACAACGCAGATAGCGATGTTGAATATGTTGGTGCGCTTGTCCATCCACGGCCGAAGGATCGACGCGGCGGCGAGAGCAATGGCCTCGACAATTAGAAGCCCCACGGCCTGAGCCATGCCGTTATGCTGACCAAAGGCAACGATTGCGCCCTTGATAAAGAAATATGCAAGGTTCGGGCCGATGAAATAGTATGAAGACGCCCGGAATTGAATATAAAGAGGTCCCCAGTGATTGAAAACCCGCGGATCCGAGAAGAGGATGTAGGCCAAGCTGCCGTGAAGTGCAAGAGATCGTCGAGCGAGCTGGCAAACTTTAATGACGCCCCAGGCGAGAGTAGAGCACGTGCCAAGCAGCCAGATGACAGCGACAGCAACTTCTGCTGGGGAGTCTTTCTGCGTAAGCTCCCATGAACAGAGAATGACGGTCAAGGGAAATCCAATGAGGTAAAGCCGGTACAAAATCCCTTTGAGAACGACGAGCCAGTTCCTGCGGAAATCGACGAAGCGACTGGCGTTCATCCACTTTCTTTTAACCGCCATCTCGCAGATGCCCATGAAGGCGGCGACGCTGATGGCAGTTACCAGAATAAGAAAGCAAAAGAATAACAATCCAGTCATAAAGAGGTTAGTAGTCTCGATTCCAGCTTTGAACGCGACACGCTGAATACCAAAGACAACATAGCTTCCAGACCCCGTAGTGATGTTGGACCTTTTCGCGACTTGCCTAGAAACTTCTCCCATGCTTCGCTTCAAAGGATCAAGTGCGATTTCAGCAAGGCCAAGGCCCCGTTTTTGGACGTGCACCGACACAGTGGTTAGGGAGTCAAATATCGAAGACGGCGTCCCCCCTGTCGCGCGCTGATACCATGTCAGAATATCCTGCATGAAACCGACACGAATAATGCCCATGGTCCACTGAAAGTTTTGAGTCCATCCTTGAGCGATCGGAGGGAGAGGCACTGCGCTGAGGCCGATGATCGCCTGAGCTTGGAAATATATAAAGATGGAGAGCGAGTTGGCAGCCATGTGAGCAGCGGCGTTGAAGTACCCCAGCCCACTGATGACGGCGGAGGCGATCAACACCAGGCCAGTAACTATGGCAGTTGCCCACTTAACGCCGGCTACATCGACGGTTTTGCCGTTCGAAATGTCGGCCTGCATGCAAGCGAGGCTCTCACCAGTGCTGGTCGTGTTGACGTGCACCTGAACGACGGCATCCAAGTCAGGAATGTTGTAAGCAATAGCTGGGATGTGCTCCGCTGCGCTCTTAGGCACCTCTATATTGAAAGGCGTGCTCATCTTTCCTGGAACCATTGGGCAAAGACCCGCGAGCTTCAGGTCACAAGGATCGACGGCCTGGCGAAGCAACTCATATCCATACACAGAAATGGCCACATGGAACAAGACCTTCTCTTGCACTGACGACATGGCCACAAGTTGAACGCTGGCGCTCCCGTTGGATGGGGTGTAGACGACGTTGAAGAGACTGGCTGTGAACATGGACTTCTCCTGGCAAGTATTGAGCGACGTGGACATGAGCAATTTCTCTGCGGCGCCAATCAAGGGCATCATTGTCGCCGCGGAGAGGGCCGCAAGCCGCGTATTGATGTGCGCACGCATTTCTTCCGCTTTTTGCCCTTTTCCCTTTCATTCGTTACGTCGATGTCGTCTTTGTCCGCTTATGAAGTATTGTCGGCTGCGAAAGATGCGCTCGTGAGTCGAGGGCATGGATGGTATCCGTGGACTGCCCAGCTCGAGCTCGCGGTGTTAATTTTTTCCCTTTCGCTTTTGTAGTATGCCAAGGCGTTTTATGCAAGTAAGGGCGATGTGCCACGCGTTCCAAGGGATAACAGGTGATGTGCTTAATTTAGAAAGAGAAGACAATCTACGAGGTACGCTTCGAACATTATACGAATGGTTATAACGGGCGTTAATTAAACTGGGCAGAATGTGCGCGCCTGCTTTCCCTTAAAGTGCATCCCGGGAGACAAGACCTCGGAATTCAATAATCGACTGATGCCCATTGCCGCATGGAAGTCGCTAGCATGGCCACCCATTCAAACTAAGAAGGGAGGCTGGTGGATTAGGGTGGAGGCTTCTCAGGGGAAATACGAATATGGCACCATTTTACTCCAGAGCTGCTCTCTTCGGGGGCTGAGCTGCGCAGCGGAGTGGGTATTTGAGACGTGAATATGGATACTCCGTACGAGTACGGACTACTTACCTAGGTAGCCCGTAAGATACGTCTTCGTTCGGCACGACTTCATGGCAGGGAGCACTGCACTCTACTCTGCGGTCTTGGCCAAGGTAGGGGTACTCGCACTGTGTCTCACTGTGTTGCTGTTGGGCGCAGCGTTGAAGCTGCGCGTTCTTCTGTCTCAGCACTCACAGGTACTTGATCGGGAGCAATAAATGACCTTTCTTTTCGCCGTTTAAAAACATAATAATAATAAAAATAAAGGGAAAGAGAAGCCGAGAGAGATTGGAAAGTAAATGTTTCCATTGTTCATTTGGTGCGAATGAGCCTTTTAAGACGTCTTTGCGACACCGCCTGGTCCAACGCACTAAGCGGTTGGTCACTGTCTTAGTTCACTTCCGATGAGGTCACCGGATTGTTGAAATCTGCTCTATAAGTACACAGCCGAAGCCTGCCTCGTGTTGCTGCGAGTATGGGAGGAGAGAATTGCGTCTATACAGCGAGGCAATCCCTGACGACTACCTATCGAAGAAGTTGATCTGGTATACAACATACATGTACAGAAAAGTACAGGATCGCTCCATGGCAATCTACCGGGTGCCATCCCCCTCCGTCGAATTGCCAGCGTCTTCCATCCCGGGCCGCCTCATTAAATTCTCAAAAAACGCCATGTCTACACCTTGGAATGCCCAATCATCAACCCCTGCAGTCAGACCGGGATACAAATACTGCTGCTGTACGGTATCGTTAATGGCGCTCGGGAATTCTGATGCAGGTGACTGGCTTGTCTGCATTTCTGGCAGCAGTTCTGTCGAAAAGGAGGACTCGATGATTTGGCTCGGCTCCTCAGAAAGCATCTCTGATGCGATGCCGTCAAAAGAGGGTTGAGGTGAAGCAGCTGTATCAATCTGAGTCGGCGCCTGCGGTATTGGCGGAGGTGTGATCGGTTTCGTGGCGCACAGCGGCCCTTCCATTGATACGAGGCCTTCGCGGCTGATCCTGATGGTGCCAAAGTATGGGATGCTTATCCGGAGGAATTGCCCGTCGTCAGTTGCCAAGTCTGGATACAGCTCTGTCATGGCAGCCGCAGCGGAATAATTGTCCCGATACATCCTACCCTCTGCAGCGTTCGTCTCAAAAGCTAACAGCGTCCTCAACAAGCTGGAGCTACGCTCACTCAGTACGTCAGTGCTGAGCTTCGCAACACACTCCATGTTTTCAAGCACTTGTTCAATCATCGCGCGGTCACTGTTTCTTTGATGTACGAGCACATTGACCCGCACGACGCCCGGCTCCCCCTGCTGCTGCTGTTGCATGTGGTGCCCGTCAAGGTGCGCCATTACCAGCGTCATGGCGGCTATTAGTGCGAAGAAGTCAACAGCGCGGCAGGAGAAAGCCACACGGTTGAAAGACCGAAACATGATGAAGCGGGTGAGCAGCTCGCGCGATGCATTGGCACTGGCTAGCTTGCTGTAGTCATACTCGACTACATCGGGAGTTTGCGATCGTAGCATGTAGGGAAGGTGCAGGAGGTTAAGCAAGTTGAAGTAGAGCATCTGATCAAGCAAGCGAATCGTCTCCCAGAAGGTCTTGTTTGAGTCTCGCGCCACAATGGCGAGGTTGGGCACCAGCCACCACTTGCTGGGCATCTCGTTTCCGGCCTTCTGAAGCTCATCGTCTAATTTTTGCAAGGCGACCAAGTCATCCATGGTAGCAGGGTCTGGAGACTCGTTACGCTCGAGGATTCGCGATGCGATGACACACTGCTTGCGCTCAAACCTGCCCTCAGGGGTGTCACTTGCGAGGGCCGCCTCAGAAACCATGGAAACATCCAGAGAGCCCTGTGGCAGGCCCAGCATCAAGCATAGCTGTCGGTCCGTGCAAACGATACGGAACCAGAAGTAGCTCGGGTAGACGGTTTGATCCGGCTCAATCACCTTGAGCGGGTGCTGGATGGCGCTGCGATGAAGCCCCATGAGTTGTGCGACCAACATTGCCCGCCGACAGGCAAACCATGCGCGTCGAAGGTGGCCGCTGTTGGCCTCAAACATGGATTCCAGCATGATACACTCGAGCCCTTCAACGCAATCCACAAATTCGTCCTTGCTGGTCACCAACCTAATTGCGGTATCGGCGAGCCGGCGCATTAAGTGACGCGGCGGCTCTGATAAGCCACGAATTTCCTCTGCGTGAAGCTCAGGGTGTGCAAATTGCAAACAGGTGGCGAGAATGAGCAAGTACTTTGCGAGTAGAACCGGATGCGCTCTTGCGGAAGGGATATCGGATAAGTCTCCCTTGCCGCCTCCAGAGCTTTGGGCCAATACAGGGTAAGGATGGGTCATGAGTTTGTGAAACGAGACGTCGATGCCGGCCTTGATCATCAAATGGATATCATCGTGCGGTGGCAAGGCGGCGAACAGAGCGGCAGAGACGTCTTCATGATGGCCATCTCTGGAATACGTGACCGCTGTCAGGGGTGTAACAGACCGCGGCGTCGGCATTGCAGGCGACGAACGCGACCTCGGAGGCGCGTCTTCCATGCTTGACCCCGTACCAGCATCTCCACTCGGCGCGGAGTCGATGCCTCCGTTGCCGACTTGTTTGACTAACTGCTCAACGAGGGCCTCGACACGGACTATTCTGTCGCCCATATACCGGGCGCGCTCTCCCGTTGAGGATGGAGCTAAGGCTGTATCCTCAGCATACTTTTGGCTGATGCAGCTGGTGCCGCGTCTCCGACATGGGAGACAGGTTGAGTCTAACGGTGTCGAGAAGGAGCATCGCATCTTGCGTCGCTTGCATTCCCAGCAGCTGCGCGTGCCCTTGCGGACCTTGCGCCGCTTGGCATCCGTGTCGATGCTCTGGCCTGGGTCGGGGGCCTGTCGACCCGCATGCGGCAATGTGCCTGCGCTTGGCATCATTGCGCAACGTCACGCAACCCGGGCGCGACTTCGGTCACGTGCTGTGCAGTAATCGATCTTGTTTCTGAATGAGTTGACAGGGTGCTGCCATGCGATACGGCGAGATACCGACGCGGCGGAATATGGGCCTTCGAGGCGAATCTCTGCCGACACGTGAGGAAAGGATAGCGATGTCACTGCTCCTGAGATCGAGGGGTGGGCCGTCAAGGGCCGAGCTCCGATCCTTCCGCCGAGACGGCGGGCGAATTGGAGGCTTGTGACGTTCGAGGGCCGTCTCGTTGCCCGCCAATAGAAGTACGCCCAGTGGTCCCTTGTCGTCGAAGCAACCCAAGCACAGAGTAGCAAACCAGCCGTTTATTTTTGCGCTCGTGCAAACCACATCATTACCGCGAATAAAGCAGGTGCAAATGATTCACAAAGTATCAAAGTTGCGCAGCCCAGAACACGTTCTGGACGTAGATGCAAATGAAGCTGAATGTTTAATGAATCGGTGGTCTTGTAAAGTATTAAAAACCTATCAAGACGTCAAGACCAGCAACAGCCCTTAAGCTAATCATATTCCAGATTCTAATCTGTGGATTGCGTCTTGAGATCTGCGGTGGCTTCCTTAAATCTCCCATGCCGGTCAGAGTCTGTGCGTGCACAGTAGCCGCCAGACTGCCTATATCCCATGAGAGCCATCAAGATTTGGCTGCCGCCTTGATACGGGAATCAAAAAGCTGGGAAAGGCCAGTTGAGCCCTCTGATGGTGAAGCAGAGGTGGCCTCTCGCCTGATGAAGCGGTCGAGAATGCAGCCCATCTCTTCCGAGATTGGAAAGCGAACGTTTCCACGTACACGCTCATGATACCTGTCCATCATAGGAACGTAATTTAGGCCTGCCGATGCAAATCGCCTGAGGTGTGGGTCAGGTTGCGCATCCAGGTACTCCAAACCCCTTGCATACGCCCAACGCAGCTCCCTCTTCAACTGCACTCTATCCCCCACCACCGTCTCCGTCTTTTCGCCTTGCAAAACCCCTAGTGCTTCCTTAGCAATATCCAAACTCAAGCACTGAGATATGGAGGCTATCTCAAGAGCATCGTATGCTGTTGGTCGGGGTACAGCGCCTTCTGTCGCTAACCAGAGGGCCCCGCAGCCAAGAGTGTTCGCAGTAAGAACTCGATACTGAGTCATCAGTGTCGACTTAGATACTAGCAACGGGCGTAACCCTGGGTCTACCTTCTCCAGATACTGACAGATGGCTTGACGCCAGAGGCACATCTCCGCAAACTTGACCAGGTGCGGTTGGACGCCTTCAGCGAGTAGGCCCTCGAGGCATTCCGAGAATGTGTGACCCAGAAAGCGGAACGTGCCGTTTATTACATGCTGTGGTGGGAGCTGGACGTCATCGGGTGCGGTTGCGAATCCGACATACACCTGCTTCCAATAATGGCTGGCTTGCAGCGCTCCACCCCAGTGCACCCACCAGCTGAGGCTGTCGCGCATGCTGTATAAACAAACTTGGTCGATCGTTGTATCGCCTTTCTCACTTGTAATGGCATAGTCGTTGTCGTGACCGTCCGGAAAGTTGCCGATAAACTCGTCGATATGCATGACCAACGTCTGAATCTCTTCGCATGAGCACGGCGGAGCGCATGTGTCTCCAAGAGCCGTAAACAAGGGCATCGCTTCTTCATCAATCTTTGACCCCAGACGTATTTTGTCAGTCTTGTTGGTTTGTCGTCGCAAATCGCAGTAATGCACATTGAAGCGCAATGGAGCAGATCTGGGTACAAAGCCGTCTCCAAAGTACTCCTTCAAGGTCTGCCACATGGCTTGCATCTTGATTCCGCAGCGATGGGCTGCTAATACGTAAGAGGTGAGATAGGAACGTTCAAATTGCCCCGAAACAAGCAAAAATAAGTTGATCAAGTTGTGGAACACGAGATAGCGAAGTGAAGAACGATTGCACTAAAAGCATTCCAATACGCTGTTTATTTTCAAGGTTCGGGAGAAGGCTATATACAGGAGTTACTGTTAAATTAAACAACCGATACAGGGAAGTGTCTCGTTTCCTAATGGGCATGCATGCCGGCGAATATCGGGAAGTATAATCTTTTCGGAGATTTTTAAGTAGTTTCAATTTCGACGTGAGCGTTGATGGTTACCGGGGACTTTTTTTTCTTTGAATAAAAAATGCAGTGGAAAAGTATTGCACTGAAATAAGCCGGCGTAAATAAATGGTACATGTTCGTTCATCATGATGAATTTAAACGCCACTATACCGGCCCGTACGCTCTGAGTGACAATGACGGACGCCGGGTGATCGAGATACGGGAAGACAGCTACGAAACTAATGGCCCGGAGTTCCGAGCCACACAGTGCCCATATTTAGAACTTAGGCTCACTTGAGCGTAGCGACCGAGGAGCTGAACAAATTGTAGAATGTAGCGAGGTAAGGTTTTCCGCTAAGTAGGGCGACATGCTTATCCGAGGAATACGAGGAATATGGATCTGTGATCTTTTGTTACAAATGACATTGAGGATGGGTGCGAGAACTTCAGTCATCAAGCCGACTGACCGGTACTCAAAGAATGATTTTCAAGGACTTCCCAAGACACTTTTATAGTCGAGAACAACTGATAACAAACATTCCGAAGCGGAACCTGCATACATGCCTCCTGCACCATTGTTCATCTCCTTTAATAGAGCCGGTGTTAATGCTCCCTGTTCACTTCTTTTATCTCCGATCTGATCAAATGATAATGTCCTCAGCTGCCTAGAATCGACGTGGAATTTTCAATCTGTCCCTTGATCATTGCCCATCCACAATCTTACGGACGCTTCTGTCTCACGTCAGTCAGTAGCTCGGAGGGACCGCGTTGCTTTGGTGCTAAAGACCATGGCCTGTGACGAGTCGGTCAATCACAGTCTACAGCCCTAAAGGCTACTCTGACGATGACCACCCAGGACAGAATGGGCCAGTTCTGTAACACTAAGTGACATACCAAGACGCAATCCAGCATTTTGAGGCCGGAATAGAACAGTACTGCATTGGTGCCCTCAGAGATGGTAATTCCGTCGCCTGAAGGGTTGCCAGAAAGCTTGAGATGCTTCGAAGAACTATATAGCTTTATAGAAGAAGTACGAGAGCATAAAAAGGGGCATACATTCGAGCGCGCATTGCTATTTATTTTTATTTGGAGGGCTTTAACATGACTGAGGCATCTCTGAAAGCCAGCGATGCGTGAGATATCGGCGTGATGTAGGATCCTCCTCTAGAGCCTGACAAATCAATCTAAGTTCTGGATCATTCAGAACGAACTTTGTCTTTTCGTACCTATTTGGGAGTAAAAAGCATCTGCAGAGGGGGAATCCATAGGGTCAACTTTTCTTTTGCCTCTTTCTCAAATGCCTCACCAGTTTCTCCGGGAGCAAAGGCAATTTTATACCGCAAAGCAATTCTGCTGATGACCATTCGAAGCTGCATCATAGCAAGGCTTTTCCCCGCGCACGAAAAGGGGCCCCTCTGGAAAGGTATGTACGCTGCCGTATTGGTTGACAACTCCTCCCACCTCTCTGGGGAGAACTCATCCGGATTTTTTTCCCAGTAACGCGGATCTCTATGAATTGTCCAGGTAGGAACAGAGACAATGATACCTCCGGGGATGAAGACCTCATCCACTTGCAGTCCTTCTGGTGGTGTCTCCCTTAAGAATCCAATTGGAGCAGCGGGTCGAAGTCGCAGTGTTTCGTGGATAATGAAATCCAAGTAGGGTATCTTCTTGACCTTTAAGTAAGTCCAGTCCCTTTCTCCATCAGGAAATGTCTCCTCCATTATATGCTGGAGCTTTTTGTAGACTACAGGATACTTCACAAGAAAGTAGAGGCTAAAGACGATACTCGCAGGTGTCAGCCAATCTATTAGAACTACGAGGGTGAAGGTGTGATGTAGAAGGAACTAACGCATTCGTGATCGTGCTAGCTACGGTATCGCTTTATATGTTGTTAGCTTAGATGCTCTTAACACAGCATGTGCGTATATTGAGTAGAGACCAGAAAGACACTAACCTGCCGGCAATAATCAGGACCCGGGCGTCCTCTTGGATTGCAGCGCTGGTTGAACGGTCCGAGCTATTGGCTTCAGCTTCGGCCTTGATAAGCCAAGAAATGACATCACGGGGCTGTTGGTCCCTATCAGTGCTTTTTCTCGAACTCAAAATCTCTCGTTTTACGCGAAGCTGGTCATAGCACCAGCGAGCGAAACGCTCGAAGGGGCCGGTGGCTCCCGGGATCTTCAATAACATGTTCATGAACCATGGAATGGTAGTTACGAGCCCTGCTATGTCCATCGCGGCGTGGAGACTTCGGACGGCGGGATGCTCCTGGCCAGACCTATAGCAATTCAGTGTCAGAAATATGATTAAATCGCTGAGAAGAGGTAATTCATGCGAGAAGGTTTATCGAGAGCCTTACTCAAGCATTTGAAAATCACTAGAGAAGCCAATATCTCCCATCACATCAAACGAAAAGAACATTCCAAGTTGTGTCATGTTGAGAGGCTTGCCTGTCCCAATGCGCAACAAAAGCAAGTCCGTTTTGGCCTTTAAACGAGATTCGTACGTAGTCAGGGCTAGTAGCGAGTTAGTTGGCTTGAGTGAAG
This sequence comes from Tolypocladium endophyticum, assembly GCA_024339985.1. NCBI lineage: Eukaryota > Fungi > Ascomycota > Sordariomycetes > Hypocreales > Ophiocordycipitaceae > Tolypocladium > Tolypocladium endophyticum. Next base: position 133,455 of record JALHBW010000141.1, read on the forward strand.
CAAAGGTGCTCTGCATAGGTATACCTCGAGAACCAAGTCCCTTGTCCCAGGCTCTTCGCCTACTTCTGTGCTTTTCCAAGTCACGGATGTTCTCAACAGAAACGCTGAAGGGATCATCCGAGTTTTGGTCGTACCATGTGGCCTTGCCGCACCTCGAGGACGGGCCATAGATGAGATTGAGGGCCGAGCTGCGCCGTATCGAGAGCTCTCGTGGTCCGGTACGCACAAAGTCGCCGTATGTCACATGAAGTTTCTGGACGAATAAGTGATGTTGCATCTTCGTACGCGCCGATATCATAAAGCTTCGACGCGGTGAGTCAATATGTACTCCAAAACGACATGAAAAAGTGGAAATTTTGGATATTCATGCTAGCAAGCAATGAAGAGGCCAATTCAATGTTCTGGACATTACTTACTGATACAGATTGGAAAGACGGGCGGGGAAGGGACCGGGGAATTGGTTTAGACGGTGGAAGAAGGCACGGTACATGAGCATGCTGCCGAACAGGCCCACGATAAACGTTGAGCCGAGCGAACAAGTTCGCAAGACTGCGGTGGAGAAGTCTAAGCCGATCGACACCGTGTCATATACGAGAAAAGCCAAGAGCATGCTGATGTACGCGAACACCAAAGACCAACCTCGGCTGTCAACTTCGAAATGCTGGACAACGTAATGAAAGAAGATTCCTAGCAGTGTGGAGTCCCATATTGTCAATTGCCAAGACAATTCCATGTCTGCATTTAGACGTGCCATAATAGTAATATGATCGTCCAAAGCAGTGATCACGGTTGTTCAGGGGCGGGAGAGAGAACAGAATGAGCTTAGTATGAGCGTCAAACAGCCTAACGATAGGCTTCTCGCGGCGGATAGTCGCCCGAAAAGCTGTTCCACGTTGATGGACCTCGCAACAAGCTGGCTGAATCACAAGAGGACTGGGCTGAGAGAGAGAGAGAGAGAGGGGGGGGGGGGGGGGG
>JALHBW010000141.1:134506-160220 GCA_024339985.1 Tolypocladium endophyticum
ATATTTGATACTTAATTCGCCGACAGACCCTTTAACGGATGTCTGGACAGCTTACGCACCAACAGATTCACAATCGGAGGATTAAAGGACCATTTTCGGAGACTAAAGTCCAGTGACGATGAGATTAGCATTTTAGTCTCCGCTTACGTTGGCCACATCATAAGCCCATCAAGGAACAATCTATCACAACTTGCAGGTATTTTGTCCAGTTCTTCACCCAGTTCGTTGCATCTTGAAAGTGTGTAAATGGTGTCGATATTTAAAACGAAGCAAGTGCCAGAACCCAAGCGCATTATATATATTGGAAAATATGGAGAAGTTGAGGGTGTGGTTGAAAATACATGTAAATGGCAAGCCGACACATAGAGTTTCGCTTCCAAGTAAGTTGGTGGTCTGAAGCGTACTTACAATCATTTCCTGGCCTTGGGCATCCTCACTAGCCAGTACAGAACCAGCGACATGACAATGTTGAACGCAATGAACGCCCACATGATACCAAAATTGCGCCACCTATCTCCATAGTAGGAATTGATACCCGCCAAATATGTGTTGGTGTCCTTGATCTTGCAGTAACTGCAGTGAGTTGTTGCTTCAGGGTCCAGCAGATAGCCACCTGCTCTGGAGATATAGTCGGCCATATATTCGGAGCATGTCTGACCCTTGGGTGAATCGAACCGAATCCATTCGTTGCTCGCACAGGATATATTGACGTTGGATAGCCCTGTTGATAGAATAGCCGAAACCCAGTAGTTCAAAGGTGAGACGCGATAAAGAAAGATCCAAAAACCAGGCATAGTATCCGGCGATGCCAATACACCGCAGAAGAAGAAGATTAGGACGAAGAGGAAATTTGCTGTAACGCCGCCCTCATCGGCTGTATCCGCATAGGAAATACACATGTGGGCAAATGTGCAAGTAAAAATGAGTAATTGCCAAAACAAAAGCCACATTAACCAGCCTCGCTCGACGCCTTGCTCGGCGACATTGGCATTAGTGTAGAAGCCGACAGGAAAATAAATCAAAGCCCACATAAAAACTGAGGCGAGAGTGTTCCAGGCGATCTCGACGACGATGTGGCTTAGCATGAAAACCTTCCAGGAATATGTTTTCGCAGGCCGTTCGCGAACTTCAAATAGGGACCGCTGGGCAGCAAAGTGTGGCATTTGTTGCTCTGCCAACTGCCCCAAAATGCTACACATTTCGAATATAGCAAACATCTGATTCTGGAGTCCTTGGATGGTCAGAGGCGCATTGAGAAAAACGAGGCCGATGAATAAGGTGCAGGAAATACAGAGTCCGAGCTTGGAATATATGTAAGTCGGCGTCCGCCAATACTGCTGAAACGCACGTCGCGTAACGACGACAAACTGCTCACGCAACGGTGCAGCAAACTCTTGGTATGAGGCGGAGCCATGCTCATCTGGAGACTTGTTGCCCGCGCCGAGGGATTTGAGACGAGCCAATTCGTCCTGGATGGCCTGGAACTCGGGGCTTCCCCGCCATGTGTTGTACCAGTCAACTTCTGAGGAACTTCCGGGGGCAGCGCCAATAGCTTCGAGCATCCACTCAGCCGGGTTATCACCTGATGGGCAAGGCGGAGCGCCGTTGCGTTCGAAGTACTCCGTCAACGTCTTAGAGTTTTCACCAATGTCACCTGTAACAGAAGATCAGAACTGTCAAAGATCCACCGAGCTGTAATCAAAATTTCAAGCAGGACAGGACAGAAAACAGTTCAGTTACTAACCAAAGTATACGGTACGGCCCCCTTCGGCGAGTAAGAGCAGGCGCTCAAAACGTTGAAAAAGCATCGCGGAGGGTTGATGTATCGTGCAGAGGATGGACTGGCCGGCATTGGAGAGACTCTCCAGCAAGTCAATGACAGCCCAGCTGGTTTGTGAATCAAGACCTGACGTGGGCTCGTCGACAAAGAGCAGGAGAGGTGGTTTAGCGGCCAGCTCCACACCGATCGTAAGACGCTTGCGTTGCTCAACATTGAGACCTTCGCCTGGGACGCCCACAACTGCATCTGCATACTCTTGCATGTTCAGAAGCTTAATTACTTCATTCACATACGCCAGCCTCTCTTCCACTGGGGTGCTGGCCGGCTGACGGAGAAGAGCTGAAAATTCTAAAGCCTGTGACGAAAGGTCAGCTAAATTTCTTCAGACTGGTAGCGAATGGAGTCTTGATTATTTCGCAGATGACGATGATCAGAAGTGGACCTGACAACATACCTCTCGGACAGTACTGGTGTCTAGATGTAGGTCTATTTGCTGGGCGTAGCCTGTTTTCCGTTGAAAGCTCTCATCACGCACTGTTCCATCGATGAACATCTCGCCAGTCAGCACGCCAACACCTATGCGCCTATCAGCCAAGCAATCCAGAAGTGTTGTCTTGCCAGCACCCGAAACACCCATCAAAGCGGTGAGAGTGCCTGGCTTTACCCAACCATCAATATGATCCAAGATGCGCCGAGGTTTGCCTTTGACTTTGATGTCGTAACACACGTTGCCCCAGTGGAAGACGCTCGTGGAACCTTGAAATGCTCTCCCTGATGTGTTCGCACCTGACTTTGCCACAGTAGGTACAGGACCGCGAAGCGATTTCTCGATATCATCAACACCATCCGAATTGGATGGTGACTCGAAGCCTCGACGGAACACAAGAACTTCACCCTTCGACTTTTTGGCTGTGATGTATTCGCTGGCGATGAAGTACACCAAGTGGTTGAAAACCATCATGACGATGATAATGCCAACATTGCGCCATTTGTGGCTGTGGTAGTAGCTGTAGGCCGAATTAATATAGCTGTCCCCGTTGACATAGGACTGGCCTTGAACGGCTCCAACGGCATCGCAGGCTATGTGATCAGCAGTTGCATTTGTGCGACTGGGGATATAGCTGGAGCATTGGAAGTTGCGATCATGGAACTCATTCACCATGAGCGCTTCATAGCCGTAGGCGACGGGGTTCACATAATTTATCCACCGGCACCAACCCAGCATGTAGTCGACAGGAACAACGAATCCGGTGAATATAAGTAGTGCGAGAAGCATAATCGAAGCTGGAACCATGGCCTGCTGCTCCGATCGTGATAAGGAGGCGCTGAGATTATGTTAGGTCCAGAAGATCAGTCTCATCGATTTGTGGACTGGACCACTTACATAGATCTGAATACACCAGACATTGCCATGACAATGAGAAACACCACGAAAAGATAAAAGAAGAAGTTTCCAGGTTCGCGGTTCAGGTTGGTCATGAAATAAAATACCAAGTTGAAAGAGATCGTGCTGATAATCTTCAAAGGCAAATCAACCAGCACCGAAGCGTATGATTCGGCGGATGGATGATAGAAGGCATAGCGTGATTGTTTTTCCACGATCGGCCGTTGAGCATACAGTGTCAAAATCTCGAGCATGGAGGAGAGAGCATTGAATAAGATGGAGATGAACAGAACGACACATCGGCCGTAAAATGACGCTGTGTTCGGGCGTAGATTGTAGTACAGCGACGAAATGATGAGAGCCATCATCGTATTTCCGACCATCATCGTGATGCTTTGCGTGGGATCTGCTTTGAGTCTTTTGACCCCGCGCCACATGCAAAGTTGGACCTGCTGGTTATATGTTAAGGTATACGGAGACTCAAGCCGCTGCCCCTTGGCCTGGTGTGACTGCTTCAGTTGTCGGAAAGTCTTGGCATCGATACCGCCAATCGGATGTCGCGCCTTGTATTCCTCAATTTCAAGCTGTAGGGCGCGATGCTCAGGGCTATTTTTCCATGCAGCTGCGAACTCGGTGGGAGTTTGTGGAGGATTGCAGCCGGGGCGTATGATGCGCTCTGCCGGACAGGTCATCGACGTGAGGAAGTCAGCAGTTGTCTGACGCGGATGGCACTCAAACCCAAGTCTTATGAAGTATTCCTTGGCCCTAGATGCAAGCCCGAAGTAGATTTGACATCCCTCATAGATGACCAGAGCCTTATCGAATAGGTCATAGGCACTCTGGGGAGCCTGGTACATGGATACTGCGCAGGTCTGGCCAAAAAAGTTTGACTGGAGTCGCAGTGTCTTGCAGAACTCAATGGCGTTGGCCGAGTCCAGGCCGCGCGTCGAGCTTTTGTCATGTCAGTGTCCATGTGCATGTGTCAAACGAATACCAAACATGCCACTTACTTGTCCCAACACTGGAATGGGGCATTTGCTAGCGTTGCCTCGGCAATTGTGACTCGTTTGCGTTCACCTCCGGAGACTCCTGGCGTAAAGGCGTCTCCTACTTTTGTATGAATAGTATGGCTGATGCCATACATGGCCATGACTACGTCCCGAAGATGCTCGCAATACCTATCCAGCCCTCGTTAGGTTCAGAAGTGACCACGAAAGGAAAAGAAGTAACGCACTGGTTGCGACCGATGCCCTCTGGCAGTTCCTTTTGACAACGTGCACGCGACGCAAAAGTCAACGTATCTCCAACTGTCAACGTCGGAAAGTGAGTGTCGATCTCCGCAGTATAGATGGCATCGCCGCGATGCGCATCATGCATCTCTTTGGCCGACATGCCATGGTAGTTGAAGTATGATTCCTTGTTGACGTATATGCCGTTTGTGTCCCCAGATAAGGTTTTGAGCAGGGTTGAGCAGCCAGAGCCAGGTGGACCTAGGACGACACACATCTCGCCAGGTTCGATGAGGCCGTCAAAGTTGCGCAGAATATCGACTTGGGTCTGGCTTGCCGTTCGGGCGAAGAGGCGACGAGCTTTAGACGGAAAAGCTAGCCAAACATTACCGACGTCTTTTTGAAAGTCTGTAGGCGTGCCATACCCGAATACACTCAGGTTTTGGAAGCACATTCCAACTCGACGGAAGCTCTGGCCGCGTTGGATTGCGACTTCCGCAATGTTCTCGGCCCACATGCGTGCACTGAATTTTTCGTTGCACGGGTTCAAAGGAGATTCCACGTCGTTGATCCCATGTATTAGCTTGCTCTCTGGGTCATCCATGCTGGCGGCTGAGTTGTTGCGCGAGCCTTCCAGCCCTTGCGCCAGGGGAGAGCTCGACTTCATGGTTTCAGTGGCTTGGTTGACGTCCTTAGACATTGTATGCCGCCCAGATGGTAGAGGATCAGAACACTCTCTATCGCGGAAAGTCTCACGCGTTGTCGACATTTTGTGTTGAGGCCACTGTAGTTTGCTTTGCCAGACCCCACGGCCGAGCTTGTAGTGTTGAGCAAAGCAGTGGGTATCGGGCAATCAGCAGCAACCGCAGATCATTGAATAAAGGAATCAGTGCAAGATGCGAAGAGGAAAGTCCAAGGCTTGAATTAGTTACAGAACGCACAGAACGCTATTTACCGCTGTCAGATGTGCGCATGCGGAGCGGCCGCAAAAGAGTGCTGGCAACATCGGTACTCGTATATTGAAGTCCGCCGTGTTTCCGGAGATGACACGAAAGGGGCATACCTCTATCAATGCGGGGAGATTCAGTGACCCACCATCTGGTTGGCTTGGAGAAGGGCTATACCATGCTGTAACGCCTCGTTGCCTTTGCTCGTAAGGGTAGAAATGAGGCCTGTATGACTGAGGTACCTGAGACCTTCAGGGGTGTTCGAGCGAAATCTCCGCGATTACGGCGGACGAAAAATTTCGGCAGAGATCCGTTCCGCCGCAGCGGCACGGCCATTTGTTCAGCATTCCTGATATGTAGTTTAAGGCTGAGGCTGAAGGTGATTGGCGCATGGATGATTGGCTGCGCAGCAGCTGCAAAAGGTCTTTACTTGACCATTACCTACGCGAAATTCCTTGCAGGCTTCTGAGCGGTTTCTTTGCCTGTTAACTCCTAACGCCCCACGCCCCAAGTAGCCGAGATGTAATCATTGAGAGGTCTTCTGGATACGCATATCTGCCATTGCAGTAATGGCGCAGCATGAGTGCGCCAGGGGAAGGAGTTGATTCTGTACGCGGCATACGGAGTAACTTTAGAAACCTTACCGTGTACTAATATGCGCGCATGGCGTGATGATAGCGATGCCTGCTGAGCCGTGTTTCGATTCGATGCACACACAGCTGGGCGCAGGCTCCGCCTCTAATCCAGTGCTGATCAAGGCATATATTGCTCCCGGCGCGCACCTAATGCGGAATGTAGCATCCTATCCCGCCATCCTGCCTCCTAGCACCAGCCGCGCAAGCCTTGTTGAGCTGACGAGTTCCGACACTCTGGACAAGCCGGTCCGTGCCGCATAAGCACTTCGGTCGGTGCAGCCGGACGGGGCTCGGGAAATCCCCTTCAGTATGAGGCCAAGGCCATCCAGGCTTTGGATGGTAGGGATGGCAAGTCGGGAGAGTTAAGGCAACTAACAGCGTTCGTTGATCTTTTGCCGATTGAGCCATAGCTTTCATCCCCAGGCACGATTACTTTACAACATTTGATTCGAGCGGTTTATAAACTCCGGACTCTCTCTCGCAGTGAGAGCCGCAAGGGATGGGGAGGGATGCAATGTGCGAGGCACCCGTGTCAGCAATTATCCGATGCCAGCCATGTTCGACCAACAAAGCGGGCTCCAACCAACAGGCTCGTTCACGGGAATGCCCGTATAGGTAGCATGACGCGGAAGAAGCACGTAGTGCATTAATAAAAGCTGGCTTCGGAAGAAGCATCCAGTGCATTAATAAAGGCTGACTTCCGGTTGGACTGCATGTTTATGGTAGGTCGCCAGAATTCGCGCTCTTTGTCCATTGAATTCGGGCTGCACTAGCAAGCACAGCAAATCATTTTGTGCCTGGGAGCATATGTTCGACACGTTGCAACCTTTCTAGCCCACTACACCGCAATCGTTACGTGCGACCAATCTACTAGATCTACACCATAGCAGAGCAACGTATGGCTCGCGAAGCTCACTCATCCGATGCCCAAGTTCGGTGCACCGGAGGCACGCCGGAGACAAGAAGGCCAACTGTCCGGCTACGTTCTGCCTGTGATCCGTGTCACCAAGCCAAGATCAGATGCTCTGGAGGAACTCCATGCTCGACCTGCCAGCGATTTCAAGGCCGGTGTGTATATAGACCGGCTACTCGGCTCGGCCGGCCGAAGGGAAGCAGGAATAAGCGGACCTTGATGCACGAGCGAAACAATGCTCAATCCGAGACTGGCGAGGGCAGAAGCAGGAATGGAGCGGATCCTCTCTTGTGGACAGACCCTGCACAGAGGCCGCAGGGTTCCGAATCGATGCCTCTCGAATTTGACCTCGATCATAACTTGGATACCTCTTTCATGGATGACTTTCCTACAGACGGCCAACGCAACCTTCTAATCGACCCAAAATTGGGTCTAATTGACTCAATGGGCAGCACTGATGTCCACACAGCTCCAGAGAATGATTTGCAAGCTGTTTTTGATCAGGTGAGCGTCATGAGCCTACTGGTTGTACTTTCTCAGTACTGACCAAGCCCCGTTATTTTACCCCAATCTAGACTTCCGATGTAACTGCGGAGTTTTCCAGACAGTACCGCGATCTTCCGTCGGAAACCTCGGGGTCTTCTACTTATGACAGCGGGTGTGCCACCAGCAGGGGCAGCCCATTGCCAGGTGATGAAATCTTGCCCAGCCCTCACGATTCCCTCTTCTCGAGCAGCGTTTCGGGTGGTACAGGTGTACGGATACCTTCAAGCTCATCCCACTGTTCATGCCTCCAGCAGCTGGCCAAGCTACTTTATCACCTGGGAGATCTGCAATATTCTCATGGCAGCAATTTCGCCGTTGACTCTCTTTTACGAGGAGTCCAACTTGCTCAGGACCCATGGAAGGGCTTTATGCAATGCAGTCAGTGCCAAAAAGAAGACATTCAGAAAGAGGCCTACCTTTTATTCGCTATGAGCATTCGTATTCTCCTCTTCGCGACTCAAAAACTCGACGCTAATGGCCACGCCTCTTCGGATATTGTGGTCTCTGTGGGCACTTTTGAAATGATGGGAGAGGCAAAGGCTGAGCTGATTGACTTGGCTTTGAGAAGGGTGCTGCAAACAATCTCATTTGCGCTTCTCCATCTGCGGGAACGAACCAGCCGGTCAAGCTCGGCATTTCTCGCAGATTCTAAAAGCAACAATGCCTCGGAAACCTTCATCAATATTCCTATTGATGCCACAACAAACTCACAAAGTCTGCTTCGATGTGGTGCCCGGGCTGCGAGTGCTGGAGCAGAAACCATATCGTCTCTCATCAATACCCTGCATCATACCATGAAATTCATTGACCAGAATTCATGAAAGCTGAAGGGCAGGAGAGGGCACACTGAGCGAGAAAACAATTGCGGAGTATTTCTGTTTCTATGTTTTTTAGAATGCTCTACGTAAAAATGTGTTATGCATTACTGCCAATTGCCACTATCATAAGGACCAAAGTGTTGCGCTGCAGGTACATGTGATAACATTTTCCCAAGTCAAGAAAGTAGAGCTTAATAGTTTTTCAAAGCACTCTACATCAAGAAGAACTCTGCAAAAGGTCGCATGCATTGGACGTCGTTAAGTCGTTGATGTTGTTCCCAAGCGTGGTAATGGCAAAACAGTATCACGCCCAGGCGTATATGTCTGGAAGACTATGCTTTTCTAAGAAGCCAAACCAAAGGAATTCAGTGGACATCGAGGCAGTAGACACTTCGCTCCGCTGGCTCAAATTGCACGTCGAAATGCCCATGCAACTCACTCACGCCGTACTCGGTCCACGATAGTTATTTTGTTCTACTGCAAATCTTCATGAGCTTGACCCGCGCTTATTTCGTCTGAATCTATCATTATACAGCACCGCTTGCCTAGGGATCGACCCATGTGTAGACGACTCTCATTCATTAATGCTACTTGTCCTGGTTTCCTTTAACATTCTCCAGCAACCGACTTCACTTGATTGTGTCTCCATATCACAGCGCTAGATTAAGCTCGGGATATTCTGGAAGACTCCATCCACGGTTGTCTTCAGATCCTTGTGCGGGGATGATTTGGTCGAGTTTGGATACGGCCCATAGAGCATTGCGCAGGATCCAAATACCAAGTTGAGACGAGGGGAAGAACGCGCCAAGCACTGGAATAGGTAGCCTCTGACACTCACTGATGGGAGGTCGTATTTTCTCTTCGTATGCCTTGAGTGCGCTGGTCACGTCGCTGCTTTGTCGTGCCAGTTCCCCTGCGAGTACATAAGCGCCAATGAGGCAGCCTGTAGTCCCCATACCCGTGAAGGGGCTTGGACAGTAACCCGCATCTCCAAGGAGTACGACTCGGCCACTGTACAGTTGCTTCATCCTAACCTGCGCTACCTCATGAGCATAGAAATCGTCGCAAGTTTTCAATCCGCTGAGAAGTCGGTTGGTATGCCAACCGGCGTCTTTGAACAGCTCCGCAAAGGCCTCTTTCTGCTTCTCTGTTGACTCCTTGTACGACTTCTTCAGCCTTTCTGCATTCTTCATAGCGAAGAGTAACACCTGGGTAACAGGTCGATCACTAGTTCTCGTAATTATCAGCCTGCTCCCGGGAGCACTGTAGGCCTTCGCAAGCTCTCCTTCACCTTCAACCCGTGGAATGCTATAGTAAGCGGCGTGGATTCCGAGTGATTTGAAAGCTGCTTCGCTGATCTCTTGACCAAAAGCCAGACGTCTAGTCCGTGATGTCTGTCCATCTGCAGCGACGACGAGGTCATATCGTTTCGTTTGCCCATCCGAGAAAGTGGCATCGACGCCGCCATCACACTGGGAGAGCCCTGTGATTGTCTTGCCGAATTCGTATGCCAACCCTCCAAATTCTGCTTGCTCTTGTTTCAATTTTGAGTTCTGATTGAGACTGGCCTCATATAGCATGTTCACTACGTCACCACGCATGATCTCGTACTCGGCCGTCAGGGTTGGCCGCCGCTGGCCGGATGGATTGACGCCGAAGCGCGCCATCTGCATTCCTTTCGAATCTAGTATCTCGAGCCCGGTTTCGTTAACGCAATGCCTTTTCATTGTGTCCAGGAGGTTCATCTTCCTCAGAATTTGGACGCCTTGGTTCTTCATATCAATTTGCTGCCCTGCCACACGTAGCGAGGGATAGCGCTCCACAATAGTGATCTTGTGACGGGGATCTGAGCCCTGTAGAAGGGTTGCAAAGGCTGGGCCGCATACACCCGCGCCTACAACCAGGACACTGAGAGGCATTGCCACTGATGATCGTAGGGTCCCAGAAAGGCTATGACTGGGATTGCGCTTTGGCACGCTGGCAATGAAGAATCGTGCGGTCCGCTGAAGAGTACGCCCAACGCAGCCGAGGCTTCGGGTGTTCATCAGGATTGAACAAGGTTCCGAATGATATGTCCCAGGCTGCAGCTTAGGGTAAACATCATAAGCACAGTGGCATGAGAGATTGTTTGAGAGGGCAAACTGACTCCGTAAAACTCTAAAGAGGTTGCTGATCACTCAATTCCCCCGTCACAACTACCCAGTCATCACTAAGATGCACGAGGTGTATATCTCGCAACGTCGATACAAGTAGCCACAGTGACATATGAGTAGGCAGAACATGAAATTGAGCGCAGCTTGCCGAGGTTTGAAGGATAAGGAAGCGAGAAATCGCCGGCTGAGGACAAGCTTCATTGACTTGAGGTTAAAGCCCAGCCGTTGCCCTGGGACCAACGCCGCCGGACGCTTTTTACCCCGCCCAGTGACATTTCGGCACTTATCTCACAAAGCCCCGCTTCTCGTACTCCGTACTTATTAGGTACCTTACCTTATTAGCTGAGGCTGCCCGGCTGCGGGGCTGCCCAACCCCGTTGTGCGAACCGTCCCAGTGGTACGGTGTACATGAAAGGGATTCAATCGGTCATTAATTTTAGTTTTACTCCGAAACGACAGGGAGGCTTCAGTAAATGCACCTGCTCTGAGTTTTCAATGTAAATGTTACCGAAAGGAGCTTTCAGTGCACCGGTTATCGGAACCGCCGGACAGTATTACGCCGGCCTTTTCACGCGGCAAAAGAAATATTTAAGAAATGCAGGAATGGAGATGAAGGCGAGCAGTGGATGAAACTTTCATTTTGTCTCATCATTTGATTGAACAAAGTATTCATGCACATGCACGATGCGCTCCTCCGTCTCTATCATTCTCCTAGGCCTTACTCTCATCACGCAGAGTGCGGCGGCTTCCATTTCTAAGGGTTCTGTTCCGCTCCCTAGTCGCCTGCTACACCATTGGCCGAACGGCACTTGGGTCGAAAATATCTCGGTCCGGTCCAATGGCAATCTGCTAGTTTCGACGTCAACGCCCAATGGCTCAGTGTTCCAGATTCATGAGCCCTGGACCGAAAGCCCAAGGGTGGAGCTCGTGTACACCTTCGATGACTGGGTGGATAGGCTGATCGGAATTGGCGAGTCTGTCCCGGACAAGTTCGTCGTTGTCGGATCTCGATTCTACAACGCCGATTACACGGGCATGCCGGTGGCGAATACTTTTTGTGCCATGGAACTCGACTTCAGCAAGTCCCCCAACAAACCTCAAGCCCGCTTGATAGCCAGGATGCCTGAAGCCTATCTCCTACAGAGTGTCTCCAAACTCCCTTGGGACCCTTCAATTGTGTTGATCTCGGACCAATACTTATTGAGGCCGAGGAACCCGCTCACAGATCTCACGCCAAGCCCGGGCCAGGTTTGGCGCCTCGATACCCGTACCGGTGAATACGCACTTGCTATGGCCTACGCCGAAATGAACTCTACTGGCCTCAATGGACCTGACACCGGCATCAATGGGATTAAGATCCATGGCAAGTACGCCTACTGGGTCAATGGAGACATTAGAACAATTTTTCGGATTGAGATCGACAGGAAGGGTTTTCCTGTGAATGGCGCCAAACCCGAGAAGCTGGCGTACTATCCGACAGCTTTGTGGGATGATTTCACGTTTGGTCCTGGTAATCGGGATACTATCTGGGCAGCGGGAGATGAAGGTGCCGTTTTTGCTGTCTCACCGGACGGCAAGGTCGTCCCTGTGGTTGGTATTGGAACGAGTGACAACTTGACCTTTCCGGGCCCTACAGCTACAGGTTTTGGTAGGCACAGTACCGACAAAAACATTTTATATGTCTCAGGGAACTTGCTGGCAATTCCGGACACCCCTCTCAATGGTAAGCTTGGCGGCTGGGTACGGGCTGTCGACACCACTGGCTTTCACTTTTGATGTGCATCCTTTCTCCCCAGCTCTTCGTTTCTGAGCTTTATGTCTGGTGGAGTCTGCTGAAGCCTGGCAGTATGGCTTCGTCTAGGGTTATCAAACATTTACGAAGATCGGATCGGAGGAGGATGTAAAGAAAACGTACATATCCTCCTATCGTGTTTGATTTCCCACAATGTCTTTTGGCTGCCATTGTGGTTGGCTGACTGATATATGACGGCCCCTTCAAGAGTAGCCGAGATTGATGGCATTGCATGAATAGTACCGAATAGGTTCAAAATAAAATAAAAGATAGATATACTATGATCCCAATGTGCAAATTTGGGTACGCCAACGCCGTATCAGAGTTAATTACTGGTTAGAAGCCGAAGCCCGTAACGCATGTCACAGAGAAATGTCACCGGGTGCTCCACGTATAGGGGAAATCAGCATTAATAGTACCGTATAATATCATTCTATTACATTCATGTCCATAACTTCATGCAACAATCTAAAGCGGAAGCTCGATACTAACTATTTCAGCTAGCCTTTGACCACCGCATCATTTGGTGTATTGGGGGGGCCAGGCAAAGGATCATTCTCAAATCATACCTGAAAGTGTTTCAAAGCTACTCTACTTCAAGAATCCCATACTCTTCCAATTCGTGATAAATAGTCGAGTCAAACTGTCACTCACCGGACCTAGTCTGCCCAAAGTGGACGAGTGCTCCCTCGCCCTAGCTGTTCCCAACAACAGGCCGCCGCAGCTCATCCGGCCAAAGTTGTCATCCAGAAAATCAACTAGCAAGTACGCTGGGTTCGCCCCATCTAGGCTATTATCTTCGCTCCGCGGCCAGTTCCGGACGCGACGTAGCCATTCGTCGAAAGGGACAATGCCTTTCGCATCCCGCGGGAGCTCTAGTGCGTCAGCCAGCACGGCGATAGTGTCGCTCCAATGTTGGCGAACAGGGTTCTCAACGTGATAGATAGGATGTAGAGCCACATCGTCGGGCTGGGTTAGGATGTCAATTAAGGCGCGCGCGACGTCGTCAGCCGGCGTCCAGCCCATGGTGCCTCGGAGGTCTGGAAGGGCGCGTAAAGTCTGGGACGACTTGATCAGAAAGGCTACGTGTTCCATAGGGTTCCAATACCCATTAAATCGGCTGCCGGCGATTTGGCCCAGGCGAGCAGCGGTCGCACGGAACCTGTCGGGATACTGGTGAAGGGTGGCGTCAATCATGCGCTCGCAGATGTACTTCGCGTCTCCATATCCAGTTGGCAGGACGCTTTCTATGGGTACACGCTCCTCTAGCACAATTGGCTTGCCCGTCCAGAGTGGATGGTGGCCAACCGTGGCAATAGAGGACACAAACTCGAAGGACACGGTACGACGCCGCGCCGAGATATCGCAAGCCAAGCCCAGCATACTTGCCATAATGCGCAACTGTGGCTCAAAACGGGTTAAGGGCCACTTAGAGTGCATCAGCCAGGCATTGTGCACGATGTGGGTGACGCTTTCGAGGAGCGAATGGTAGGCGTCGTCGGACAGGCCAAGGTTGGTGGGATGCGATAGGTTTGTTTCCACAACATCGAGTTTCGCCATGGCGTCCAACGGAAGAACGATACCTCTCCTGCTCAACGCTTGCCGTTGTCTTTCAAGTGGGTCCTGCTTGCTCAGACGATTGAGACACACTACACGTTGTACGTCTTTCCGAAGCGCAGCTTCGGCAACCAAGTGCGCGCCAAGGCCGCCGGTGGCGCCTGTTACCAAGACACATTTAGCCCCAGGACGGGACTTGAGCGTGGAAGCGGGCGAGGGCCGTGGCAGTTCAGCAATCTTTTCAGTGAATGCCCTTGTCAAGTCGTAAGCATATTTGCTGACCACCTCTTCGCGGGCTGCGCAGCTGGCAGAGCATTGTCGCTTGGGCTTCATATTGTTTGGCAACAATCGTTCGCACCTGGGCACCGATTGGCGATACTGTTAGAACCTTAGCGGACAGGTTAAGTTGTGTAGGCATAATCCCATGTACCAATGACTTCCATTGCTAAACTTGCGCCATAAGGCTTACGAGATCTACGTCGTGGGCAGGCAAGCATTGGGGGAGGGAGAAATACACAGTACAACGTAAAAGTTGACGCAAGGTAGAGTACTACTTACCGGCTCGTCGAACTGGCTGCGACCAATATCAGCTTCTCAATGTCGCTTTCTGGCGTTTGGCCGTCGGTCCAGTCGATGTAACCGTAGCCTGCAGCCTGCAGATCTGTCTTCCACCTCGATTCGTGTGTCAAAGCGTGCTGACGCCCGTCATCAAATAGCCACCAGCCCTCGAAAAGGCCAAAGATAAGATCAACCCAGTACGGCGTTCTGGTCATCTCTAGCATAAGGAGGAAGCCGTTCGGCCGCAACATCTTCCGTACATTGCTCGTACTCTCGCATAGAGAACGTGTCGCGTGGACGGCATTGCTCGCAATAACAAGGTGCTGCGTGCCGATCAAGTCTGGCTCGGGCGACTTCTCGATATCGTGGATTCGAAATTTCATCCAAGGAAATTGTTTGCCCCACGTCTTACGCGCTGAGGCCACAAAAGACGGTGCCAAGTCGGTGAATGTGTACTCTACTGGCACCTGCAGCTGTGCCAGCAACGGCACAAGTCGTCGTGTAGTGCCACCAGTGCCGGCCCCCATTTCTAAGATGCGAAGGGGTCTGCTCTCGCTGATGCCATGTTGGAGCTCGGTCATCAACCGCGTCAAGAAGTCCTCCATCTGTGCGTATAACATTCGGTTCAGCGGCCACTGGGCGTAGAAAGCACTGATAAGGTCGCGGCCTTCTGTACTGCCAAACATCAGCCTCACGCTATCTATCTCTCCCGAGATTACTTGCGCGAGGTTCATGCCTGCGTAATATATCAGGTTACTGGCTGGGTCCTGGTCAGGGAAGCGCGTCTGGATTTCTTCGTACAAGTCCTTGCTGGACCGACGTGGAAGCGGAACAGCCGTTCTAGTAATGACGTCGCCGTCCACTTTGATCATCTGCGTCTCCGTCTCTAGCATCCCATACAAGTGCTTCACTAATTGGTCGTGCCCCTCGCCGTGTGGTATTCTCAGCAGCCGCTCCCCCAGCCGAGCTTCGCGAATCCCGGCGCCGAGTGATTCGAAGGCCTCGAGCGTCAATGCCACAGTCAGCTCGTTCTGCAGCGGTAGCGATGCCGTCGCGTAGTGCGTCTGTCCCAAGTCGGCAACACGCTTGTCTGTCAATACCTTGGTTTCGTGAAAGGCTTTAGTGACGGTTATGAAAAATGACTCGGGGTCATATTCCTCGTCTGTTTCCGACCAGGGCGTCGGCGCTGTCTGGTTGGTTGCGGCATCATAATCATCCGAAGAGTTCAAGCTCCCACGTCCGTAGCCATCAATGTCCTCGTTCGAAGCTTCCGGCAGAGCTGGTGCGCTTTCATTCATATCCACACCCAAAGCACCAGCCACGCATCTTATCAGGTCCGACATGTTCACAATGTTGAAGATCTCGCTCTGTGGGAGTTTCACCCCGAAGGCCTTTTCAATCTCGTGCACCATTTCCATGCCGGCTAGGGAGTCAATGCCAAGGTCTGTCAAATCGCTGTTGAGTTTGACTTCTGATATTTCCAAGCCTGAAAGGTCCGCGAGCACTGCCGTTATCTTCGGCACCACATCGTCACGAAGAGATAGCCTGTTAGAGCTGGGCGAGTGGGTTATCGTGATGCACTCTGCTTCTGCTTGCTGGACTGTTGCTTCGAGCGTGTTCAAAGGGAGCTTCACATTTTCCAGTGTATTTGCAGAAGTTGTAACAAGCCAGGCAGGCTCAGTCAATTGCGTGAGCAACTTCTGCATCGACGACTTTGGAGTCCTGACGTAGGCAATGCCGAGGATGGCCTCGAGCAAGACCCCGCCCGTAGCATCAAACACGAAGACATCGGTCAAGGACAGTCGATCAGACCGACGATTGTGCTTAGCAAAGACGTGAAATTCGTCAAATGGCTTGTCGACAGGCCGCCGAATCCATTGTGCAATGCTGCTGGCGAGAAATACATCGCTCTGAGAGCGATCTGTCATACAGTTGATCCAGAGGCCGCCGAGCTGGCAGAAGGTATCAGCAAGATGGGCATCAAACAAGGAGCGTTGCTCCAACGATGACTCTTTGCGAATCACATGCCCTGCTGACTGATTCCCACGACCAACCAGCCTTTTCAACCCGCGAAACTCGTCGCCGTAGTCGACGATATCAGCGAAGAGGCGGTAAATGGTCCGTTGACAGAGCACTTCGTCAATGTCAGAGCTTTGCAGCATATTGAGCGCAGCATTATGTTCGAACAGTCGCTCGAAGAGCTCAAGCTGGCCCTTCAAGGACGGGCAGTTGGCTCCTGTAAACAATATTTTGCCTTCTGTGTGCAACATCCGTCCTTGTGTCTGTTTCTCAGTGCTCAGCACCTCAAATGACCACGCAGACTTGTCGCCACTATTGTTTTTGACTTCGATCCATATCGTACGTGCCGAATTGGCACAGATTGGCGACTTGTATTGGACATTCTGAATTTGCGGCTCATGTGCTGTCTGATACTCGGGACGGATGCTGAGAATGGCATCAATCGCAAAGCCAATCTGCACAGTGGCAGGACATATGGGAGCCGTTTGTACGGTGAGATGGCCCGATAATAGGTTTTTGTATTCATCGGTCATCGTGTTGACACGGAATCGCGCCGTACTTTGCACCGGACCGTCTCGGAACTCACACAAAGTCACAAGTTGCCCATTTTGCTTTCCTGCACTTTCTTCAGCTGGTGTTGGCACTGCATTTTTTGGTGGTTTCAACTCCAACCAATGCCGTGCAGCCGGGTCAAACTGGTACGGAGGAAGGAGTAAAGGCGTGATATCGGCTTCAGAGCGTCTCTGAGAGCTGTGGTGAGCCCAGTGTTGGACGTCATATAGGCCGGCATTCCAAAGACTGACGATAGTGTCAGTCAGTTTGTCCCAACCATCGTCGCAGTTGGCGATGTTGAGGCCCTGGAACATATGAGTTCCTTGTACGCTTAAGCCGCCAAGCGCGCGGGCGGCCATGGAACTGATTGTCGAATTAGTGCCGGCCTCGAGAAAAAGGCAAGGCGAAGAAGAGTGTTGTCGCGCCAGGCGTTCCACAGCATGGTAAAAGTATACCGGATCACGCATATGATCTGCCACAAACTTCGCTGTCAGCTCCTCGTTTGACATGCATTCCGTGGCCCTCTCAAGGTGGATGACAGGCGTTCCAAACGTCACCCCGCGGGCACTCTCCTCCAGACCATCGAGAAGCGGTTCGACAAGGCTAGAGTGGAAGGCATTTGTCACGCTCAACCTTCTAAACCTTACAAATGTCTGGCCGCTGGGAGGGGTCTTGAGCCGAGTCTCCAATGCATCGATCGCCTCACTTGACCCCGCAATAGTGTAGCTTCTAGGCGCGTTGTAGCAGGCGATATTAGCAGGCTTGGCAGAGTGTTGGCTATTAGCTTCGGCAAGCAAGTTCTCCACAACCGTGAGGTCGGCTTCAATTGCCATCATGGAGCCCTTGTCAGGTCCCCAAACATCCGCCACCAACGTAGCTCGACGTGTAATAATTTTTACCGCATCCTGCAACGATAAGATTTGTGAAATGCAGAGCGCCGTAAGCTCGCCAAAACTGTGGCCAACTAGGGCAGCTGGCTGAATCCCGGCGTCAATCCAGCTACGAGCACAGGCATATTGAGTCGCGAAGAGCATCGTTTGCAACTGGACTATATCGGTAATCGGGGAGCGTTTAAATATGCCAGGGAAAATACTAGTATATCCCATTGACCGGACGACATTATCCACATCATTGAGATGCTTGCGAAGAATAGCCAGGTTGTAGTATGTTTTTGGGTCAAGGCCAATGTGGGTCGACACCTGACCACCGAAACACAAAACTACTGTCGGTTTTGCCGCAGACAAAGCGGAAGATGAGGGGCTGGACGAAATTCTGGCGTCATTATTTTCAAAGGCGATCAAGTTTTCTTCTAGCTCTCTGAAAGACCGAGCTGTAAATAATAGGGCTCGATCCAAGGTACGGTTGGTTTGATAAGCAAGATTGAAAGAGATATTAGCAAGGGTTGTCTTTGAAGCTGACCGACTGAGGAACTTTCGAAGAGCCTCGGAGTAGCGTCTCAGGCTTTTTTCATCGGTTCCAGTGAGCCAGAAAGGGTACTTGACCTCAGCCATCTGCGGAAACGTGGTTTGGTCCTTTGGGTTGGTAACGGACGGCGGCGCCTGGGTAATAACCATGGAGGCATTCGAACCTGAGGCACCGTAGTTATTAATGAGTGCAAGGCGAAACTTTTCCTTCCAAGGTTGTGCACAAGTTGGTATGAACATATTGTCGGAAGGGCTTGCCTTGAGGGCTGGGTTTAAGGTGCCGAAGCTGGCCTGTGGTGGAAGTATGCCCTTGTGTAGCATCAGCAGGATTTTAACCAAGCTAATGATGCCCGACGAGCATTCCATATGACCAAGCAGCCCTTTAGCGGAGCTAACCATCAGAGGCTTCCGTGAATTGCGCTTAGCTCCGCCAAGGACCTGCCGAATGCTTTTGTACTCCGCAGGGTCCCCAACCGGCGTGCCGGTGCCATGAGCCTCAACGACAGAAATCTGTGATGGGCAAACATTTGCCTTGACCATCACGTTTTTCATAAGATCTGCTAGTGAGCTTTCGTTTGGAACAAAAATTGGCGTGCTGTTTTGGTTTTGCTGAACAGCCGTGGCGGCGATGACGCCTAGTATCGGATCTCCGTCTGCGACGGCGTTACTCATCTTTTTCAAAAGTACGGCTCCGATGCCTTCACCCCGGCAGTAACCGTCTGCGTTGGCATCAAATGGCTTGCACTGGCCCGTGGGACTCAGGAACGAGCCCGCTGCGAGGTTCTGGAACCAGCCGGCCGAGGTCATGATATGCGTTCCTCCGGCGAGAGCCATATTACACTCGCCGGATAGGATAGAGCAACAAGCTTGATGAACAGCCACTAGAGACGAGCTACAGGCCGTGTCGATAGTAAGGCCCGGTCCTGTCCAGCCGAAAAAGTGCGAGACTTTCCCCGCAATGAAGCCCTGGAGATTGCCGGTGGCGGTGAAGGCGTTGGCATCGTGGCACGCTATGTTATTCTCATAGTCACTTAGGCATACGCCGACGAAACATCCGACTTTAGTATCGCGCTTAGCCTGGGCGGCTCGGAAGTAGCCGCTCTGCTCAACAGCCTGATATGCTACTTGCAATAGATGCCTCTGCTGCGGGTCCATGCTCGCGCTATCGCGTGCGCTCTTCTTGAAAAACCGGTGGTCGAACTGGTCATGCCCGTCTATCAGGTTGGCAAACCACCTTCTTTGTACATCGGAGTCGGTAGTCGCCCGAAGTCTGGTGTCATCAAAGCCGAACCGGGATGACGTGGAAATCTCGCGATGCTGCGACTTGCCTGCCACCAGCAAGTCCCAGAACTCGTCCAGGCTATGAGCTCCAGCAACTTTGCAGGCCATGCCCACGATTGCAATGTCGCTGTCCACGTAAATACGTTCTGATGTCTCGTCCGCCCCCGCGGTCCTTTGTTTCGCGTGGTCGGCGAGATGAATCGTGCTCGCCGTTGACGCAAGAGAAGGGGGTACGCTATTCTCAAAGCCGAAGGACAAGACTTGTACGTTGGAGCCCTTACTCCGCAGAGCGGCAGAAAAGGCTTCGAACCAGAAGGGAGGCTCGAGTAAGATTGATCGCAAGGCGTGAGCGTGAAGTGCTCCCCGTCTTAGAACCCCGTTGCTGTCGCTGAATCGCGTTGGTATCGCTAGCGATGCGGCATCGGGAAGTTGAAACGCAGGATGCGAATTGCAAAATGCGATGAGCTGGTCGACAATGACCGAGTTTTCCGTCGAGTGAAAGGCTCCATACAAACCAAGGACGGAAGCACTAAGTCCAGCAGATTTGAGCTTTCGGGTCAAATCGCATATCTGAGCTGCTGGCGCTGTGATGGTGGCTCGATTCTCGTCATAATAAACAGAAATGTATGCCTGCGCAAGGAATATAAATGTCAGATAAATCTTATGCGAAAACAGGCGTAGCGTTGGGGGGAAATACTTCGTCGAACTCCTTCAAAATCTGCGCCATCGCCTCACGTCCACTGTCCGTGCTCCAGGCTACACTGAGGGACTTTGACTCTCTTTTCCTTGTCTCCATAATCTGACTATCAACCGCCAAGCCTATGAGCATTCCTAGTCGTACAGCGGCGGCACCGTATCTCCGGAATTCATCGACATTGTTCGCACTTGATGCAACAAAGGCGCTCAACAGTCCTGTGCACAAGCCAAGCGTCTCTTTCCTGGGCTTGGATGCAGCTGTACTGGCATCAATCCCGTTTATTTTGTTTGTATCCCGAATGAAGACGGAAGCATATAGCGCTAGTTGTGCGATGACTATTAGGGGTATAAGCAGGGTATTGGGTAACGGAAAGGTCGTCTCGAGCGATCCCTCAGTTATGAAGGCTTCATTTAGATCTTTCAACTGCTTTCGTGCCACAGGTCCGACCGTTTCGAACAAAGAGACAGCCGAGGTCGCCGTATCACAATCAAAAGGGAGCGTCCTGACAATATCCACGAGCCAAGCGTTCTCGCATTGTTTCAATAGCGTCTCTCGCACATGCGTAAAGGCGGAAGCGTCAAAGGACAACGCAAGTGACCCGAAAAGCAGAATGATATGCTCGGAGTCGGGTCCAATTAGGACATTTTCTTGGTTCGCCATGTCTAAAGGCGTGCATGTACAAAAAAGTCTGTTGCACTCTGGAGATAGATAGTGAAGTGAGTTGTCTCTATCTCGGTTGTGCTTTCGCTTTGGTTTCGTTATAAACCCTCCTTTACCTGATGTAAAGCGAATAGAGGCAATTCAATCCATTTCGGCCGTCCTTATTTCTCGCTGTATATTCTCGGGTACTTTTCGATCTTACGTTCGGAAGTAGTCGGCGACTATTTTGTCATATATGTGCCGTATCACTCGTTAGCCATTCTCCAAGGTTCCATGCCGCGAGTATGCACACCGCTCCACAGCACTGGCTTTTCAAGTAGAATCTTCAATGTAAGAGAATACTATTCCGCGCAAAAAAAAAAGGGCGCATCGAACGAGTAATCACGACTCAAACACAACGAGGCAACGAGCCTGAGGACAAGACGTGGGTAAGTATGACTCTATGTTCTCGTAGTACATACACCTCCGAGCCAAGCAGATATGTCGATCCAAGGATTGCTTACAAGTATAGAATCCGCCAGGTGCCGCTCGATAACCATTTGTTGTGCTGACTCTGGGCAGCTCGTTTGCTATGGACATCGACAACACTGCCAACCCAGGCAGGCCACGGATCGCCATCATTGGAGGGGGCATTGCTGGGACGATACTACTACTAGGGCTTCTGCGGCAGAAAGTTCAAGTACGCTTGTATGAACAGGCAGATGGATTTCGAGAGCTCGGTGCAGGCATTGCCTTTTCCGCCTGTGCACGTCGTTGTAGTGCGTACACTATTTCTTATGTTGCTTTTGTATACAATCATTTCCACCAACGATAATCTCGCTTCTTTTACAGAATGCTTTCTACAAGCGTATACATGATTGCTGACAATTGTGTGGGGGCTCAGTGGAGCTCATAGAACCAACAATTGTCAAGGCTCTGGGGCGTTGCGGTGCCGTATCCGTGTCAGACGAAACTACTGACGACGATTATCTGCGTTGGGTTGATGGTTACAACCAACGCCGTGGTGATGATCCCGGGTACGAAAAACTGCTGGCTGAGGTCGGTGGCAGCGGGTTCAAAGGCTGTCGACGAGACCAATTCCTTGCGGAGCTTGCCGAAGAAATCCCACCCGGAGTGGTAGAGTTCCGCAAATGCTTAGAGACGATAAAGCAAGGAGACGAAAAAATAATCCTGAGCTTTGTCGATGGCACAAAGGCCGAGGCTGATGCTGGTAAGGGAGATATATTCTTGCGTAGCCCTTTATCCACAACGCCAGCTGATCATGACCCAGTCATTGGTTGCGATGGCATCAAGTCACGCGTTCGACAACATCTATTTGGTGCAAGCCATCCAGCTTCCTATCCTCAATACACGAACAAGGTAGCTTACCGAGGCCTGGTGCCGATGGACCGTGCTGTCGAAGTTCTCGGGGAGTGGAAGGCACATAACTTTCATCATCACGTCGGCCCTGGCGCACACATAACACATTATCCGGTGGCCAATGGTACCGCGCTGAATGTGGCTGTGTTTCTTTCGGACCCTGAGCCGTGGCCGGACCACAGAGGAATGGTAGCGGAGGGCATGCGACATGAGGTGGAGGTCGCCATGAGTGGATGGAATCCAACCGTCGTGGGACTCATTCGTTTACTCCCAGAGAACTTGGTGAAGTGGGCCCTTTTTGACTTAGCCGAGTTTCCGGCACCGCGATACAATGTCGGGCGTGTGTGCATAGCTGGCGACGCCGCTCATGCGAGCAGTCCCCATCACGGGGCCGGAGCTTGCGCTGGAGTAAGTCATAGACCAACCCGTTCTTCTTTCTGTAAATTTAAGTCCAGGCAAGCTTGCTAATGTTGAACGTTACACGAACTAGGTGGAGGATGCTCTCTGTCTTAGCACGCTTCTAGGACAGATCCGAGAGACAGTAGATGCCACGCCCGAAGTGGCCGTCAAACCCTCCATGAACGAAGCTCTCGAAACAGCATTCGACACATTTGATGCGATCCGCCGCTCACGTACTCAATGGCTTGTCAACAGTAGCAGGCGTGTGTGCGAATTGTATCACCAACCCGAGTGGGGTGACTCTATGCGATGGGTCAAAGCTGAGACATGTTTTGAGGAAATCCGCGATCGCTCGTATAAAATTTGGCATTTTGACGTGAATGAAATGCTGCGACAGACACTTGAGACATTTCAGAGTAGAATTCTTGCAGGGAGATATAGTAGTATGGAATAAGAAGCAACGCACTCGGCATGCTCTGATAGGTACACACATACAATATGTTTACCTCTTGATTAGCTGCAAAGACCCCCTTGAAATCATGTAGCCGTAATCTTTGAACATCATAAGAACAGGTACAAAAGATAAGCTGCTGATCACTGCCTCCGTGAGGCCTTCTTTCGAGCCAAAGCTCTGTTCAAGGAGTGACTGAGGGTTTAGTTGGAGAGGTTTACTACTCTGAACATTACTACGCTCATACTTAGGGTTAAGTAGACTAAACACTCAGGGGGCGAAACAAATAAAGGGCTGACATATTGATCAGTGAGTGGCAGCGATGTGGAACGTAATCCCTCTACTTCATCTTCAATGTAAGTCGCTCATGGTTTCTATTGACGCGTAATTTGTGATTGAGTGCCCGACGATGATTGTGGGTGCATCATCAGCGCAGGCAGCATGGCAAGTCAAGATAGGAAGCACAGTTTGGTTATCAGAACCAAGGACCAGTGTGAATGGAGAATACACTTCACCGGCTGTCACCACTACGATGCAGAGCTATTCCTTGGAAGAGGGAGACAACCTACCCATTTTCCATTTATACCTTATTATGCGAGGTCCACAGGGTCCTTCATATGGCAACTGGTGGTGGCGAAATGCTTGGCGATCTCCCACAAAACAGATCGTCTCCTTCTCTGCTTTTCTGGTACAGTCAGGCCAGGGACCCGGGTTTCTTACCCTGTGTTGTTAACATTACTGCTCTACTTATGATATTTTCAATTCTTGAATACTTGATACCATCTAAGCCCGGGCATGCCCTGGTTTCACTATGTTGCTTCAGGTCTCTCATTTAATCTGTGGAGGATTGAAGCACACCCCGGTTTCCCATTCTTCCCCAACCCTTCGAGAGCGTAAAAGTAAAACTATCAAATGAGACCATGCAACCAACACGGCTTCTTGACTGGGCAGGCGAGCGCCGGTATGGGGTCGGGGTATAAAAAGTAAAATAATCCCCGAGAGCTGATCGCCCTGATATCGTTATAGCCATCATTTCAATCTCCCCGTACTCAACTGAGACTCCAAGGGGCCAGTTAAGTTACCATCTCTTCAGTGCGGCGCTGCGCAACAACGGATAAGATCGAAGGGTCTTGTACTTAGCTACAATATTTCGTGATATACTCTCGGCAAAGCCACGAAAGCATTCCAAAAAATACCTCACACCTCATAATCTACAGCCATGTCGTTTCTGGAATCTAAGACTCTTGTACTCGTAACTGGGGCTAACACCGGCCTAGGTGAGAGCGCCATGATCCAACATGAAGGCAAGCCTCTCCAAATTGACATATTCTCACGCAGGGTTTGAGACTGTAAAAGCTCTCTTTGACCGTCCTGACCCATATCATGTCCTAATCGGCTGCCGGGGCGACGTCACCCGCGCGATTGACGCAATATCAAATCTGAAGCAGTTTTCACCCTACAGCATTTCAACTGCGGAGCCGCTCCATATCGATATCTCGTCAGATGCATCCATCGCTGAAGCCTTTAAGCAAGTCAAAGAAAAGTACGGCTACATCGATGTCCTGGTTAACAATGCTGGTATATTTATCCCTCTTAACACGATCTCACACATGGGAATTGGAGCTAAAACTGACGTTGCTTACAGGTGCAGACTTGGACCTGGCTGTTTTCTCAGGCCGTCTGACGAAGCGCGAGGCCTGGAACCAGACCTGGGATATTAACGTCACCGGCACACAGCTTTTCACGGAGATGTTCGCCCCACTTCTGCTTGCGTCTCGGGCTCGTAACCGGCGCCTGCTCTTCATTACGAGCGCCTTGTCGTCTCTCACCGAGCACGCTGGCGGCACCAGCCCCCGTTACACGCTTGTGCCGGCCGGGTGGCCCAAGCCGGATACCATGTATGTCGCCTATCGGTCGAGCAAGTGCGGGCTGAACATGTTGGCGGCGGAATGGGCCCGAATCCTGCGAAATGATGGCGTTAAAGTTCTCAATATCTCGCCAGGATTTTTGAATACGGGTCTAAGCGACGACCGTGTTACGGGAGAAAAACGGAACAAAGGCGCTCTGGGTGCGATTGATCCTGCCCTTGGGGGCAGCTTCTGCGCGGATGTTATCGAAGGGAAAAGAGACGAGGAGGCTTGGCCCATCAGGGTACTGAAAAAGGATGCAGTTCAGCCGTGGTAAGTGGTCTTGAACGATGCATTAGGCAATTTTTGAGTCTTTTCTATACTGCCTTCTTTCTATATTAGATTCTTAGTCCAACGGTGCCAGTGGAATCGTCTACGCTTGCATGAAACACCTTCCTGACCTAGTTAATATATAAAATCAATAAATCTAAGCCTTGACCAAACACTTAAGTTGCACGGTCCGCCCTCGGCACCTCATGATGGCTGCCAGAGGTCAAAATTTCTCCTTCACTTGCGTCGACGAAAGAACATGAACACACCCCAATGATGTGATGCATATAAGAATAATAGTTAAAAAACAACCGTCAGAGTTGCAGGTGGAGCCAGCCGGCAGATCCCGCCTGCAGGAGGCACATTTTGCCGGCGCAAAAAAA
>JALHBW010000143.1:0-17364 GCA_024339985.1 Tolypocladium endophyticum
AAAAAAAAAAAAAGAAAAAAAAGAAAAGGCAAAGATCCACCGAGGAACACCTGCCTAAAGTCTACCAGGTGAAGTCGTAGTCATAGTCATCAGCACAGTAGAAGTTGTAATATTAGCAGTAGTAGCACCCGTAGCAGCAGCAGCAGTGGTAGTAGAGGCGATAATAGTAAGAGTGGCAGTGCCAGTGGCATTAAGCTCGTCGTCGTCGTTATCGTTGTCATCGTTGTCATCGTCGTCATCATCGTCATCATCGTCGTCGTTGTCGGCCGTCGGCGTCGGCGTCGGCGTCGGCAGCCCCCGACCTCCTTTCTCGCTCTCCCAGAAGATGACCACCGGTGCATTAGTCTCGTCCTGATGAGAGGTAAATGTCGCCTCCAATGCCTTCAACCCACCGCCGCCACGCTTCTTCGTACGCGCTCTCCACGTCCTCCACCCAACGTCGAGTATTGAACAGCCCGCAGTGCCATTTGCTCTCCCACAGCAACTTCCGCATCTCGGCCAACCGTCCTCGGCCTTCAATAATGAGGTCTCCGTCTGTCCCCAGATAGGTTAGCCCGCCCCCCAGCGTGGCCGCCGTCTCCTCATATTCCGACTCGCTCTCTGCTATTAGCTCTCGTGCTATCTGGCGGCCCTCCGTTGACTGCGGCAGCGCCCCTCGCAAAATCGATGCAGCCATGCGCGAGCACATCTTGTACGGGTACCTCGGCAGCGTTAACAGCGGCGTGCTGGACCAAAGAACATCTGCCGCTGTGGTGTGGGCATTGCATTCCGGCGTGTCCAAGAAAAGGTCGCATACTCGGGCACGTGATATATGCTGGCTTTTAGGTGCCACGTCAGTGAACATGAGGCGACTTGCCACCTCGGGTCCAGCCCATGCGTCGGCCGTCGCCCGAAGGTTGCTCTCTCCAGGCTCTGGAAAGCGGAGGAGCCATAAGACTGCCTTTGGAACCCGGGCCAGGATGCGAAGCCAAGACCGGAACGTTGTCGGTTCAATCTGTGTCATTGTTGCGCGCGCGCGCGTCTGTTAGCCTCTCGTGTAACACCACGCCCGTTCGTGGTTGAGCATACCTTGTACAACTGATTGAAGTTGCCCAGGATAATAACGTCATCCGACATGGTGGGAAACAGTTTCTTGCGCATACTCCATCTGCGTCGCGTCTCCTCTTCCCAAGTCATATCCCTCTCGTCCTTGTCGCAGGATTGTGCATGGTCGCAACAGAAGAAGGTATCGCGGCAGAAGATAATGTTTTCCGAGTATACCCAATCACCATCATCAATTTCCGTGTTGTCTTCGAATATGTCCTCGATGCCCACGTTTCTTCTCCAGGGACGCAACGTACTTGGGGGGATAGCCGTCGTGTCGGCCAGAATGTAGTCACACCACTCCGCTCCGAGGCTGCCCGCGAACCCCATGAAAGACATTTGGATCGGGGCTGGCCTGGCAGCGAAGATCTCATTGCGTGCCCCCCTTGTGTATCCGTTGAGGTTCACCAAAATGTGGATCTGATCCTGAACAATCTGCTCAATCAGTTTGTCTGGCGGCCAGCTGCTGACATCCCGAAACACTGGTGCCTCTTTCTCTATTTGCTGTCTATGAATGGACTTATCGCTGGCGGTAGTGGCGTAGCAGAATGCTCGAGCGCGGCTTGGATTATGGAGCCCAAAGACTGACTGCATCCTGCATAGACATGGGTCAGTCCAACCGGACCTAACACGCCAGAGACGTCCAATGGAAGGGAGGAGCTTACAGGTGAGCCAGAGGATGGTTGTTGAAGTCTGAAGACAAGTAGCCAATGTTGAGCTGAGGGCTGGGTGGAGGCGGTGGAGGGTACACTGTGGCCTGAAGCCATGGTGATCGTAGCGTTGAGCAAGAGATGCGCATTGCGTTGCGCTGTGAAATCATCCGAATATCGCCTGCGGTCAGTGGACAGGTGAAGGTGTGGAATGGTAGTACGGTTGGCGCTGTAGGTACCGTAAGATTCGGAGGTAGCCTTGGCCGTAGATATGGCGATTTCGACTCTCTGCCAGATATGTATAAGTCAAGATACCATCGGCGCATGATCACTCGGGTGGCGCGCTCCACAAGGCGCAACGACCGTGATCCTTCCCAGGGTTTACCTGCCCATTGCCGAATTGCGTCGTCCAGCTTCGGAACCGTTTCCTTACACAAGTGTTGGAGCTGTTGGGCCAAGGCGCAGACAACAGGTTCTTGCAGCGTATGCCGACCCCAACTGGAGGCTTCCTTGAGCTGCCTGGCTACAATGTCCACAACACGCTTGGTCAGGCCGCTCCCGTGACCGCTTGCTCGAACATCAAGCAGCCTTCCTTCGTCATCAACGTGCCATCGGTCATATTTGCCTGAAGCAAGCAACACTCCGCCACGGCCTCGCCAGTTGCAGATGGAGTTCAGGGCTGTCAACAGGCCGCAAACGGCCTCAGCAAACCCAGGGTTTGAGATCATGGCACGGCGGTAATATGCGATAGCGTCGTTAATCCGGCCCTTGTCCTTGACCGCGTTGGCAAGGTTCGTCAGGGCAATGTCAAAGGTTCCGTCGCACGAGACAGCGCGTTCATACATCTGTATTGCGAGATCCAATTGGCCAATGTCCTTCAATAAGCTGCCCAGATTTGTGTGTAGATGGACATGCTTGGGGTCCAGCCTTAGCCCATAATGGTAATACGCCAGCGCAAGGGCCATTCCGCTACCTGGCGTTATGCCGGGTATGACTGCCTGAGAAGTGTCCGACGTGGGTGCCCTCGCCAGCGATGGAGCAACCTGCTGGACCCCAGCAAGCAGGATCCCAACGTTGTTCGCCGTCGACGGACTCTCCTGGAGGGAGAGTGAGAGGTAATAAAGAGCCAAGATGTCGCTGACGCTTGATGACTTGCGAAGAAGGCCCGAGTCCCCACCGCCGCCAGACATGGCATCCTGAAATATCTTGGCCAGCGAGAGCAGCGAGTTGCTTGTCGTCTGTAGGGCTGCCCGTTTTGAAGGCCCATTCCGTACGAAGACTAAACCGGGCAATTCGCCTCCTCTAGAAAACACGAGCTGCGCTGTGCACCGAGCTCTCTCGGGGGGGAGCATCAAGGGGCGCACCGACTGGTCTTCTTGTTCGCGATAGGTGCAGTCGATACTTCCCGGAGACAGGGCGCCTCGAATACGCCGTGTTAGGTCCTGGATGCCATTGAGACGCCGCCCAACACTGATTAAGACGGCTTCTTCAAATGCTTCTGAGGCTCCCTCGACATCCTTCAAGGTGTAGAGCATTGTGCCCTTTGCATGCACCAACGCGAGGATCCTTCCATTTTCGCTTCCAGGCAATGCGTATCCGCTGGAACCATAACCCTTGTCCCCAGTGGTGCCGTGGTCGCTGTATGTCTGCGGAGGCAGTCTCAGAGCCTGCTGTACGTGCGAAATGAGCTGAACAGCCTCTTCGCTACGTTTCTTGTACAGCAAGCCCACCAGGTGCTCGGTAGCTTCCAGATGGCTCGGGCGCAGCTTTACAGCTTTGAGCCAATGTTGTTCCGCATCATGCTGTCGGTTGAGGCAATAAAAAGTGGCTGCCATATTCGTAACGGCCTCAACATGACTGCGAAAAAAAGGTCAGACATCCAGAACAGCCACTTGACAGTTCGTCTGGGACAACTTTTACCTTGAGTCTGTAGCCATGATCCTCGAGAACCATTTCAAGGCCTCCTCGTAGCGCTCAAGTCCATAGTAGAGGCAACCCCCCAATAACATTCCGTCCGTCCACTTCCAACTGCTTTGCTCGCAGAGGTTGTTCAAAATTTCCAACGAAGACTTGGCGTTGGTGATAGGTGAGCTTCCGACAAGAGAACGCGGCGTGTTGAGTGGGGTGGGCGCGTTGGAGGCGAGAGTTTGCTTGTGAGCCGAGAACTCGAATTGGCCCCCTTGAGCCAAGGTTGGATGACGCGAGAGCGTGCCTTGAACCCCTTCAGCTCGCAATGTGAAAGAGCCCCCGTAAGGGCGGCTGGAGGCGGCGGAATCGGAGAGTTTGAGCCCGTTCGGACTTGAAGCGCCGTCTGCACAGGTCTGCAGCTTGGCTAGAACCGGAAGCTTGTGGGTCGTATCAGCCCCTGAACTCGTCCTGAGGGGATTGGCTCTCCCATTTGCTTGGAGAAACGACAGTAACTCGACATAGCTTTGATGAGCACGTGCCAATGCCTTTGCTTTGAAACCCGGTTGACCAAGACGCCCCGCCATGCGTCGAACTGATGCCGTATCCAATGCTTGGTGTGCATTCCAGAACTGAGGGTCGACGCTGAGTAGCTCAGATTTGCAGTCAACTTTAGTTTGACCCCCCAAGCATCTGGGAGACGGATGGCCCAGTTGACCATAGAGAACAGGGCGGCTGTTAGGGAAGGCATCCAGTTTTCCATGGTCGAATACGACGGCTTGGGGCTGCTCCAGGGTCTGGTAGTCCCAAGGCGAGAGCCCCGGGTGCCGGGTCATCTGGCCAAACGGGAAAGTACCAGTCATCGGTGGCGGTGGAGGGCATATTGCGCGGACATTGTACTCGTTTGCTCGCATGACGGGCTGATAGACGTCCGGGCGCAGCTGCACGGGTCCCTGGTCGATGGCTGGGACTATCATACTGTCGCCGAACGGGATCTGTGGCGACTTAAACTGCGGTGGCTGCAGTCCATTCTCGTAAAGCCAGGGCGAGGCTGATAGACTGGGCTGCGACCAAACATTTGGACTTTGTCCAGATGAGTGCTGGGCCCAGGTCCAACCTTGGCGAAAAGGCTGCAGTGGATTTGCCGGAGCATGATGCCCCGGGCCAGCGGAAGCGGGCAGTATCATATGTTTCAATGGTGGGGGGCCCGGACAAGGCTGCATGGGAGAGCCATCGTAGCCAGCATCGACGGTCCCATTTGGCGTCTTTCGCCGGAGATTGTGCTCGTGAAGCGGCGCGGCAACCTGTAGATGCAATAATGGTTGAGATATCCGGATAGGGAAAGAATGTCGATACGATGGATTCAGACTCCGAAGCTGGGGGTTTGGCGGCGCGGCGGCACCAAGGCCATTGTCGTGGTCGTGGTTGTGATTATAATTGTGATCGGGTAAAGCTCCTACGACGGCATGAAAAGTCGAGGGCGGAGGCTCCGGGCGGGGATGCATCTGGAGTGCAGGCACCCTATCCGGTACGGCCGAGCAAGGAGGAAGCTGGACTGGACGGTACAGAGCGAGGCCGGCGGAGAGACAGCTGGTAGATCAGCAATCGCTCGAAGCCTGCTGCTCATCGCACGACCGACGGCTTGGGCGAAGCGAGAGGCATTTGGAGTTGGCGGCCCCGGGACTGGCGTCAGCAAGGTAGGCAGTGTGGAAACCAAGCACGGCCTGAAGCCGTCTGTGGACGAGGTAGGTGTCGTGCGAAGCAGCTGCGGGTTCGATGAAGCCAGCGTTGACCACGGGCGTCTTGCGAGCTTGAAATGACGCCAGCTGCCGCGGTGGCTTGCGGTTCGGGAACAACAGTCGAGGACGCCAGCAAGATGCAGGTGGTCAAGGCGGCGAGCGGATAGCGAAGGCACCTATTCAAGGGTATGTATTTGGTAGTATAGATTGGATCGAAGTCAGATGGCACTTTATAGATGCACGGCACGGCGCTGAGGGTCGACGGATGGACACTTTGGGTTGCGTTGTACGAAGCAACGGGATGGGAGGGATTGATGAGGGGGGCTTACGCGAAGGAGAGCGCCTGAGCACGACGACGCTGGTCCTCGAGCGAGGTACCTCATCAGGTGCCGCTGCGCAACGCACCTCGTAAGGTACCTTACCTTACCTTATCGCCGGTACCTGCCATAGGCAGCACCAACGCCCACCTGTCGCACCGAAAGGTTTATTCTTCTTCCACTGACAGGTGCAGAGACGATGGCCATTGGCGAATTGCTTTTCGGTAAAGCAATCCTTAGACGTTCTGGGACGCCAGGCGTGAAGTGAAGCATTTGGCCCGCAAACACATTTGTGTCTGGGTTGGTAACGCCCGACAAGCGTGCGGCCGCCTTGTTGGACGGTGCAGAGCGGCGAGGTCATTTACGAGTAAGGACCCAGCAAGACCCCACAGCCAGTATCGTTACTGTGTGAGGTGAAATGAGGGTGAGAAGGCCGATACCTAACCTAAGGTAGGTAAGGTAGCCCGTACTGTAGATATTTGATCTATACCTTGGAAGGTACACGTAAGTAGGTACCCAAGGTGTCTTAGATATTGGTT
Source organism: Tolypocladium endophyticum (assembly GCA_024339985.1). NCBI lineage: Eukaryota > Fungi > Ascomycota > Sordariomycetes > Hypocreales > Ophiocordycipitaceae > Tolypocladium > Tolypocladium endophyticum. The sequence continues at coordinate 6,234 of JALHBW010000143.1, forward strand.
CTCGCGTAGGTAGCCTCGCTGTTCGGGGCGATTCGAAGAGCGTGAGTTGTTCGTTGCTGAAAAGCCGGCAGACAAGACTCCAGTCCAGCCAGGGCTGATCACATACTTCCCGCACTGACCTTGAGGTGTCTATTGCTGCGCAATAGTCCGAATGTCACAAGAGCGGCGAGCGAGGGCCACGCCACACCACGTCCCTGCAAGCAAGCGCGGTCAGGTAAGTTTGCGTTTGAATCCATTTATCTACGGACTACATTAGCGCAAAATTGACGGGCTCGCTTCGGCGCATCACAATGCAGCTCTGCCTACGTTCTACAGGCGATAGCGACAGACAGTGCTACAAAGCTCGAGCATGACGCAGTTGCATGGACCCAACAAGACACCATCCGCGAAGCCCCTTCACCATCTTCCCTGAGCAGGTGCGGCATGATAATCCAGTCTGAAGCCCACACATCTCCGAATCTCGACAAGCAAGCAAGTTCTCGCAACTTGAGAGTGCAGTTGCGAAATGGCAGACACGAAGTGTGTATGTTGGCCAGGTTAATGGACCACTACACCCACGGAGCAAGAATGCCAGAGTGTCGCGGTGAGTATCGAGCCAAAAGTTCTACTTTCTCTTCCTTGAGCAAAAATAGAAATAAACCACCGTGTAGATTGGTAGATTTCAGAGTGTAGCCAAGGGTACATCTAAAGGGTTTCGCAGTCGCGTTCAAGAGTCACAGGTGGGCATCCCTTCGGTCACGGGCGAGTCCAAATGAAGTGATTTCCGAGCTAATTGCTGCTGCGATGAAATTTTGTCGAGCTATTCCTAGCCGCAAGACCTGTCGTCACAGCACCATCATAGGAACACTCAGGCGACAATCATGCCGATTTATTCCTCGGGAACTGTTCAAAGTTGTTAGCCACTCAGAACGTTGGGCGAGAGAGAGAGAATCGCCGAGGCAATAAAGAGGGGTGGTCTTACTGTCAATGTCTCCATTGTCAATGGCCTCGGTGATGACCTTGGGCGGCTTGCCGTCCACCTGGCATCCAACACTGTAGGCTGTGCCCAAGACTTCCTTGACGGTACCCTTGAGGTCCTTAGAGAAAGACTTGTAGCGCATCGTGCGGGCGATCTCGATGATCTCGTCCAAAGCAACAGACTTGCTGTGCTTGATGTTCTTCTCCTTCTTTCGGTCGCGGGGAGGCTCCTTCAGCGCCTTGATGATGAGCGACGACGCGGTCGGGACGACAGACACAGCGGCTTGGCGGTTCTGGATGGTGAGCTTGACGGTCACGCGCAAGCCTTTCTGTTCATTTGCATCAGCTGCTTGTATCCTCCCGTGTCACAAACAGGGAGCGTACCCAGTCACCAGTCGCCTTCGCGATGTCCTCACCCACTTTCTTGGGCGACAAACCAAGAGGGCCGATCTTGGGGGCAAGGGCCGAAGACGCACCCACCTCGCCGCCAGTGGCACGGAGGTGGCTAAAGCGTGGGCAGTCAGCTATTGAACAATGTCGAGCATAATTTTTCATCTGGCAGGACGAACATGATCTTGATCTCATTGGGGTCCAACTTGGGAGCTGCGCAGCGGTAAGTATCCTGCGAAGGCAATTGCGGGTGGTAACATTTGGATCTTACGCATGTTGGCGGTTTGTTCTGCGGCAGAGGCTCGTGGTTTGCTTGCCAAAGGATTGCGAGTGAGGATGCAGAAGTTGCAGAGAGACTAGAGCCACACAACCAAGAAAAGTTTGTGTGCCCCAACTATCTGCCCTAACAGTGAAGATATGTGGGGCGACCCATACGTGGTGGCGCTAATCCGTACGGAGTAAGTTCCAGATTATTGGGGTGCCTGCGCTTGCACGGGAAACCGCCAGGTACGAACAATAGCAGGCTTCACGTGATCCACGCTCGACCTCGACATACGAGTACGGAGCAATATTAGAGCGCAACACTATTAATAAGGTAGCAAGCCGAGAAGAGTGCCTTAGGAAGTAACAAATGTTTGTTGGTCCTGGAGAGCCCTTGCATGCCTCATGTACTTTGTCTTGGGTGAAAGTACCTTCTGCTCCGTGCCCCTACGTGAAGTACGCTGCGCGTTGGCGTCGATGTCTAATAAGAGCAGTCTGACCAGGCATCTCGTGAGTTTCTGAAACTCAGGGTAATGAGGGCGTTTGTAATGCTCGTCGACTCAACAATGGCAGGCATATTAGTCAATTCGCATTATCCTATCCGAACTTGATTTGGTTGTGATCAGGGGCCTTTTGAGTTATGCGCGACGTGCTACATCAACGGGCACATCTCAACCCAGCTGCCAGGATGCGTCAACTACTACCCCGATAAGCAAGCAAGAATAGATCCGTTATCACGAAGTCTGGTTGTTGAGACAGGTCCTAAAGCATCCATGGTGCCTCAGGGTTGGATCTATGCGACACGGAGGTCCCTGCCTGCCTGACAACTTGGGCCAATTGTGACCGTGGGTGGTGGTTGCGTCAACGGCATATCTTGGAGCCCGATTACTCGCAGTCTCACACCAGCTCAGCATCCTCAGATATTCCGCATAAGAGTCACGGCAGTGAGTGCATGGTTCGAGGCAGCGAGAGGGTAGATATGGGCAGGAGGAAGACTGAGAGAGGCAGTCGTTAAAGATATCTTCACTGGTTCCGGCTCTCTTCCGCCGACGCACGGGTCTCCCACATACCTCCATCTGGCAGAGTGCGAATGGCCCGGCAGCCCTCACTCAATTTTGTCTCCAGAGAATGATCTTAAGTCTACAACATTTAGCATCGTTAAGGCTCCCATCGCAACCAGCACAATCCTCACGTCCCGCTGCTGGTTCTGTCGCATGGCCCTGCGTAAGCGGCAGGTGCACGATTGTAGGGGCATTATTTACTGTGTAACGTCAAACGCTCAGTTTGTGCCGCTCACCGCAAGCCTGCACACAAATTGTTAGCCATGCACAAGCTGCTTGAAGCACCTTCCACAAGGGCCCTTACTTCATCAAATGATCCATGAACGTCTGCAAAGAGACATCGTCGGTGAAGATGGTCTGGGCAGACGTGGCGCCCGCTCCGCCATATGGACCCGTGGTATGCGTCGTGGAGGGGTTAAGCTTGGATAGCAGGAATCGAGCTTGCGAGCCTCCAGCATCGCAAACGATGAACCGTGGAAGCGGGAAGCGATCCGTGATGAGATCCTATGGCGTGTCAGCATAAGAAGCAAGGAAACATGAGCATTAATGCACCGACCCTGGCGTCCTCCTTCGGCTGCTCCAGCAACGCGGCAAAATTCTCGTAGCCCTCTTGGTCCTGGTATCCAGCCTTCCGCCATTCGGCAATGGTCTCGCCGTGAAAGATGAGAATGTGAAAGAATGTGTCGAGGAGCAAGATGTGAGTTGGCTGAATCGATGCCGAGTCCAAGAGAACGGGCATCCCTCCATCCTGGTCAAAGGTGTACGAGTCCAAAGTCGGCTGGATCATAACGAGAGAGTTGCTGGCGTCTTCGTGGTTCAACACGTGCCGGTCGAAGGCGGTCTCGTCGGGTGAGTTATTGAAGACCTGCAAGAACTGGCTCCTCCGAAGGTGGAACATGAACTGCGGGTAAAGTGTGAAGTTCTTTTCCAGGCGGAAGGAGGACGGATCGTCCTTTCGGTAGTCTGCAAACCTCGAGCAGAGGCGTATGAGCATCCTGTCAACCCAACGAAGTACATCCGGGCCGTCGTCAACCTCAGACTTGAATACAGCTATCCTGGACATGAGAACCGCAGCTGCCTCTTGGTCGAACGACTGAGCGATGGCAGGGTCTCCCGCGGGGCCACTCAGATTGCGGGCGATAGTCGTGACTCGCAGATGAAACTGGCCTGAAGAATGCTGATAGTACGTCAAAAACTGCATCATCCCCTTCTGCGGAGTTTGTTGATGGGGCACAGGGCCCTGGCTGGCGACCTCAAAGTATATACCATAGCTGGCTTTGGGGTCGATGCCGCACATCTTCCAGGAACACGTGTTTCCAATGCCGCACTCTGTCTCGCCAACGGATATCGACTTCTTGTTGAGGGACACAGCATGCCCAATTAGTCCAGTGACCTTGAGCTCCTTGGTGGTCAGCACTTCGAGCACGGCGTTGAAGCCCATGAGGAGGTTGTCGTCTCCATCCTTCTCGAAAACGCGGATGAAAGATTGCTTGAACATGGAAGACGTAAAACTGTCGGTCAGGATCATGTGGCCTCCTGTCGAGTTGCACAGACCTTTCATCTCCAACAAACCAACCTGGTCGAGGCAGCCCGCAAAAACGTCAATGATATGGCCGTTATGGGCCGTGCGCTTCGCCAGATTATCATAGAACTACAAGGCCAATGTTAACGCGCATGGTCTCGATGCATCAACGGCAAAAATCTCACCTTGAGCGCCTTCTTGTAGTACTTGACATTGTCGCGATCAATGTCATGGTGCGACCGAATTGGTTCCCGAAGCTCTGGCCCAACCACCATGCCTGGCCCTTCGGTTGCCGGCCCACCTGCGAACAGCATTATGCGGCCACCGGAATTTTGAAACGATGACTCCATCAACCCGACGGCAACACTCAGAGCCACACCGGTGCATCTGAGACTTCGTCGATCGTTGGCGGTGGGCCAGGGGTCCTTCTGGAGAGTTTCCAGCGCCTTGGTGAGCTGAAACTCTGCCTGCTGGACGGGAAGAAGGAAACGAGATGCGGGTCCCATAGGCATCGGTCGGCCAGGTTGGGGCTGTACACCGGGTCGCATTCCTGACGAGGTGAGGCCCAGCATTTCTTGGACCTGCTTGGCCGTGTAGTCCTTGCTACCTCGGAATACGTATGACTTGGCACACCCCTCGTAGCCAATTTCATGTACCTGAGCCTGAATCATGCCGTCAGCCAGAGAGCCTCGCGTTGGCTGGGAGCTACATGAGGAGCTCACTCACCATGGTACCGAAGGTTATCAGGCCAACAAGAGCGTTCTCTGGCAACAAGCTCAGGCTCATAACAAGCGATTCTTTGAGCGCGGCCAAGCCGTCCTCCTCTTGGCACAAGTCGACGACATACAGGAAAATGGGTGGCGCGGGCGCGGGTCGAGAAAGACGGTACTCGATGGTGGTGTTGGTGGGGTGCAGTTCAGGAGGGATGGCGTTCGCCGTGATGTCTTTGTAGTGTGGCGGAAGCTGGTTTCGCGACAGGCAGAATGGACAGATCCATACCCTGGCACGGACATCGACTTGGCTGACGCGTCGTTGGTGAGCCATGGTCGCGATACCACGCGCAACGACAGAGGGACGTAGACAGGGTTGCAACTCACCAGAAGGGGTTGAGGACAGACCGACAAGGCTGCTTGCACGTCACAGGCTCAAACTGCAAAAGGGGCGTGTCCGGCTTTTCCTTCAGCGGGGTATAGAGGGCACCGATGGGCACGACGAGCCTTGAGGCCTCCTGTTCGAGCGAGCAAGGTCAGCACGAGAGACGAGACGGGCAGGCTTGGGTAGGGAGGATCATATTCTCACCATGCGCGAACTGGGGAACACATTCCAGCTCAGGCGCACACCGTCACGATCCTCTATCTCACTCCACTGCTCCTTGATTGTCTCGTAGTCCATCTCGGTTGCGCTGGGGCGAGAGACGCCCTGAAGCTCGGTTGTCGCGAGACGACAATGTGTCGTGGGCTGTTCAACTTTTGGCCCGCCGAGGTCTGCGAGAAATGCTAGTCTATCTCCAGCAGCGTAGCAGGCGTGCAGGCGGCGTGGAGAATGCGACTATAATTGGCGAAGGTTGGAGATAACTGGGAAAATGAAGATGACTGCGGCAAGACGATGTGTCGCAAGGGGAAAGCAACGGAGCTGGTGTGGATTGGACAATGTGGACAGTTTGGCAACCCCACCACGCAGGGTCGAAATGTGCCTGGGACGAGGACGAGTACTTTAATCCTGTGGGTACCCTGGCGGACCTACGAGGTACCTAGACTCACGTAGTAATGCATTCGGCGGTAAAGTACCGCAAGGTTGCCCAAATATGCAGCCTGTCTTACATTCGGCTCGCAGAACCCGTGCATTACCTGACGCAAGGAACTTGCTCTCAGTCAATTCATACAAGACTTGCCGACCAACCCACTGCAGTGTCGCGACTGACGGGACAAATCAACATATAAACTGACCCCCGTGCCGCCGCGTACATGTACTCAGGCAGGCGGGCTTTGTCGTGCTGAGCAGGTACAAATTCGATCCAAAAAGACGGAATTTGTGCGTCCGGGTCGAACAGGCGGACGACCCCAGTGGAAGGAACAATATCCCCAAGAAAGACGAAAACCATAGGGGAGCCTGCCAAGTCCTTCGAAATGGCCAATTCTTCCCTCTCGTGCTTGCGGCCGTATCTCTGTTCGCGCGGTTGGAACAAAGGCCTTCACCGGTCTGACGTTTGCCCTCAAGTCAGGGCCATTTCGCGCAAGGCTCATATACAAGCTGTCCGTCCTTTAGTATACGACCTACACTCGCCATCACGACCCAAGACGGACGAAAAACAGGCTCCGGTCATCTTCCTTCATGGTCTTTTTGGTTCCAAAAAGAATAACAGAGGCATTAGCAAGTACGTTAAAGCTCAAGTCAACAGCACAAGGCATGAAACACGCAACGGCTGAGACGATGCAGGGCACTAGCTCGCGACTTGGGAAGATATGTGTACGCCCTGGTGAGCCATCGCTTGCCCTTTTGCTCAAGAGCCGCTTCTTGGGACGTTTAGGTTGATTACGTGCTCGCGAACCGCTAGGACCTGAGAAATCACGGCGAATCTCCCCATGACGAACGCCACGATTACCCTGCTATGGCTGAGGATGTGTCGGCATTCATTCAAGATCACGGACTGAGAGAGACCACCATTATTGGCCATTCCATGTATGTCCCATTACTCCGTCTGCCACATCTGCCAGCTCTCAGCCCAGCTAATGCCAGATTGTTGCCACGACAGGGGTGCGAAGACTGGCATGACGCTGGCGCTGCGCTCGCCCGAGATGATTGCGAATATCGTCGCCGTCGATAACGCGCCGGTTGACGTGGCGCTCAACAACGATTTCGCGCAGTACATCAAGGGAATGCGCAAGATTCAGGACTCCAATGTCACCCGCCAAGCCGAGGCTGATCAGATCCTGCGCGATTTCGAACAGGTGAGTGGGATATGATGACGCTGCAAAGCAGCCCGCTGCGTCCCGCACTCTCTTGCTTATTGCGTACTCTGAATAGTCGCTTCCAATTCGCCAATTCTTGCTCGGCAACCTCTATCGTCCAGACGGAGAAAAGGCTCAGAAGTTTCGCATTCCGTTGGCTATCCTGGCTCGGTCCCTGCACAACCTCGGCGACTTCCCCTACAGGATTCCTGGGGAGAACCGATTCGACAAGCCAGCGCTTTTTGTCCGTGGAACCAGGAGCAACTACGTTGCCAACGACATGCTGCCGGCCATTGGACAATTCTTCCCCCGCTTCCGCCTTGCAGACATTGATGCTGGGCACTGGCTAATATCGGAGCAGCCCGAGGCGTTTCGTCGAGGTAACGTGACCCCTTAAAGCTTGAGCACCACTGTCACTGACCTTTCCAAAGTTGTGGTGGATTTTCTCAAGGACGCCGAGTAGAATCCAGCTCCCAACGGGGTTTCCATCGTTCTCGTTGGAGACTACCTCTCTTCCAGCATGAATCGTGGAAGGTGGCCGGTCGCCTGTCCGCGGGTCTGGCGCTGGAAGAAGTGATGTTCATGGAGAGACTGCGCATAGGGTGGGACAAATATCACCTGAGACGCGGTGATCAAGCTTAGGAAGACATCGCTCCAGCTCTCCTGCCTCGTCCGGCGGCTTGTTACTCAAAGATAGCCTCGTCTACAGCTCATAACGCAAGCCGGTCTGGGTATTCAAGGTGCCCACTTCGTGGTGGACCAGTAAGGCCACGACATAACTTACGTGGTGGCATTCCTTACCCTGGAAAGGCTTCGTGCCTCGAACACACAAGATGGCTGGGTTTGACATTCGTCGCTGCATATGTTCACTGCAATTGCAATACATGTATCACCTGCGCAGCACACAAAGAGCATCACGCACTTTGAGAACAAGTAACCTAGCCTTTTACCATTTCATGGGGACATTACCTTACCCCCAGCCGCCTTAGATGCTACGCCATTTGCAATGACCGAAACAATGCCAGGGATGAGTGTATCACCCGCGAGACTCCCGAATTGCCTCGCACCAGCATACAGACAGCGCCGCTCAAACCTCCTCCAGCACTCGCTCCTTGAACTCCCGCTCAACCTTCTGGCCCTGATCGTCCGTTCCCGCCTCGCCGTGAAGTGCCATCAGGGCACCCAAATCGAACTTGGGGGCCTTGAGAAGCTTGACCTTGCGGATGTGCACCTAAAACACAACGCCGTCAGTTATGAAGAGGTTTAAGAGAGGAATAGGCGATGGAGGCCGGCTGCTTACGTTCTGCAGGGGGTAAATGCCCTGGGTGGACTTCTCGATCTCGCGACCAATAACCTCGGGGATGAGCTTGGAGGTGAGCTGGGTGAGAGTGCAGCTGGAAGCCTCGCGCTGGATGATATCCGTCATCTTGCGTCGGATGGCCCGGATCTGCGACGAGGCGGCGTAGGTGGTCTTCTTGATCTGGTTGGGTCGTCGCTTGGTGAAGGCGATGGCGAAGAGGCGGATGAGGTAGTCGTCGGTGGTCTTCACCGTGACGTTGGCCTCGATGAGAGTCTGCCACTTGCGCACAAGGGAGCGCAGCTTGTCGGAAGTGAAATCGAGACCGTGGAAGTTGGTCAGGCAGTTCTTGCCCTGGACCTCGTCAACGCGAAGACGAACTTTGCGGAACGCATGGTCCTCGTCCTTCTGAAGGTCGGCCAGCGAAACCTCGACAATGCGGCCCTTGAGAGCATCGTTCGCGTTCTTGAGACCGGTCGTGCGGTTCACGAGGGTCTTGCCGACACTGAGGTTCGGTGTTAGTGATCGTGCGCCGGTGGTATGGACGTCGCGTTTCGTCGAAACTCACTCTCGGACGTTGAAGGGGCTCGGAGCCTGCAGACAGACGGTTAGTGAGCTGGCACGACTGAGAAATGCCGTCTTGATCTGGGGCCCGCATACCTTGATCGAGTACCAGTCCTTGCGCGAGAAAGGGTCGACGGTCTTCTTCTTAAGACCTTTCTTCCCCTTGGAGAGTCTCTTGTTCCTGCACCTAGTCAGCACACAGACGATACAACGATCATGCTCGTCAAATACTCACTTTCCAACCGCCATGATTGCTGGCCAATTTACGAGCAGTTGGAGATACCAAAGGTGCTGAAGGGATTGGTGGAGGGGCGAGAATAATTTCAATTCTTGTGTGCATCGACTAAGGTCTAAGCGAGTGGATCAAACCTTTCCGGCGCAAATATTTTCCGCCCTTGCACCGCATCACAGAAAGAGTGTCACGTGCCCGAATCGCCTTCAGTCATGATACAATTAATGAGTCAGCGCGACGTTCCCAACCATTACTCGTACCCACCTACCTTAGGAAACATCGGAGCACGGAATACCTTACGTAAGATTCAACTTGGCTCGTTGAATGCCGAGATTCTGGTATTACTTCGGTAAATTTCCGCAGTGTACCGCCACGGTCACGTGCAGTCAGGCACCCGTACTCGTAGGCTCGCGTAGCAGCACAGAACATAAAAAGTACGGAGTAATTAAGTACCGCATGAGGAATGCCTATAGCGCCGTAGTTTCATGCTTTCCGCCCTCCCGTGCCGTGCGTGAGGCAGACCTGTAGGTGTCCAGACTTCTTGTCTCCATCCAAACTCTCATTTTCTCCGACCCAGGCAGGTACCGAAGTAACCAGAAATCCTGGCTTGAGATGTTGTTGCAGCGTTGCTCCCCAGGCAGGAAATATGTCAGCGCATTGATTGTGCAAGCCTTTGATGTGCCCTTCGGTCTCGTCTTATTCCGCAACCCGGTCTTCTCCAGCGCCAACGTCGTGGCCCAGGCAAAGTGGTCCGGTGAGGTTGGCTTCAGTCTTCCGGAGCTTTGTTCGAGGCAAAGGCCACTTCTGCAGCGTGCCCATACGGCGATACCGCCTGCCCATACAATATGTTGCCTTTGGCGTGATCCAATTTGCTTGGGCATATGCGGTGCATTCTTGGCTCGGAAAATCCAGTTCTCAGTTAAACGTCCCTACTGGTCGCACGGGGTTCGGATATGCCGCCCCAGTTCTCGAAGTCGGGGAAGCTGAAGTAGCAATCTAGGCGCGGAGGAAAACCGCCTGTCAATCAGCCATTTGACTGAGCCTGAAGCAAGTGTCGGTTTGCCTCAGCTCAACACACCAGCCTACCTAATTTGGATATCTCCAGCGTGGCGTTGACGACGTGGCTGCTGGAAGGAGGTACGCCTCTTTCTTCACCGCCTGCTATCACGGCTACCATATGTTGTCGCAGCAGCTCGGGCGGCGCCATGTGCCCGCCGTCGACCCTTGCTCCAGCGCAGATACGCGACTTGCTGAGTATATCAGCCGCCCTCTGCTGGGACACGGGGCTAGCAAGGGATCCTCGAATGGCATTTTGCGTGGTGATGGAAGGCTCAGTAACGCAGGACCGTAGTAACTTGGGCCTCGGGCGAGACCCGTTGGGTCTCGTCAAGCAGTCATCTTGTTGGCCGCCGGCGCCCCTACGCAGCGATGCCATTGCGGTGGATTGATCGGAGTGGTCAGTTACAACAGGAGACTGTCGGGCGACCGTGAAGAGAAGGACGGAACTGTCCCCAGCGACATGGGGAAGTGCGCCGTCTTATCAAGGCCTTGCGTCTGGCAGCAACGAGAGCGCGCAGCACTTGGTACGAAGGGGCCTGTACACGCACGTACTAGGCGCATCCTATTTGGCCTCGAATGAAGACCGCGCACGCATCGAGGAGGTTACCCACTCCGCGTCCCGGCTCGCTCCTCGTAATACCTAACTTGGCACCCCGTTGGGTATCGAGGCGCTTGCCACTTGGCTTCCCATTGCTGGTTAAGGCGCCATTGGGGTGGCCAATAGATCCATGTCACATCTCCATGAACAACTCCGCGTCTCCATCTCAACCCAACCTGTCTGGACTGGCTCACGTGTGGGGTCGCCCTCTCCTTGGGCAGGGACTTCGGGGGGGGGGGGGG
>JALHBW010000144.1:0-36364 GCA_024339985.1 Tolypocladium endophyticum
GGGGGGGGGGGCTGCCGTGAGCACCGGGATCGGCAGCCTCCTAGTGGCTGGCAGCGGTGCTTGGGTCGGACGACCCCATCAGGGCCGCGTTGCAGCGCAGCACCACTGGGACGGGGCATGCGCCGTCCGCTAAACACGTCGCGGGCGTGGGGAGCGTGGTTGCATGGGGAGCTTCCAGTGCTGCAGGCGGTGGGTGGGCGGTGGGTGGGCGCTGGGGGAACAGCCAGCACCGGTGCCCGCGCGTCGATCTGGGCTGGGCCAGCGGGGCCAGCTCGCGCCGCACAGGGTCTCCCGCTCGAGGCAACGTCAGAAAGCTTCCAGCAACGCGGTGCCTGCAAATCTTTCCTTTCCCTCCAAGCCTTCAATCCTCTGATCTCCCGTCAGCCCGCCGATTCGGCCGTCGTCGCCCTCCTCATTCGCTTCCCCTTCTGTTCTTTTGCCTCCCCTGACAACCGAAGCCTCCATCACAGCAGTTGCGCAGGCTGCGTTTGCTGCGTGTTGGCGCCGTCTGGATAGCCGCCGCAGACCTGACCTTAGCCCAAAGCCTCCGCTGGCCCCCCATTTCTATTTCGGAGCCGACGACCGTTATCCCCCCCTCCCACCTCGTCGCATAAAGCCCTCCTCTCCACACGAGTTCGCCTCCCGACGGCGAGACGAGCCCATCGTGACCCCTTCTTGATTGCCGCGTCGTTGACCTGCGGGCTCGGAACACGCCTTCGGTATCATCCACGCGGCGAGCTGTGCTTTACAGCTGGTGCGTCGCCCCGTACCCCTGCCTCCTGTGAAGCCAATCCCACACCTCCAACAATCCGCTCTGCATTGCTCTGACCCGCGTCCCACCCAGGCCCCTGGATCCCGTTCGACCGCGACGACTGCAGAACGGCCGCCCAATCCCGTGATCGGCAGGCGGAGCGAGAGCAGGCGTCTGGCAGGGCGATCCTGTCGGAGACACTCTCCTTTCTTCTCGTTGCCCAGCTCGACTGGACATCTTGACATGTCATGGAGGGCTCCTCAACCCCGTTAGCCGACTACTTCTGGATTGCCGGCGTAGAGTCGATATCCTACGACGATGCCCTGCCGCCAGCCGGCCTCCCCGTCGAATCGACCATAACCGAAGATGGAGAGCCCGACGAGATTGCCCTCGACGGCCAGCCAAGGTTTACGGCAGCCCGCCACTCGCGCCAGAACTCGGCCAATCGCCTCTCCAAGATCTCCTCCGACGGCCGTTTCTCCATCCACACCCTCGATGAGCTCGACGGCAGTACCAAGAGCAACAGAAGTAGCGCCACGATAAAGCCGGTCAAGCCCTCAGGGTCCAACGGCAACGCCACCAATGGCGCGCCAGCAGACGGTGGTCAAAGCGACCAAAGGCCCGTCATGGGTGATTTTGATTTCGACAAGGCTCTTGTCAAATTTGCCGCCGAGCGGGAGAATTTCCTGGAGGATCTTTCCTTCACCGCGGGCGCAAAAACTCAGGCAAGGCCGCCAATGGTGAATCCCCGCGCTGAGCGCATCCGTGCCGAGGAAAGCGTCCCCAGTGGCAGAGTGAGCCCCTTGAGGAGCATCAAGGGTAGCATCCGCCGCAAGATCAGCTTTAGGGATATGAATAGCATGCGCAAGCAGCCCGGCTCGGCCAGGCCGCCCGCGTCAAGTAGAGCAGGTCAGTTTGGCTCCTTTCGCAGAGTTCGCTCTTGTCTGTCTAAGACACTAACTTTATGCGCCAGCATCGGTTCGGACTGCGAAACGACTTAGCAACTACAATTCCGTCATACCTCCTCCAGAACCCTTGAACATGGACCCCGACATGCATCCACTAAAGAGGCGATTCGAACCTGAGCTTCTTGACCGCTACCCACCGAAGACGGCGACCGACGAGATCCCCAGGCGAGGCAGATTCCCAGATTACGTCCCCATGTTCGCCTTCCCCAACGACATACAGATCGTGTCATCGGACGAGCGACCGCGGTCGACGTGGCACGGCTTCACAATGACCTCAGAAGACAACTCCAAGTTGTTCGGTATCACGGTCATCATATGGACAGCCTTGACGCTCGACGTAGCAGAGGACGTGGAAACGAAATGTGAACAGTGGCGTCAGAGACACATGTCCAACGAGGAGCGAGAGTTAGCAGCAAGCTTGGGAGTGCGATTGGCCGGTGAACGGTCACGTCTCTCTCACCTGCTGTCCAAGTTGCCGACAATTCCCTCTGGCACCCCAGCCCGGGACAGGCTCGAGGACGAAATCAGCACCGTCGAAGAGAAGATTGCTCTTATGACTGATATGCTGAGGCCGTTGCGACACGGTGCGGCGTCCAAGATAGAGGGCCTTACGGCTGGCGAGAGTGGACTCTGGATACCGCGTGCGTACGGCATCCTGGGCAGAGATCCTGCCAACATGTCATTTTGGAAGGAATGGCTCAAAGCCATAATTGTTCCAATGACTGACGGCAGCGTTCTGCGAGTCCCGCCCAGCTCACCCAAGGTTGGACGCTGGCAACCTCTGGAGCGCTTCGTCATCAACCTCTGCACCGAGGCATTCAGTCCGCTGGGTTCGAAGACACAAGTAGAGCTTGGGGTTAGGGAGCTGCGGCTATACGCGCGGAAAGAAGGCATCAACGAACTCCCCGGCTCCAGGACCGTCGACCTTTATGCGCTCTTCAGGTGTCTTTCCCTCGAGAATGTTGTTGCGCTATTTGAGTACGCCATGTCTGAGTCTCGAATAATCTTCCTTTCGTCCCATACCAGCATGCTGCATCTCGCTTGTCATGCCCTGGCGAGCCTGCTTTATCCCTTCTCATGGGCAAGCATTTTCATCCCGGTCTTGCCTGCAAGGCTCATCTCGGCCCTCGAGGCTCCGTGTCCCTATATTGTCGGCATCGAGCGCCGATATGAACGGATAGAGTTGCCCGAGGACGACTACGTTCTGGTTGATCTGGATAGGGACACCATTGACGCCACTGAACAGCCCCATCGACTGCCGAGGCAACTTCGACGAAAGCTCATGTCGCTTCTGCAAGTAGCGGCTCCTCACACGCTGCGCTGCGGCGTGGCCGTTGGGCCTCCGCCGTATGCTATCGAGTCATTCCCCTACGACTCCTTTTCCAGCGAAAATGGCTCGGTCTTTACTCCAACTCCTCCCGCTGCAACCCTGGGCAAGTGGGTTTCCCAAAATTCGTCGAGCTTCGCCGACCCCGACCCAGCAGATGAAATCCGCCCTCCTGTGTTCAACGCGTTCACTGTATCGGCGGTGGACAACGGCAAGTCTGATCGGCCGGGGACAAGTAAGTCAAGCAAGACCAGCCCGCAGTCTTCTGTCTCGCCGGTCTCGACAAACTTCCCGCCGATGCCAACTACGCCAACTACGCCACTTTCGCGGAGTGACTCTGGTTTTGCCCTGACGGCCACGTTGCGCGAGAAGCGTTCTGGCCACTTCGGCGAGGACAAAGGCGGCCGTCGTAGCTCGTCCTTTGGCTTGGACAAGTTTCAACCCATGCACCGGCCGAGCTTGCCTTTTTTGAACGGCCATCAGCCCAATGCTTCCATCTCGGGCATCTCGATAGATTCGCAGTCTTCGTTCGGAGGTGGTTATGCACCGTCGACTTACGCGCAGTCGACACTTGCTGCGTCTACAATTATGCCCAGCATGCAAATTCAGCCGGTGCGGAACACGGAGACAACAGTGTGGGTCGAGGGTCATTGCTTCAGCCTCAATTCCAGGGATTCGACGTCTACATGCACCATCTGTGACGAAAAGTCGGAAGGCGATGGCATCTATCAATGCAACTCTTGCAAGGCGTTATCCCATGGCCGTTGTTTAGGCCAGGTATCACTGGTTTGTCCACAAGCCTTCCACGCGGACCGCGTCAGGGCTGCTTTTGTGCGATGCATGGCCAGCCTGCTATACACCTATCGCAAGCACCTCTGTCGCCCGTCAAAGCAGCAGAAGGGCAACGGCCAGCTCTATGGCTTCGACATGGACGGATTCATCAAAAGCTTGCCGTATGATCAACAGGAGTACACCACGATGTTACGTGATACGCAGGGTAAGGGTCGCCGCCATCTGTCTAGCCCACGGTTGCCCCCAACTGATACATTATAATGCGCATACTAACATTGGTTGCAACAGCATTCAACGAGTTCATTCACACCCGCGAGACGAAGCCCTCAACGGACCCAGCAGTCCGGCTCTTCGACGAGGTCATTTTGTGCAAGAAGGCTCGCGGCCGCCCAGGCTTGTCCTCTGGCTTGTCGCGCCTTTCGACGATCCGAGCCTCTCACGGCGCCTCAACTAACGGGTGGGGTATGCCATCGTCCCGCGGCGCGGCGAACAAGGCCCCCACCTACCTGGCGGACAGATCCGACCACATCTGGCGTACGGCGTCGGTGCCTTTGCCAAAGGGCAACTTTCCTGGGGAGTACCGTTCCGTTGTCACCCGCATTCCATCTCGCCTCGACCGGACTCTCATGCGCGAGCCGCGCGCCATTCAAGGCGTTCCCCGTATGGAGCAGCGCGGCGCGAGGGGCCTCATCCGCAAGCAAGTCCCTAGCATGCTCGGCACAACTCCTCCATCGTGAATCCAAGGTCCTTGATGACATCTCTGCGCCATCTTTCGCAACGTCGAACCTTGGGTTCTTGAATGGATCTTGGAAGAGCCCCTTGTCAGTTTCTTGAAGGAGTTTCTTGACTACACTACAGAAGTTGCCGATGGAAGAACCTGTACATTACAAACCCAAACACACCCCTTTTTGTTCACCATCACGATCGTGTAATCTATGGGCGAGAGAAGTAAAATACCCGAACGGGGAGGGTATCAGGCACGGGATGCAGATGCACTCAAAGGGCACAATCGGAAAGGCGGACGCACGGCATGTACACGCGAGGAGCTGGCGGGCCGGTCTCTTTCCCATTCGTGTTGGATGTGGCCCGTACCGTGAGTAGACAGACAGACACTTGGAGAAAATTCACAGGCAGGGTCATGGAAATTAAAACAAGGGCATCATTACGGCTGCAGCGTGCATCTTTTCTTCCTAGCATCCCTTGGGCCCCACTTGACGATGATATTGATGTTGGTAGAAGCGTGCACATACGTACTTTCTTTCCTCCTTTCATCCCATACGCGCTGCTCACCCACAAGAATCATGACGTTAGAAATGATCGAGACAATTGAGGTTGACATTCGTTGCTCGGGCATGTAAATCACACATCTTGGGGATGAGAGCTTTGAGTATTACGTCAAATTGGTATCTCAGCTGCATTTAAGATGCAAAGTACCTCAACTCCATTCCGAGTCCGTACCGGAAGCCATGCTAAGAAGGCAAAACTTGCCAATCGAAAGATGAATACCATTGTCAAATGCCCCTCTCCCTTGCCCCCGAACCTGAGCCGTTTACTCATAGTCAAGTCCCTCGTCTAACGTGCCCTTTTTATGCAGATGGCCTTTGCCGAGTTTCTTCAGTCTTGACGGGATGTGACTCAAACCCCTCCCATCCAATGTCTTTCAGGATTTGGTCAGTCAGGATGTGATAGTCCAAGTGCCCTCGTGGCAAGTCGCCCACACGGTGGTTCTCAACGCCGTGAGCTCCTTGGATCTCTTGCAAGCCAGCAACGCCAAAGTGAATGTTCGCCGTGCGATACAAGAAACCGAGAATGAAATCCTGCTCCGAGTACACGTTCACCAGCCGCCCAGAAACCACGCTCTTGAGGGTGAGCCAAACGCGGCTCTCGGAAGGCGCTGGAGTGCCTATCATGACGACGGAGTCGATTAGACCAAACTGCCGGCGCTCTGCCAATACCATGAGACAGGTGTAGATGGCTCGGGCCGCAAGGCTATAGCCAATGAGAGAGACGGACCGCTCGCCTTGAAACTTGTGTCGGACGATGGCATCGGCGAGAATAGCCCCTGCTTTCTCTGCTCTGACCATACCCAGGCCCCATGGGTTGTCGATAATTTTGCTGACCTTGAGCAAAGGAATAGGCCAAGAGGATTCGATGAGGCTCGAAAAAACTGTTCACTGTTCAGCAGAGTGATCGATGACAAAATAGAGTTAGGATGCTGCGTACTCGACCGCGACATGATCTCGCTTTTGGCGCTATCCCAGGCTGTACTCTTGATTACTGTCTCGAGCGCGCTTCCCAAGTTCATGAGAGCAGTCACCTCCCACTGCACCGCATATGTTTCAGCCTGATGGCCGAGACCCCGCCACGGCTTGATCACGTCGTCCTTCGCAGAAAGACAGCCACTCAAGGCGATGACGATGCGAAGTCTGCGATCCTCTGCTGGACTCTCTCGCGCATCTCGGTACTCGGAGCCGGCGTCGTCGTACAAACGGCGGAAGGCGAAGTCTGTTACCTCTTTGCAACAAGTCTCCAACATCTTGCTCGTCGGCCTCACGGGGTTTATTCCGAAGAGGTTACCCAACAAATGGCCGTGGTCCGCCATGGCTCCGAGAAGTCCCGCTACGGCGGCAGTCGACAGGCTCATGCCAGCGTGAACAGCTCCAACTCCTGCGGCCTTGAGCGGTGCGGCGAGACTGTTTATAGAGCCAGAGCCGCTGCCTCCAACTTTCCATCGCCGAGGCGCTTTGCTTTCTTCCGGCTTTTTCTCAGCCTCCTCAATTGTACCCCGTTGGAGTGCCACTTTAGCTAGTCCTTGACCGACGCGGACTTCATCGTTGTGAAAGATGTCCAGTGAGAGGTTGAGGGACGACGTGAGGTTGAGGAGGAACACTCGAGCATTTCCATTGTAGTCTTGCAGCGACAGCACGAGCAGTATGGCAACATGTAGCAGAAGCTTTCTCTTATCCACGTGCAGAGCCCACAGCGTGTTTGGAATAGGCGGGAATTTTCGGGCAAGTTCACGGTCCATCTGGGTCGCAGGTATGCGGGGAGGGCCTGTCAATCTGTCAGGTCTGCATTATAACAGAAAATATGAAGCCACAGAAAGAGCAGTAAGTGCAGCATCTTACCAATAGCCAACGTCAACCCGGCGCGGACGGTTCCTCCGCCGCCTCGAGAACCTCTTCCACGGGGACCGGCACGGGAGCCGCGGCCTGCACGACCACGAGAATTGCTCAGAGGTGGAGCCATGTCGCTGACGGTGATTTCGCGAATGCGCTGGAGGATTCCGTTCTGCCATTTGCGGAAGAAGAGCAAGGCTTCCTTTTTGAGCTCGCGGAGCTGAGGTGTCATTGCCTCTGTTTCCTCCTTCTCCACTGTCTCGTGGGCCTTTTTGAACGTCTCGGATCCATCACCAACAACGGCAGCCTTGGGTTGCGTCGGGGGAGGCAACGCATTGGCTTTAATGTTCTTATGACGGTGCACTAGAGTGAGGGACAACCAGTGGTGACGCCCGTGGTAGTGCTCGCCGAAAATAGGGGTGACGGGCGGAGAATCGAAGACGTTGCTGATGTCGTTGTGCATCTTTTCGGTAATGGCGGTGGCCAGCGTAGTCAAGTCGCTTCTCTCGGCGACGGACACAAGACCAGTCAAGTCGGCTGATCGCCGAAACGACTGGTGGCCGCCTCCACGACCTCCGCGGCCCATGATCGCCTCACTCGAGATGTTGTCTCGTCAGATTGCGAGTGTCGATGCGAGCAGCGGATGTCTCGCAACAGCCAGTTCAGCCGGGCCTGACCCAGAGTCGACATCCACGAAGACTAACCAGGAAACAAGAACGTGACGAGACGCGGAGTTGGTCATTTACAGTCACGGTGACAGAAACGACGAGTACAAAGGCTTCGTTAAAGGGTGGAATGGGTTGATGAAGAGTGGTCGGCAGAAGGCCGACGGTTGAAGGAATGCAAACGAAGGCAGCTGCGAGAGCGACTTCGCTCGAGGCTACCCGCGGGCTGGGTAGAAGTGCGGTGCGTGCCTCTCGCAGTCTCTGCCAGTGCTAGGCGAGAGCTACCAGGTGAAAGCTACCTGGTGAAACGGGACTGTTTGCAAAGTGGCAGAAGGACAGTCCCTGGCAGTGCGAGACCAGCTGGCACCTGGCACGTCGGCAACAAGGGGAGAAGGAAACAGAGAGCGTTGATAGTCGACGTGGACGGGAGCACGACGGGAGCACGGAAGAGCGAGAAGACTTGGCTGCCGTTGGCACAGGCAAACACGGTACAGCGCTCCTTCTGCTCTTGTTCCCTCGTCATCCACCTCCTCTTTTACCTTCCTCCGCTTGACTTTGCACAACATGCTTAAAATCAAAGAACACAAACGCCCAAGCACAAAGGCAGCTTTCGTCTTCCCCTCGGATATGCCAAGTCAGGTATTGTGCCGCTGTCCTTTGTGTTGCGCCTCTTGAAAGGGCCTCGACAGTCAGGATCTTGTTCTACCTGCCCAGCCCCGGCTGAACCTGAACCTGACAAGAATATGTCCACCAGGACTACGTTCGACGCCGTCTACCCGACAACATGTGAGTCTAGCAGAGGGCGATGTGATTCAGGTCCACCAGGGCAGATTCCGTGACTGAACGATGTGAGCGAGAGACCAGATGACAATCGCCTGTTGCCTGTATCAATATCGTCGCCCACACGGCCTTCTTGTTGGTCAAGATCCCGCTCTGCTTAGGCTTTTGCTGTCAACTGAATCATCCGGCGGTTGTACGACGACACCGGCAGTGACGCAGCTGCTAGATGCTGCAGCAACCCGATGATGCCGAGCAATCGCCCATGCTGTTGACAAACTGGCGCGCCAGCAAAGGTCAAGACGGGAAAGTGCCATGCAACCGTTTCTGGTAAGATGTGCTGAAGAGCAGTACGCCTGGTGCACAACCTCATTGTCCTTGGCGGGTGGTGCTGGCTGCACGATCGTAGGGCTGAGTCCTACCTCTATCAAGAACGCACTTATAGCCGCAAATACATGATAAGGTAGCCAGTTGTGTAAGTTTGCCGTTGTCCCTGCTCATCGCCGTCATTTGCGTGGATAATTGCTACCAAGTCCGCGGAAATGCTCCGTTGTCGATGCTGTCCTGCCACATGTTCCACGCGGAGAATTCGCTGTCGTCTTGGTGCATCCTGAGCAGGCAGCAACGTGTGACCGTGCTCTCCTGTTGGAGGATGCCATGTCTGTCGTGAGCAGATATCTGAGGTAGAGGCAGCAGATTTCGCGCTTCTTCTACCCTGAAGTCTATACCACCTCTGATTTCACTCCCCCAACTCATGGTATCTGGCGTGCGCAGCTGTGGCGAAAGGGGGGATAGAGTGGCCACACGTCGAACATAAAGGAGAGGCTGCATCATCCCAGACCACGCCCATCTCTGGATCCTCGAATGTCGTCTCTTCTGCCTCATCTTCCTGCTCGTTGTCACATGCCTGCACCACTTTCCATGGACGCAGCACCTCGTCCTGCCGCTTGAACATTACGGCAATGTCTCGACCTGCCCCCGTCTTGTCATCCGCAGCACCAGCGACCATGTTGGCAACACATATGTTCAACAGCTGCAGGTTCCACTTGTGTCGAGGATCACTGTGCAGCCGACGCAGCAACGGCAGAAGTGCTTCTGCTACCAACTGCTGTGCAATGCTGTCCATGCCCTGCTTCAGGTCAAAGACAAAATTTGGCAGCGGGCTGGAGCGGGACACGCGACTAAAGTTCATGCTCTGGCCCTGAGTCGCGCCGTGCCTTGTAGGCCATGATCTAATGGATAGGCGCAGCGTCTTTGGTCTTGCGATCCATTTCTTCGTGCCCGGGATATCAGCATCATCGCCGGGGGCAAGGAGGTCCACCCTCATTCTGCGTATCAGGGAGCACGACAATTTGTAGAGCTCCTCGGTGATCTGCGGCATCGTCTCAAGGCCTTTGTACGTGTCCTCGATGCTGATTTGAGAGGGGATATCGTTTGCCTCCTTGACCTCCGAGTGGTCAACTCCATGAAGAAGACCCCAGACTCTGCTACCAACCCCTCTTTCCGCGCCTGGGCCACCTAGAAGAGTCTCCAAAAAGGCAGGTGATATCGTAGGGTGCTGACGGATCTCGCGGACAGTCAGGGACAAGTCGGCTGAATGAGAGTCTCCCTCTATATCCTGACCAAGAACATGGGATTCTAAGAGCATGGCTGTTTTGAATCCGAGTCCTGGAACCTTCCTGGCCTTGTGCGCATCCATAAACTGAGTCACGTCCTCTTCTTCTAGAGCCACCAGGGTTGTTTGATTCCGAGGCTTGTTGCAGCTTCCCACAAGCTTGCTGAGAAGCTTGTTGGTAGCAATGCCACAAGTTGATGTATAGCCATAGTCATTCTCCAGCTTCAGCCGCAGGTACTGTGCGAGATGAGACCCGAGAAGCAGTCTCAGGAAGGTCCGGTCCTCGAGCTTCTCACCGGAGACAGGTGGCCCAACCACGCAGCCAGCAATAGAGGTCAAGTCGCATCCAAATCCCTGCTCCGGGTCGTTCTTGGAGAGATAAAAGAAAGAGTCGGACAAGCATCCTTTGTTGAGACAAAACATGTTGTAATCGACAATGTCCGTCACATCTACCAGACGTTAGCGGTCGTCTCCATAAGTTCTTTGACGTAGAAAGAGTACCCATGAAGACCTCGTCAAAGCCCAGACGCTCGGCCCTGTTGTTCCAGGAGTGAGAGCGCAGGAAATGTAACAGGGTCTTGCTCGTGTCCCGGAAGGGTGTCAAGTCCTCTCCATCGACCAGAACGAGGCCGGGGCACATTTTCTTGGCCTCGGAGATGAGCATCAGCTTGCGGACACCGAGCTTGCGCGCGTTGTAGTTGCATGTCGCCAAAATGTTTTTCTGCTTGATGCCCAAAGGGCGAGACTTGAGAGCAGGGTTCTTGTTCTCAAAGACTTGAGCGTAGAAGCAGTCATAGTCCTACAGCCGACCTATGAGCAAAGGGCAGTACTGGGGACCGTGCGACTTGCCACGTACAAACTGCAGAATGACGCGGTCATCTTTGCGCTTGGGCGGTTTCCTGACTGTCTGGTCCATTGTCGACCTTGAAGCCCCAGCCAGGGCTCCAACGGGCAAGCATAGGCCGTCGTGAAAGCGATCACTCTTGTTGCGTGATGCAGGTGCGATGTCGTCGGGCGTGATGCCGCACTTTGTGCCAGCCCGAGCCAGATAAATCGCGGGACGGCAAGTCGACCAATGCTCAAATTACTGGTGCGAGATCCATTGCTCACAGCCGAGCCGTTGGGTTTCCCTCGGTCCCCAGCACATAGCCGCAATTGTGAGGTCGGTAATTACGGATGATCTCACGGGCGCCCCCCGGCGGCGACCCTTAGGCCCCCTTCCGCATTGCCACCTGTCGCCAGCTGACAAATGACTTCCAACCGCTCTCGCTTCATCGCGAAGCGAACTTCATCCTTTGCAGTTCCCACTTCCGTGTAATTTGATGTTGGAACACGCTTCTTTGCTTGCGATATGACAATAGTCCCTATCCGACATGTGAACGACCGGCGACAGCCCAACATTGCAACGCTCTGCCGCCGACGCGCTAACCAGATACTGGCCAGGAAGAACAACCCGCGCGGACACATGAGCTTCCCCTTGTTCCTGCAATTCTCTCAATGTGCCTGTCCGCCATCCCTGCTACGCTTCAGCTGGGCTACATGAGGTAAGCCACGAGCGGCCCGGGCTTGAAGGATCAGACGCGGTTCCGCGGCACGGCGGGCAGGCATCAATTGGCTGCTCCTGGTCTCCAGACTTGACCGCGCATAAATGAAAAGCCAAACACCCCACTACGCGTCTCGGCGGAACGAGATTCTCGGACCATGGGTAGCCGCCGCTTCCGTGGACGTGCAGAAACCTTGGACACATCGGGAAGTCAAGACAAAGCCCTCATCCGCCGGCCCTTGGTCAAGCCCAAAGTCCGAAGGATGCCACAATAGTCGCCAGGCGCGCTTCCGGCCTCGTTGATCCTTCCTGGCAATCTTACCCCGCCCTCGATAGTGACAAGGAGCGAGCTCTGCATGAAATAGACGCCGGTTCGTGGAAACAGGCGGCCTGATCATCCCATGATTGGCGAGCAACCCTCCCACTCCGCGCCTCCGAACCAGGGTCTGGCGCTTGCCTGCTCACCTGCATATGCCGCCACCAACCACGACAACTCGCCATTGAAGGACTGCCCGTCCTCGAGGCTGCCCGTCATGGAGAGGTTGGACGTCGTTCCGGGTCCGTTCAACCACTGTCCGCGTCTAGGGCTTTGGAACTATCAGCTCATGCGTGCCTAGCGGCGCTTGTTCTAAGCCGGGGTTGCAGGCCTTTGTAAGATGGAGAAGGTGTGAGCAGTCGACGTTTCGTCGTATATAGCCACTGAGCGCCTTTTGATTCTCTGTTGGCTCTGCACTTTGCTTGAGATTGCTTGCCTCGTGACAGCTGCCGGCAGCGCCTCTCGGCAGGCTGCATCGCCCCGTTTGCTGTTGGCCCAGACACCGCCGGCACCATCGGGATTTCGGTTCTTTCTCCTCCTCCTCTTCCTTTACAGGATTCTTGAAGTTCTCGTTTGATCGAGCATCTGGTCAGCCATGGCGTCGCAGCAAATCCCCAGTGCTTCCAAAAAGCCTCGATTGTCTCTCCGGATCAAGACATCTTCCATTTCACCATCCAAGGGCATGGGCGGGTACGCCGTCGACCCTAGCGATCCCACGGCATTCAACACCCTGTCCAATGTGTATGTCACTGCCATCGAAAGGTCATCGACGTTCCAATCCGAGCCCATTACCGCCATCAACACTCTTCAAGCCTTTAGTCTCAGGACACCAACCGAGCATCGGGATGCGAACCCACAAGTCTTCACTCCCTATATCGCTTCCTATCCCGAGACCCCATTGACGGCACTGTCAGACTCGCCGTCGAAAATGGAATTCACATATCCAAGCACCATGACTGCCACCCCTCCCCTTTCAGCTGGACCGACGGACTCCAATTCTTCACAGGTGTTCACCTTCTCGTCCTCGGATACTTCTGGTCTGCGGAGTCCCCTGGCCCTCGGTTCGCCTGTCGAGGGTCGCTCTCTTCGGCGGAGAATGGGTCCATACCCGCTTCCGGGGTTCAGGGTTCAACCTCCCTACACTCATCCTCAGAGCCTCCATAGCATACTTCGCAATTCCCCTCTGCCGCCCAGAACAGCCATCCCTCCACCGTCTCCACGGAGGCAGTCAGCGCGGCTGCAAGAAAAAGCAGCCAAGAAAGTCGGATACAACAGCCCCCTCACCCAAGAAATCACTACGAACCGATACATCAGATCCCACATTGACCTCCTCACCGACGACGCCTCCCCAAACTCACCGTCCCTGCCAACTGAGCCTGAAAATGTACTTGATGTAGCGCTAGCATTGACGGCCAACGAGATCCGGGACGGTGGTCAGACACCCGGCCCGTTCGAGGATATGCGACGTAGAATGGCTGGTCTGGGATATGCTCCCATATCTCCGGTGGAGCCGGGAGGAGCTCGCAAGCGGAAGAGAACGGAGAAGAATCGTCAATGGGTTTGGACCATCGGCCAGGATGACGATGATGATGATGCTGGAGGAGCAACGGCTGCGTTGCAGGGAAAGGTTGAAAAGCCTTTCGCGCGCAGGGCTCCGGACGTGGCAACGCACATCCCTGAAATCGTCCTTCCACAAACTCCAACGCTCAGCATCGAAAGTGCCAGCTCTGTGGCTGGGTCCGTCGAGTCTGAAATGTCCGATGCCAGTAGCATCGCCTCAGATGACCATCGACACGTGGTGCGCGCCTCGAGCGAGACGGAGCTCGATCTCAAGACTCCCACCGCGCCACGACAACCAGGCGGTAGCACAGAGTTCAAGAGGGATACGCCTATCCCGGAGCTGTCCGAGAAAAGAGACACACCGGTGCCTCCGGAGCTGGGGTGAGTTATGGCGCGGGGACGGGCACTTTGCCCATGCATGACGATAATGACATTTGATGACACATGAAGTCGTTCTGTGTGCAAGGGGACGGGTAGCAATGCAACAACGTCCAATAGATTGGTAACTTTACATTATTCATAGCGTTGCAAGGTCCATCTCTATGCCGTGTATTTTAAGTCTTTAAATGAGTCCAATTCGTCGTCCTCTCAAAGAGACGCACATCCCGTCCTCATTGCGCCGACTTGGCCTTAGCTGCTTCTTGTTGTTGTTGATGATGATAAAGCTCCTCGGCCGAGGTAATGCACTGCATATTGGCGCTTAGCTTGTTGATTGTCTCCTGCCACTCCTCGTATTCATCCGAGTCGAATACGATGCCTCCGCCTTGAGGGATGTCAGCACAAGCTTGCAACCGCACACGAAAGGACAAAACTCACCAGCTTGTAGATACGCCACCCCATCCTTGGTCATCATCGTCCTCAGCGCAATGCATGTATCCATGGCGCCCTCGATCGGGTTCCCGTTCTCGTCCTGGCTGCCGTAGCCAAAGTAGCCCACGGCGCCGGCGTAAACGCCGCGCTTCTCCTTCTCGAGCTCGGCGATCAGCTCCATGGCGCGGACCTTGGGCGCACCGGAGACGGTGCCGGCCGGGAAGACGGATCTGAAGGCGTCGAAGCGCGTCTTGTCAGGTCGCAGGACGCCGGAGACCTGCGACACGAGGTGCTGGACGTGGCTGAACTTCTCGACAACCATGAGGCGATCGACGCGTACGGAGAATGGATCGCCAACGCGATTGATGTCATTGCGAGCCAGGTCCACGAGCATGACGTGCTCGGCGCGGTCCTTGAGCGAGCTACTCAGCTCGTCGGCCAAGCGCTGGTCCTCTTCAGGGGTCTTGCCGCGCTTGACGGTGCCGGCAATGGGGTGGGTAATCACTCTTCCGGCCTCGCTCTTGACCAGCAGCTCGGGCGAGGCGCCGACAATCTGGAAATCCTTGCAGTTGACGTAGAATAGGTAGGGCGACGGGTTGACTGTCCGCAGGTGCCGGTAGATGTTGAAGGGATGCAGGCTCGTGGGTCTGGCGAAACGCTGCGACGGCACGGCCTGAAAGATATCGCCCCTGACAATGTGCTCCTTGAGCTTGGTGACGTGCGCTTCGTAACCCTCACGGCCGATGTTGGACTTGGCCTCGTGGCCCAGCACTATGGGATCCTGCTTCGGCATCTCAATCTCGGGGGAGTTGAGCACATCGACCAGCTCGTCTATGGTCGCTCGCGCTTTCTCGTACTCGTCGTCGAGGCTTTGCGAAGAACCATCCTGGGGCACTGCAACGTAGGTGATGATCTTGATGACGCCAAAGAAGCGGTCAAAGGCGATGATGGTGTCGAAGAGCATGAAGAGCGACTCGGGAATGCCAAGCACATCCTTCATGGGACGCGCCGTCTTGGGCTCAAAGTAGCGCACGCAGTCGTAGCCAACGTAGCCAATGGCACCGCCCGTCAGCGGCGGCAGCTGCAGTCCGGGGACGTGAGCGACGACATGGTGCGACAACTCCTCCTCGAGCGCGGGCAGCGGGTCCGTCGCCGGGCCGTGGCCAGGCCCCGTGGCGAGGACCTTGCGCGGGCCGGCGCCGACGAAGCTGTAGCGGCCGACCTGCTCGGTGGCAGCCGACTCGAAGAGGAACGAGAAGTCGGATGCAGAGTGCGCCGAGACCTTGAGGTACGCCGCGGACGGGGTGATGAGGTCCGAGGAGATCTGGCGGTACACGGGGACGAGCGTGGGTTTCTTGCCGCCGCCCGCCGTGTGAGGCTTGTTGACGACGGACCGCACCGTCTCGAGCGATGGGACAATGGCTCGCTGCGAAAGGAGCAATGGAAGCCATTGAGTCAGCCAAGGCGCTCTACGGAGCGTCAATCTGCGGAGGGCTGTGACTTACCGCGCCCGCCATGTCGAAAACCCGGTGTCGAGCAGAGGCAAACCTTGTACGGTGGCCAGGACAGAGGGTGAAGGTTGCTGTTTGCCGTTGAACGCTACGGACGAGGGCGAAGAATGGAAGCCAGATATCTTTATCGCCCAATCGTCAGTCCATCTGCAAGTGCCGTCGGTGGAGGGGCACAACTTTTAGGTTTAGCTTGCTGGTCGGGCGGCAGCAAGACCCGTACCTGTACCTCTCGCTCGCGGTTGGCTTGGGGGGCTGGTCAGTACCTGCTACCTTTGGACCCGACGTCGGAGTCGGATAATACGATGACTGACTGCTCGACGAGCACCTCGTTCACATTGCAGCTCCAATTGCGGAGCTTTGCTTTGTACACCCTTCGTATTCAGGGCAGGATTATGTGCCAAGAGTCAAGGCTCATCGGTGTTTCTCTCCTCACGATTCATCCCTCAAGGTGTTGCGTTGCCCTCACCAACGCATGAATCATGCCCACCCGCGAGATGACCAGCCGTTCTTCATCACGGTAAAGCTTCTCTGGCAGATGAAGCTGACATCGGCCATCAGCAGCGCTCCCTAAGCCCCGAGTAAGGCGCTAAAGGCAGAAGGCATCGCCGGGGGTGGGCAACCTCAGTCGGAGGCTTTTGATGCCAATGTGTTCGCCAAGGTGGGCTTATTCTCGAGTTGTGAGTACAGCAGCTGCGTAGTGTCGCAGCCAAGGGTTACGGACTCCCCATGTAATGGCAGAGTCCGTGGCTAATAACGGAAAATGCGTCCCTTAAGCCGAGCTTAATTCGGTGTGGCTGACGGAGCTCGTCATTGTACTGCGTAGCTTCGTCGTGAATAGCAAGATGGAATAGAGCAGGCCATGCATTGTGACGAGTTGCTAGAGAGAAACAGCCCATCTACCCAGGTTAGGCATGAGTAGCGGGGATTCACTGACGTTGAAGCCCTCATGCGACTAGAGAGCCTAATAATGGAACATTGCCGTCAGAGGGCAGACGAATATCACGTTCTCACGGGGCCTATGGATGTGAAGGAGAGGGCATCTGGGCGCATGGGAATCACAAAGGCTAAAATTGCCACGAGAAGCATCCGTGCCATCGCACTCGGCGGTAAGAAGATCTGTCGCGGCCGAGACAAAGCCCGTTCCAGTCGCCTCAGGCTGGTGGAAGGCGTGCCATCTTAGGAGACGCATTGGATGTCGACAGACATTGCAGATACCTGGGATTTGCGAGGCATATCGCATCAGAGCTGCTACATGGGGCGCTATTCTGCACTATTGTTACCTTCCGGTCGCTCGTCTTCAGTAGCTGATCATGCCTTCCTCTCATCATCAAGCGTAAGTCATCCCTCAGCTCTCAATCGCCAAAGCCTTCGCGCCGACGAGCCGTCCTGCGTCGCTCGTAACAACCCAGTACTCAACCCTCGTGCGATCCCGCGCGACGCGGTACACCCGCACGTCATTGCCTCGGCTTGCTTCACGCACCGCGTCGATCACTTTGGTATACTGGCCGTGAGAGTCCCAGTCCAGCGGGTCAAGTATGTCGATGTCGGCGCTCTCGGGGCTCCAGTGGTTAATAAGCTTCGCAAACTCGGCTGTGGGACGCGTCAGCTTGCCATAGCTTCCTTGAGAAGAAAACGACCTGCACTCTGGCGGAAAGGGCAAGCTTCACGCACTTTCATCCGGTAGACCATCCTTGCCGTGCCACTTCAACGACACCACCTCAAACGGCTCATCCGCCTCGCTCACGTATACCTCACTCTTGCACACCTCCTGAATCACCTTGGGCACGTCACTCTGGTCATCCACCGTCTTGAGCTTCGCCGTTTTGGCCGCGCCGCCTTGCTCTGCCCGCGCCCGTGCCTGACCCTCGCTTAGGTCATTGTTGGCCTTGTTTAGGAACGCCATGTAGTCTTCGTCGCTCGCCATCTCCTCTGAAAGCAGTTGGCTGCTCGAGAAGCCCTGTCGTCGAGCGAGTGGTCGATATGCGCGGGGACGAGGAGCCGGAGCTGCGAGGCGTAACGAGGCGGTCGAGGTCGTGGTCGACGTGGGAGTTCGAAATACTTCACCACTTCGTGCAGGAGCGAATAAAGCAAGCCGTGCAATTCCTCGTGAAGTCGCTGGCAGAATTCGTTTGGAGCTAGCAAGCATAGAGAAGCGAAACGAATATTAATACGATATAAGGGAGGTCGAGAGTTATTGGGATGGCATTGGGCTGCCCTGGCCTTGGTCGTACAAAAGTGGGGGTGACGTCAAGACAACTCTCGCCTGCAACCATGTCCTCGCAGCATAACCATTTTGCAGCCCACGCAATTTACAGTGCCACCTGAGCATCGCAAGTGAAATTCATTGTCAAGGCGAACATATCACGCAACCGCTTTCTACACGACATAGCTTGGTGATTGGGAATCTCGTTTCGATTGTTCATACGTCTCTAGCTGGAGCTTTTTGTTCATCCCATTATGAATCCCAACCCAGCTGAAAAAATCAACCCTCGACACCGATGCAATGGCCAAGACACGAAAGGAAACAAGCCACCGCTTTTTAAGCGGAAGCCAGATCCTTCTTGAGGGTACCCTGGTACTGCTTCTTCTCCGCCGGCGTCTGGAAAGCACCGTGTCCGAACTCGGACGAGGTGTCGATCCACTTGAGGTTGATCTTCTCGAGAGCCCGGCGCGAGGTGTGCACGAACATGGACTTGCGCAGAGTCATGACACGCTTCTTGACACCAGGAATGGAGCCCTTGACCATGACGAAGTCGTTGTTGACCTCACCATAGCGGACGAAGCCACCCAGACTAATCGGTTGTAAGCGAATTTGCAAGGCAGAATCGAGCGAGTTCGAGGGCCAAAACTTACGGGGTGATCTTCTTCTTGGTGACATCGATCTCGGTGGAAGCGCTGTCCTCGGCATCGCCCTTGCCAATACGGTAAACCTTGTGGTTGACCGAGGTACGGTGGTGGTAACCCATCTGACCAGCACGGGCAACAGTCCACTGGACGTGGGAAGGATGCCAGGCACCAATACAGGCGACCTTTCGCAGACCCTTGTGGGTCTTGCGTGGCAGCTTCTTGGTACCCCAACGGGCGGTTACACCGTTGAAGCCGTGGCCCTTGGTGACGGCAATCACGTCGATCATCTCATCCTGCTCGAAGATGGTGTCGATGGAGACGGGCTTCTCGAAGAGGTCCTGACCGAACTGGACCTTGTCGGCGATGGAGCCACCGTTGAGCTGAATCTCCATGAGGTGGGCCTTCTTCTGCTTGAGAGGCGTCTTGCGGATCTGGGTGTGGGCGAGAACACGGACGACGGTGCAGTACTTCTTGATGCGCTCGAGCTCGCGGGTGATGGAGGAGCCGCTGCTCTCGGAGTGCTTCTTGGCGTACTTGGTGAAGGCCTTCTTCTTGCTCTTGTACCAGTTCTTGTAGAAGCGGCGCTTGACCTCGTCGCTCAAGTGCTCAGCCCAGACGGTGGTGAGAGATCGGAGACCACGGGGGGTCTCGATGTAGCCAACAAGACCAACAACGATCATCTAAGAAAAAGATGTTAGCCATAGGCACAAAGCCAAGCGGGCTGCATTGTTCGTACAGGTGGCGTATCGACGACCGTGACGGCCTCAACAACTTCCTTCTTGTTCGCCTTGGCGCCGGGTCGGTCGAGGTCACGAACGATCGTGGTCATGCCGGCCTTGTAACCCATGGCGGCGGTCAGGTGGACGGGCTTCTTGGGGTCATCCTTGGGGAAGCTGCAATGGCATCGGATTAGCCATTGTGCCCGTCTTTGTGGCAGCCGAGCAAATTCTCAGGAAAACTTACGACTTGACCTTGCCGCGGTGGCGGGCAGCGCGCTTCCGCGGCAGGAAGGCCAGGGAGCCGTGTCGGGGAGCCTCGAACTTCCGGTGCTGTCATTGGATTAGCATCTCCGTGAGGGCGTACGGCGTTGATGGTCACATACACTCATTTTGGGCGACTGGGTGGTTGAGGGTTAGTATGGGAAGTTGACAAGCCTGCGTGCGGCAAGAAGACGAGAGGTTTTTGAACAATTTGTGGGCGAAATTTTAAGCGAGCGCCGTGGAAGGTGGTGCGTGGTCCGTGCGTCGGCGCTTGCCCCATTTCGACAGTCGCGGGTCGTCTCACCAGGGCAACTTCTTCACCGAGGGCTCACCGACTAACCCAATCCGTGGGAACGGGGCAGATTGAGCACAAGCGCAACTTGGGTCACGTGAGACCGTCTGCTCCATCTGAGAACCGAGGTAACCCGCAAGAGCAGTAACGTTAAGTCCTACCTCACAAGTAAACGGCTGGGGAGCGTGTGAGAGTCGACGCAGGTCGCCCATGAGCATTTGCGATGCAAGAAACATTGTTTGAGAAGCTACCCACGTAGACCTAAACTACGGATATCTTTCGCTGGCGGCTGTGTAGCCAAAAAAGAAAGCAAGCAAGGCCATAGGCTCCCGCCTTCGACTGAGAAACCCCCAAGACAAAGCAAACTACACCTCCCGGCATGGTATACATTGAGAAGACATAAACAACTTTGCCGTGCAATCTTGCAGAGCTCACTACACCACCCCAGCTGCCTTACCAGCCCTCACCCTACTCGGTTTTCGCAACGACCGCAGAAGACCCATTGACCCCAGAGCTCGTAGGCGTCGAAGTCTTCCCATCCGTAGACCCTGGAGCAGCGGCGGACCCATTGGTCAGAGCCGCCTTCTTGTCGTCTTCGCCGCTATCGTCATAGTCTTCGTCAACATCCATTTTCCGGGCTGCTCGCTCGGGCTCGGCCGCAGCAGGGGTCGCGGAAGGTGGAGGGGCCTGCTCATTCGAGGGTCGCTCTTCCTTGGCGGCGGCCTGCGGCTTCTCCTGCACAACACCCTGCATGGCAGTGGGAGCTTGCTGCATGGGTGGGAGTTGGCTGGGACCAACAGGCTGAGGGTGATGCGCCGCTTCGGACGGATGATAGCTCTCGTTTTGTGGACGGGGCTCTTCCGCCTTTCTTGGCTCCTCGCCGCGGCGTTGCTCATCGGCACGACGAGCCTCGGAAGAGTTGCGGCGGTACGCATCGCGAGGAGGGGTGGAGGGCCTCCGATGCCTCATGTCGTCTAGGCGCGTTCGATTCTCCTCATTTGCCTGCTTCTTGGCAGCAGGCTCTTCCTCCCACTCTCGCATCCGTTTGGGGCCAACCGACGGGGGACGGTCATCCATGCGCTGAGTTGGCGCCTCGGGCACAGAGGGAGAAGCCGCCGGTCCACTCTCGGGGGCAGTTTGCTGTGGTGCCTCCGGGTGGTGAGCGTAGGCTGGAGGCGGCGCTTGGTGCTGAGGATAAGCAGACTTGGGCGACGGCATCCTGTTGTCGTGACCACCACGACCGTCAGCGCGAGGGCTGCTGTTCGGTCGGAACGGCGCCATGCCGTTAGGCGGAGCGTTGGCTCCGTTCGCATTGCTCGGAGGGGCAGATGCGGAAGGAGTAGGTCCAGCCCAGTTCGGGTTGGCGACTCGTCGATCAGCAGGAGGGCCCTGCGACTGGGGAGGAGGGGGCGGAGGAGGGCCATGCGAGTACTGGTGCGAGGCAGGCCCCGGCGAGGGACCGCGGCGAGACGGTCCGCCCCGGACGGCATCCGGGTAAGGCTGCCGCATCGGCGGCTCCTGCATCGGACTAGGCTGGCGTTGCGGCGGCGGCGGTGGGCCGCGGAACTGCTCGCGGCCCTCATAGGGATTGGGAGGCTGCGGTGGCGGGTTGACGTTGGACAATCCACGAGCCCAGTTCTCTCCAACGCCAGGCTGGCCCGGCGGAGGCGCGTTGGAGGGAGGCTGCGGCGCTGAGCCTCCCCATTGAGGACCGACAGGGCCGGTAGGACCGGCGGCCTGATAAGCTTGAGGGTGCACATCAGCCGGTTGAGGTGCTGGAGGCGGGCCGCCGCTATTGCCGCCAGAGCGGAGTAGCTGTAGGCGGGCTTTGATGTGAGGGTTGCCGGGATCAAGCTCGGCGGCTCTCTGGTAGGCATCCAGTGCATCGGCAATCTGATTGTTACAAGATTCATACTAGGGGAGAATCAGCATTGGCATCATCCGAATGTCCGAGAGAAGCTTACCAGAGTGCCCAGGTCATACCAGACCTCCGATATATACGGGTTCAACCTAATAGCCCGAGAGTACGCATCCAGGGCATCACGATATTGGTTGATCTGGTAATAGAGGACGCCGATAGAGCACCAGAAAGTGGGATTCTTTCCGTCGCGGTACACAGCCTGCTGATAGGCTTCGTATGCTTTGGGGTATTTCTGCTGAGACATGTAACACCGGCCCAGAAGGTACCAGCTCTGAGCGTCAGAGTTGTCTGAAACAACCAAGTCAGTGATAGCCTGAGATAAGGGACTCAAGAAAAACTTACCAGCGCCGACGGACTTCTCCAGATACTGGATTGCTCTGTCTTGGGTTTCGTAAGCGTTGCTCTGCTGGTGATGCAGCCACCCCAACTGCTGAAGGACTTTAGCGTGATTGGGCGAATGGTCCAGAACACGCTGGTAAGCCGCCTTGGCGCTGTCGAACTGGATGGGTTGTCAGCCACAAGGTCAGGAGGTGCAATCGCTAAGCATGGCTTACATCTTTTTGCTGCTCATGGACGTGTCCAATTTGGAACCAAATATCCTCCTGAGTGAGGGGGCCTGGCGGCGAGTTCACGATGTATTTAAAGCACTAGGCGAGAGTCAGCAATGAGTGATCGAGGGAGGGGTGCAAACTTACCTCGAGACTCTGATTAAACTTGGACTGCTGCTTGTAGATTATTCCCAGCCGGAAATAAATTTCGTTGGCCTTCTCAAAATCTGGCTGAATCTGCATGACCTGGGAGAAGGCCTCCTCGGCATAATCATAGCTGCCATAGCGATCGTAGAGAATGCCAATGCCGTACCAGAGCATAGGATCCTTGCCAAGCGTTAGCAGCGTCTCAAGCTCATGGATATACCAAGACTTACCTTGGGATCTCTGAGATTTACGAGTGCCTGCTGGTAGGCATCATACGCTTTTTGAAGGTTCTCGGTCATGAGATAGCAATGCCCTGTCGCAACTGTTAGATAATCGCAAATGAGAACGAGAATGCGGGATGGCATACCGAGATTGCCCCAGGCTTCACCATTGTTCTGCTCGAGCTGGACGATAGCCCGGAAGAACTCGAGCGCCTTGTCAAAGGCCTCGCGACCCTTGAGCAGCATACCTATGGCGTTCATGGCAGCGGTGGAGTTGGGGTTGGCTTGCAGAGCGCGCTCGTATGCGTGCATGGCCTCGTCTGGGACGCGCAAGAGTTCCGAGAAGCTGCCTGCAGCGATGTTAGTGCTGTCTCGCGTGGAAGGGGACCGAAGCGCAACGCACCAATCTGCAGCCAGACAGCCTCGTTCATGGCGGCAATCTGATGCGAGGGGGCGAAATGGCCGGGCTGGACATTCTGCGGAGGAGCCACCTGAACCTGATGCTGCATCTGCATCATGGTGGGCGAAGGGTGGTGGTTCGCCATGGCGACGTGTTGAGGTGGTGTTGAAATTGGAGCTATCGCAGGCGGCGACTATTTTGATCGTGCCCGTACGATGAACAGCTAGCTGCAGAGCGTGTCTCGACACGGGCCGAAGGAAATTCGCAAGTGACCCAGAGAAGTCTGCGCTCGCACGCGGAAACGGGTGCTAAGACGGGACGAAATTCAATGCCTCGGTGGTGATGGCTGGGCACGGTTGCAGAGTCGCATCCAACAGGCGGCTCAAGGCGCCGCCACCGGGATTAACGAGGGCACAAGCAGCAAGAAGCCGGCGGCAGGGACAGAAGGCAGAGGCAGGCGGGGATGGGGAACGGGGCCAGCTGCGTCGCGGGCGGCGGTGTCGTCTTGGGGTCGAGGCTGGCCTGCTCCGACGAAGCCGTCTGACGAAATTGGTGGTGAGAGAGGAAGAAGGAAACGGACGGGTAATTGGGGAGAGGCTGTCTGGTGGAGGAAGGACCTGCGCTGCTGGCCTCCAAACTCCCCTTACCCATGAAAATGGGAGGGAACGGGCACACTAGAGCCACGCCGGCGTGCCGTGGCGAAGCGAAGCGGGGCCACCCATGCTCTGACCCATGCCCGCAGCTCACCCATGCCCGCCCGCGCATGCCATCGTGCTCTGCTGCCCTCCAGCCCTCCCATCCCAAGCCCCAGCCCGGCCCCAGCGACGCCCCATGCCGCTGCCGCTGCCGCTGCCGCTGCTGATGCTGTGCGTGCTGCAGCTCGCTGCTGGCTGCAACCTGCTGCTCGAGGTGCGGTTGCACCAACAGCTCTATCCCCGCCTGCGCCTTTGGGCTCCGCCTTAGGTAGGCCATTCCGGCCTGCAGACGTAATTACGAGTGCGTACGTGTACGCTTGGAGGTCTTTTCCGTCCTTCACTGCCATCCAATGTCGCCCCGCGCGTGAGCTTGCCTGCACGTGACCACGCTGCAGACGGAAGCACGGTGACGCATCTACACTTCTCGGTTGGACCAAAGTGCTCACGGCCACGTCCATTCGCGTGCGCCCGCCCTGCGCCACCGATGCCACTTCGAAACGGACGAGCATACCTTCATGGACGACTACTTGCTGTGGCGTGTGCGATGCGGCGTACGGATACGGAGTGCTAAGGAAGTGGCGTAACCATCTTCTACCTCGCTTGCCACAGGGGGTGGGAATGTAAGCCATGCACAGGCCAGGTTGTGGAACAACCACTCGCAGCCACGAGCTCATCCATGTTGCTTGCCTCTCACGACTTAACATGATCGATTTTGGGTTGTTCAAAGCCAGTGCGCGCCGCGCCACCGGGCGAGCTCTGCGCCGTACCGTCAAGCCCCCGGATCGGCGTCGGCTGGCCGCGCTCCCAAGCTTCGGCCGGCTGTGGGCAGATGCCTTTCCCAGTGCAGGTCGAGCAAACTCAACGCCCAGCAACGATGAGCTTCAGGCCAAGTATTAGCCTCAAGGCCCGCCTCTGCCCACAGCTAGTTGCGCGAAATCGAGCTGCGCGGCCTGTTTATGCTTTGTGGCCGGGCCATTCTTCTACAGCCGTCTTGAAGGGATACCATGGTGGCGGTACTCGGGCTGCGGCAGAGCTCAGGGCAGTTCTGGAAGTCATCCACGTGTTTGAGTTCTCCTGCGGCCTGAGATGTGGTGCTCAATCCGCTACAGGTGGGAACGCCTGAGAAAGGCAATGGGCGTCAGAAGAGTTGCTCGAGTCTCCGAATCCGCGAATTCGCGTGATTTGCGGCATTGCAATAGGATATTGCCGACGCGCGAGTCTAGGAGGTTGGCTGGTGATGGCCCCCTGCGTTTATGCTTTTTTCTACTCTCTTGTTTTGTTTGCCCGGCCGGATGCGACATGCGCGCCGTTTTTGTGTCGACGGGTTCTCGTCTGTGCTTCTGGTTTCAGTTCAGGGCCCCAGAACCTTGGGTTACTGTCCAGGGCGCACATGCGCGGCCGGGTGCTGATGTAACAGTGGGCGGCAACGCTGTCACGGGAGCTGACGTCTCACTCCCGTGTCTCTGTACCCGCCATTGATGCCTACGAGCTGCCATGATGCTTGAGAACCTGGGTACCTCATCGACGTAAGGCATTTCTATGGCAAGGTACTACCTTATAGGTCCGTGTTGGTGTGCCTAACGGACGAGCCTACCTTGTTGTTTTCTCGCAGAGGGAGATTCGGTGCCGCGAACCGTGACCTCGTGCGGAGAAGGGTCAATTTTGCAAGCCGAATGGATCAGGCCCCATCACCACGAGGGCCTCGCCTTGCGCGATACGGATGGGGGGCGCCAGCAGGGCAGCCACGCAAGCGGGTGACGGGAATGTTCCGACCCAGCGGGGCGGCGGCAGATGACAGTGGGCAGCCATGAGACTGGCTCGCCTCGCCTGCTGCTGTCTGAGCTTAAGGTACCTACCGTAGGTACCTCCTCTTGCTGTCAAAAGAAGCTCGAGTCAGGGACAGGGCGGCGAACAACACGCTCGTACCCAGCTTTCTCAGGTCAACACCATAAATGCCATGTAGTAGCTTGTCCTGACGTCGATCGCGCTGCGGAGGGCACCGGGCTGGTTACTACAAAGTCAAAAATGGCCGGTTCATGCGATAGCCGACGAGCAAGAACGATTGATCACCAAAATCGACGGCGTCATAATGCGCCCTCTGCTCCATGCCACCCTTACGCATGCGATGCCTCAAAAGCCCGGGAGATCCAACTTGCGATGCGTCGCTGGCGATTGCGACGTCATGAGGTGCTCGTTGCCGAAGAGTCCACGAGTCCCTACTCTGCATGTGCTTCCCGTCTACTCCGTAGTTGTTGACTCCTGGTGGCGAGGGCAGGATCACTATTGAGCCTGGCGACTCGAAACTACGCGGCCGTCAAGGCATCGGCCTGCAAGTGCCGTTGCCGTCGGCGTCGTGGGATACCGCAGAGCCTCCCTCTCGCAGCACCAGTAGCACGATTGACGACAGGACCTTGGGCACATCTCTTGCAGGGTTCCGGCCCTGACATGGCCTTTCTCCCGCTGGCACGTCGCCCCCAACAACCTGGTCAGGAGCGCGCGTCGGAAATGTGCAAGTCCAACGCACGTCCCGAGCGCTGACACGCCTTCCAGCTCCCGCGCCAGTGCCCGCGCCGCCCGCGTCCGTTTTGGCCTGGGCTAGCAAGGCTAGGCCGAGTTGTGCGACCACACCCTCGGGCAGGCCTGGGCGGTACCCCTCCCCGGGCCTCGCACCCTTCCAAGCCATGCCACTCCACCTATTTCGCTCATCTATCACCTCGCACATCCGCAGGCTCCACCCCTCCCAAGCCTCCCCACAGAAGCCAAAATGCCCCCACAGGGCCAGCCGAGTTCGTCTCCAAACGAGGCTCCACCGTCTCGGCCTCTCTCCTGAGTCGCCAAGGCATCGCCGACGGGCACAGCCAAGACCAGCCTCCGACGGATCTGGCCATCTGTCTGACGCCAGCCGACCGACGCGGGCGGGCGGGCGAGCCCTGCAAGCGCTGCAGGCCCTGCAGGCCCTTTCTGCGAGCCTTGGAACCGCAAAGCGTTGGGCTTGCTCGTCTTGCCTCGGCGGCAGCCTAAGAAAGCACAGAAATGACGAGACGCCCCCGAGGGCACCCACCCGCTGAGGTTATTTGTGCACCAACAGTCACCAACAACCCGACAGGCAGCAGAGCCTCTCGAGCGAGGCCCTTTTCGTGCGCCTCCTTGGCGTCGACTCTCGGCCTCCAGCCATCCTGCCTCGGCGTCTTATTGGTTTACTCCCTGTTTCGCCCTCACGTGCGGCGCCAGTGCATCGATAGCCGTACCTTATCCCGACCAGCGCACCAGCTCCCGTCTCGGGACGACGTGCTCCATCCCCTGTTATTCCCGCCGCCCAGGCGTCCCCAGTACGTACCAGAGAGCATGTGGCAGCACACCCACAAAAACAGTTACCACTTACGTTGGAGGGCCATGACGACCCCAACCCAACTCGCGTCGAGGGTGATACGCCGGGTCTGTGCCACCGAGATCGAAGTCGTCCTTGTCGCCGTTCCTCGCGTTACACATACATTCCAATCACCTTCTCTGCAGCGTCGGCTCTGCGGTAGGCTTCTCCTCGACGAAGCATTGACGTACGCATCTACACCTGCACTTGTATGCACACACGGCAATGCAGTTAACCACGTCAACTACTACCTTGCCGGGGGCTGCATTCGCTGGCACCCGATCACCTGCGCATCAGCGTCCATGCTGTGTGTACATAAACCCTGTGAACTCCCCCTTTGTGAGAGCGCCACCTCCGCTGCCATCGCGTCAGCATCCTTGTCTCCCTGGTGAGGTTATGCAGGTGCCCTCACACTTGCCGTAACCCGGAAAGCTTTCACTGCCTCTTCAACCGGCTTTGCATGTGGTGAGCACTTCACCCGTCCTTTCGAACCATTCCGAAATGCTTGAGCGTAGAATCAATCAAGGTTCTCGAGCAACGGCCTCGATCGCCTTTCTGTACCTTCTACCGCCCCGTGTTACGTTGCAGATGGATGAGGGATTCTGTCATGCGCCAGTTGTACGTTTACGCCGTGAAGAGCCGCATGCCGCGGCGCTGTAAGCTGTCCAATGAGCGCATTCATTGTAGGCTCCGATTCCTTTTCTGCCTGGCTGAGACATGCCAGGAAGAAGAGGACCATGTAAGGTTTAGCTAAATAGCACCCATCAACAGATGCGATATCCCGCGCTCCTCCATCATCGCACATGCAGGAATTATGATGTTCGGTAGACCCAGTGATCGGAAAATCCCACTAATCGGCCATTTGTACGATTGTGCCTAGTAAGAAGGAGGATGAAGCTGGCTCGACAGCAGACGCAGCTACCCTGTACCTTCGCAGTGCGGTTTCAACATTTTTCGCACACGCTACGACCACATGGTATTGTAGACGGTCGTGTTCTCAGATTTTGCTTGAATTCAAGGCCTAGATTCACAATACTCTTCTGGTATGCGTTGACGCGTCGCTAAAAGTAACATATAGAAGGACAACCTTCCCGCCCGTCGCCTCTCTCTTAGCGGCTACATAGCCGATCTGACAAGGTATCCATCCACATCTGGGAACGAACGTGGCCCGATGAAGCCAGCGCGATGACACAATGGCTGCGTACCCACCTCATTTATTGTTGCCCGACTCTCCATCATTGTCCGGCTCAAATTTGGTGTCACCCAGCATTGGCCCGGGTTGAGTTGTCATGGCCGTTTGGGTGATGGGCTGCGGCTGTGTCTGAACCGTTGGGCCGGTCGGCTGAACGGGGGGCTGCGAAGACGATCTGTTGGCAGCACCGCCCGTGGCAGCATTGAGCCTCTGATCAAGGGCCTTGAGCGCAATCGCCCTTCTCCTCTCCGCCTCCGCCCGGGCGCCACCGGTGCCTCTCTGCAGCATCCTATCACCGCGACCAGAAGCCATTTCAGAGGGTGAGAACGGGGTGCAGAGGCGCATGGCCACCAGGGCATCGAAAACTTGGTCGGAAAAGGCAGCCACGAAAGGCTTGATGGGGCCGGGGAAGAACTCGGCGAACGCGAATGTTTCGCTGGCGTCGCCGCGCAGAGACGTCGGCTGCGAGGAGTCAAGATCAGGAAAGACGGTCTTGTAGAATCGCAAGTACGTCCAGCTCGTGACGAATCCGAAGAGGGCGAGCCAGAAGGCGGCTCTCGACAGGAGAGGTGTCAGTGACAGGATAGTCACAATGCCGATATAGAGCAGCGGGAAACGAGGCACCCTTAATGAGATGATACCGCGGAATAGCGTGACCGTGTGCGCGGGCACGAGCTGACTGAAGGCAACGAGGAACGAGATTTGCACGGGGACGGTTCCGGATATGACGGTTAGACTGTGCATACGGGACGTTAGCTCGAAGCCGCGGCGGGCGTCGCTAGAGGGGAAGTGCAAGACACGTACGTCCAGCTCTCGTTGCGCGTCAGAGTGAAGAATAGGATCATGACGCAGAACGTCAGGATATTTGGCAATAAGGATACAAGGGCCAGGAACTTGGCCAGCTCAGCGGACGACCATGCACGCTCCAGATACCTGCCGCCCTGGTAGAGCGTCAGGCCGGCGATGGCTAAGGTGAAGACATTGCCCTCCACCAGCGTCGACGTCAGGAACGTCCAAGGATATATAAGGGAGAGCTGCGGGACGAGCGTCAAGTAGGGAATGACGATGTCAGCGTGCTCGGTCCATTGCCGGTAGCGAATCGCGGCGCTGAGGAAGGACTGGAAGATGAGCGCGACGAGGAGGGCGCGGGTGACGGGCGGGATGTTTATTCGCGGAGGCATGGTGGCGGCGGCGCGACGGGTAGCAGTGTATGCGGCGCTATCATCCGTCCACAGGACGAGAGAATGCCGTCGCCTGCAGTTGGCGACCTGTCCGTTGGACGATTATGCTGCGTCTCGCGTTTGCGCTGGCGTAAGGCTGGGACACATATCGCAGGTTGTCACGAGCCGCAGTCGCAAGTCCAACAAGCCACATTGTTCCTAAGGGGCAGGGGCCACCTTGCGGCCTCAGGCCGAAATGCCTGGCGCCTGGAACCCGCACATGTGCACCACCAACGAGCCCGCACGGATCAAATTGATGAGGTAAAACAATGAAGGCTTTCCCTGCATACCTTTATTGGGGGACGTCCAATCTGCAGTTTGGGCCTGTCTCTAATACTCGGCCGTGCATTGTCAGTTGCTCGCTGAGCCCGACACACTGGGCCGAGATTCAGCTCCAGACACCGCGCGCCTGGGCATGGCTATCGCTGCTTACAGCCATCAAGTGTCTCCGGATCTTCCACTGTCGCCCGAAATGTCCCCCGCATTCTGCACGTCTGGAACCAATGGGGCCATTTGATTTGACCGAGGTCACCAACGACTGGAGGGGTCAACGATCGTAATGTCTGCGAAGA
Source organism: Tolypocladium endophyticum (assembly GCA_024339985.1). Lineage (NCBI taxonomy): Eukaryota > Fungi > Ascomycota > Sordariomycetes > Hypocreales > Ophiocordycipitaceae > Tolypocladium > Tolypocladium endophyticum. Next base: position 30,157 of record JALHBW010000144.1, read on the forward strand.
TTTGGACCCGAGTGAGGCAAGGCTGCCGGGACCTTCAGCCACTCGAACAGAGTCTCGCCCCCATCAACACCGACGGCTCTCTTCCTCCGGGTACTCACTCGTAAGTTCATAAATAAGCTGTCATGCCGCGCTGGAAGGCTCACTGCCAGCCGCCGCCGCCACAGCGCCACCTGCATCGGGCACGCTCGTCGCTATGGGTCATGATTTCCCTGCATCGGGTGCCCTGCCATTACTCTCAAGGCAGATAATACCTGCTGGTTGTCGAAATGGTCATCGTCATCGCAGGATTCTGTCCCCGCTGGGCCCTCCTCGGCACCACACCCCAGCGGGGAGACGAGTCAAAATGGGGCATCTGCTAATTGCGAACGAGCACCTCGTGGCGACGGCGATGGCGCCTCCGTGTCTGGGCTCACCATGATTGCCTCTTCTGGCTTGCGAGTGCGACGAGATAAGAGGCTTATGGTCGGAGGACCAGCAGCAGCTTTTGCCGACAGAGCAATGTCAGGCGACAGCCGTAGACCGCCGGGGGCTTGACTTTTAGCCTGTTGCTCGTACTTGGCATCATGGCCACGGTAGTGTCCTAACGGCCGAATGGCAGATGGTGCGCTCGGGCGGAATCGTCGCGGCAGCCCTGCAAGGGCCTCCGCCTCCCTCAGGGTCCCCGTTCTCGGCTCCGTTGTTTTCTTCAGCCGTGGACCAATACCGTGCGCGCGGCGCCAAGAATGTACGAGTAGGGTTCTCCGTTTTGGAGCCCACTAGGGTAATGGTCCACAACTACCGCCTCGCTGCAACAGCCCACCACCGCTGTTGTGCCTGCGGGCCGAGGCGCGCACGGGGGGAGAGAGTCGTGGTCGGTCGGTAGAAGCGCGCCCGTACGAGAGGGACATGGGGCTGGCTGTCGTGGCGCGCGCGCGGTCGAGGGTGCGATGCAGCGACAACAACCGCGGGAGCACGGCAAGGTACGAGCGAGTGCTCAGGTACCCCCAGCCGGGAGCAGCCCCGGAGAGGATGCCTCGAGGCTCCTTGTTTGGCGCCTCGTCGAGCACACCCACAGCGACCCCTGCCACCCAGCGCACCACCCACCACCCTGGCCCACCGCGGCGGGAGAGACGGATCCAGCCCAGTGACAGAGGCCGCCCTGCCAGATCAGCGAGCGTGGGCGACGAGGGCGGGCGGGTGAGTGGTTGCGTGGAAGCGGACAGCCGGCGGTACTTGGTACTTGCTGCCGCTGCCGGTACCTCGTGGATTTCATCTCTTGAATCTTCACTCACTCATCCCTCACCTTCAACTCACCTCACCGCGCCCTTCACCTGCCGGCCCTGTCTCGACCTGTGTCCCCCGGCACACGACGAAGCCATCTCGCTGCTCGATTTTTGCGACGCCTGCGCCCCGCGCGCCAGCCCTGCCTTGACGCCGCAGCCGACGACGACGGCCGTGACAGTGCCGCCACCTGCGGCGCGCGCGCCCGGCCACGACCATGGTGGTCAAGGAGTTCCTCGACTCGGATAGAGTCAACTTCCTCATCTGGAGGTGCGTTCCCCCTCGTCACGCTCGCGTCCCCGGCCGCAACGGGGCCAATTCCTCGCCCTGGCGCCCTCGCCCGTCCTCTGCACCCGCCGCTGGCTGTTCATCGGCACTTCGAGGCCCTTTTTTTGCTGACTGTTCGCCGGCAGGTATTTGCTAGAAGGGAGTACGTGGCACCGACACTTCGCGACGCCGCGAGCGCAGCTCACCGGGACTGACTTATCTGCAGACTATCGCGAAACCGCGGCCAAGTTCCAAAAGGAGTGGCACGTCAAGGAGCCGCATCGGGATCTCGAGTTCGCCCGCCACGTAAAGGGCCAGGCGCTCGTCTCCGTCGTCAACCGCGGCCTCCTGTACTACGCCCTCGAGCGCGACTACGCACTCAATCGCTTGGTATGTCCACGCCTTCCCGCCCCTACTGCGCTCCATTTGCCACCGCACTTGAGCCCTCCCGATGCCTTTGATGCGGCCTCGGAATCTGAGCCCCCCGATCCTTGACTGACGATTTCCCGTCTCGCGCAGCAGCCTCAGGATGCAGTCGCCGAGGTCCAGTCGACGCAGGTCGGCATTTTCGGCCCGCTGAATGTACAGGCGCCCACCAAGACGGAGGAGGAGGACGACCACGCTGCAACGACTGCGCCTGCGCCTGCGCCGGGTCCTGTGACCGCAGACGACCCCGATGTGCTGAGGCGACGAGCCCTACTCTTGGAGCACCAGGTACCGAATGGACCGCTGGCAAAGCGGCCGCGCTTGAGCAATGGTAATGAGAACGGGATCGATGCAGGGGCATCCGCAGTGTCTGCCGCCGCCGCCGCCGCCGCCGCCGCCGCCGCTACCACCACTACTACGACGTCCACGACGACGGTCACGACGCCAATGGATGTCGACCACCACCAGCCGCACACTCTCGACAACATTGTCCAGCAGCACGATGACAGCAGCAATCACGCCTACCCGTCGCCCATGGAAGGCGAGCAGGTGGCCCCGCCTATCACACAGACGGATGGTCCTGAGCAAGGTACGCAGGTCGACAAGGTCGAGGAGCTGTCGCCCGACACCACCTTTATCCATCTCATGGACGAGGACCGCAGGCTGCGCAGCAGCGGCTCCGACGCCGCGCCCTCGCCCTCACCAGTCTCAGCAGCCGGCAGTGAGAATGCACCGGTCCTGCTGCAGTGCGAGTGGAACCCCCGAGACCCATCCATCCTGGCGGCTGCTGGAACCGACGCGCTAGCCCGCGTTTGGACGATTTCGCGTGCCACGGCACCTGAGCTGGGCCAAGATCATGTGTCTCCCCGCGCGCATACTTTATTGGACCCTGATGCACCCAAGTCGACAACGGTGACGGCCCTGTCGTGGGCCTCCGACGGCACCGCCATTGCTGTTGCCACCGATTCCGGCTCCCAGGCCGCCGTCAGCGTATGGTCGGCCGACGGCATCCACATGCAGACCATGGAGGTGTCAGAGCCGCCCGTCATCAAGCTGAGCTGGAATCCCAGCAATTCAGCCTTGCTCGCCATCTCGCCGGAGAAGGGCGGCGCCCTCATCACCGTCTACTCGTCATCCTCTGGTTCCGCCTACACCTATAATCTGCACGGCCTCGACATTGCTGCTACGCCGCTGGACGCTGCCTGGACGAACGACTCCGAATTCTTGCTCTGCGGCGGGGACCTTCTGCTGTGTCTTCGCTGCGCAGAGTCATGCATCGTCCAAATACGAAAGTTTGAGACCAACGAGGATGACAGCTTCACCCAAATTCTCTTCGACTGGCGATCCAAGCTGGCTGCGACGTCGAGCGACAAGGGCACCCTGGATGTAAGGCATTGCTGATTCTTGATAACCCTCCGGAACGTGCTGACACTGCTTCTTTTGTAGCTATGGGACGAGTCTGGTCAGCGACGATCCATTTCGGCTCATCAGGGAGCCATAACGACCATGGCCTGGCAGCCATTGCCGCCCACGCAGCCCAACGCCGACGACGAGCGACTTATTGCAACTGGTGGAGATGACTGCGCCATCTTGATATGGAACGCCCGGAAGCCTGACAGCAAGGCGAAATGCTTCTTGACGATGGATTCGCCTATTGTTCGGCTCGCTTTCACACCCGATGGTGCCTTCATCGCCGGCGCTACGTCTCGGCAAGTATTGATATGGAAGGTGGACAGCCACGCGATGCCAAGGGCGAGCTGGAACCGACCTCCACATCCAGGCTGGTTGAGCCCGAAGGGCTCTACGGATACAGACGAAGAAGACGAGCACTGCTTGTGCTGGGATGTGAGTGGGCAGAAGCTTGCATATGGTTCGAACAGTAGAGTGAGTCCACGCCGATCATTGTTGATGCTTGAGGCGGTTTGGCTAACCTTGTGCCCGCGAAGCTTGCTGTCATAAACTTCAGCCGGTAGCCCGAAGCCGTTGTGTCGGAGTACGGTACCCACATGAGAGGACAAGCCCGTTTTGGGCATACCGACTTGTACGATGAATACGCGGCGCTGATCACGATCACGGCACGGCTATGTGCGGATTACGGCCAAGTACAGAAGGACCAGCTCGGAAGGCGGATAATGTTTATTGCATTCCTCGGAAGCTAGCCACGTGCGGTAAAAATACCAGCCGACGGCACGCTCCACGACGCTTTCTTTTGTATACCAATTGTTGGCCAAGAATCGGGGGGCCTTTGGGCCGGAAACGGTGAATCTTGATTACATGCGGAATTTGCTGACGAAATGATGCGGGGATAGAGGACGCAAGGAGTACAAGTGTTTATTTTTCAATGCAAGGCGGATCAAGGACGGAGCAGCATGCAAACCGAGGCTGGGATTCACGAGGCTGCTGTGTACATACATATCTGTTGCTCTGTTTTTTCTTGGCTTTTGCTTTCGTCACTGGGAAACATGGACGGTGTTGAGAAATAGTGTACAAGTATATACCAGAGCTGCGCAAGGAAAGGCGGCGAAACGGAATCGATTTATTGAAGACCACACTGTGCAGATTTTCCTCTTGAGCCTCATCATGCTTTGCTTCATGATGATGTGATGTTGGCTGGGTAGATTGATGCGAAGCAGAGTTGAGATTGAAGGGTGGAATGTCTCAGCGCCACCCCCGCGACCCCTCACCCCATGTATTTTGTAGTGGTGTTTTGTACCCTCTTGTCGCAACTCGAATCATCCCGTCACTGACGCTGCTTCATTTCTCTTGGAGCATCGACCGCCGTATAAAGCAGACAATCTCTGTATTTGCACTTTCAGGCCACGGCGATTTACTTCTGGGCAAATGGGGAAGCGCCATAGGCAAGCCTGGTAGGCCACAAGCAAGCCGGACGCTCACCAGCAAGCCCGCTTCGGCCGTGTCAGAACATCGACGGTCATCATAGATTGACGTCCAGCAAACAACTTCAAGTCCCTGCATACAAACAAACCCTCCCTCTAGACGGGCAGGGGCCCTGCACACTCCGAGAGCCAACCATGTCCTCATCCTCCACGCCGGCGCGCAAACCGTTCTCCTCGGCCGCTGCGTCGTCGCATCGGCAGCAGCGCCACCGGTACGTCGACGAGGACGACTTCACACCCGAGATGCGCGACCGGCAGGCGCGCGGCAAGGACCCGTACAAGGACAACGGGAGCGACTTTGACGATGAGGACGACGACGAAGACGAGGTGGACAGCGACGGCGTGGTGCGCCGGCGCATGAGGCTCGGGCAGGGGTGAGTGTCTCGTTTTCCCGCGCCCGCTCGCCTTCGTGGCAAGGGGAAGGGTGTGAGATGAACTTGCAACGAAGAAGAGCGCAGCGCTGACATCTACGAGGCTTAAAACAGAGCCGTTCGAGGACCGGGAGCGTAGGGGGTTCGCGCTCTCTGTGCTTGACAGCCCCGAGCAGCTCATGATGTACGCCCAGAGCTGCAACGACGTACGTCTTTGCCCCTCTCTCTCATCAGACTACAGAAGCCCGCGTGACGCAACCATCAACGAACGGTGCTGACACGACACAATCAGAGCATACCAAGCCAGCGCCGGCGCTTCAGCGCCATGCTCGCTGGCTTCGAGCCCCTGCCCTTATCTACCACCGGCGGCGAGGGCGGCGGCGGCAGCAGCAGCAGCAGGAAACCGCCCGGTCCGCGCCGCGGCAAGACGAAGAGGCCACCCGGGAGGCCGGAGACGGGAGGGGAATGGGTAGGCTGACAGGGCCGATGGACGCGAGATGCTGCTCGGGTGGCGAGCGTGAGAAAGTGGTCATGCGGGTTGTATGTGGTCCTGGCTATAAGATTGCCATGCTGCAAAGCAAGGACTCTGCGCCGTCTTTCGGCAAAGGATGAAGAACATGAGCTCTCGGAGCAAGCATGCCTATTTCATGTCTTCCCCCAGAGCACTTTGACGAGAAGTGTTTAGATTGCCAGGAAGGAAGCCAGCGAGAAAGAACCACTCTCGCGCAGGCTCATCATGAGTTGGTACAGCATGCCGCCGAACATTGAATCGACACGTAAGGGGTTTTTCACCAACATATGTCTCTACTAGCGTTTATCTACCTTGTCCGTCTCAGCATGGCTGGATTGCGATACACAAAAAAGCCTCCCATGAGGTTCATGTCCCATGCTATTCTCCCGTGGTAATTACCTGAGGGTAATATCCTAAAAAAAAAAAAAACTCCCATTTATGCCAAATTGCCCAAGACAAACGACCCGAAAAAGAGA
>JALHBW010000014.1:0-106090 GCA_024339985.1 Tolypocladium endophyticum
AAAAAAAAAAAAAAAAAAAGCCCCCTCGCAGAATTGAACTACGGACCTCTTCATTACAAGTGAAGCGCACTACCTCTGTGCTAAGAGGGCGATGACGTCATGTGCTTAAAAAGCTGGTCCAGGACCACTGAGCTAGGAAGGCTCAGGTTAGTTTGATGCGACTTAGGATAGACTTATAAAGACAGTGTAGCTTGACTCCACAACAACACCTTGCTTTGGGATCTTCATGGTCCGCAGGCATTGGACCAGCCGCTCAATAATACAGGCACAATTCTAATGGGAACCAGAGCGACAATGTCCTCGATGCCCCTGGCAACACAACCAAGGAACCGATGCTGAACAACCTTTCGAGTTTTGCGGTTTGCACAGCACCACGTAACTCACGTGCGCCCATCGGCCCTTACACATTTCCCCCTTCACCCGTTTGCTTCTGCAAAATACTCTTCTCTTCACATATCATCGTCCCTGCGCCATTCATTCCAACTCGCATTGCGCCTCCAGATTAACGCCCATAAGGGAACACTTCAAATCGTTTTGCCTCTTGATGCTTTTTGCCCCAGAAAGTCGAATTTCGCCGCGATCCTCTCGTTCCTTATCGCAAGGAGACCTGTGTGATCAATCTCCAAAGGTCGTTTTGCCACAAGAAACCATCTTCCGATCAATTATCCCAAGGCACGACGAGGTCGATACCATGGGTTCGGCAATGCAGGAGTTGAAGACCAGTGATGGGCAGGCTGAGGAAAAGGTCAGTGACAGTCCTCGATAGGCTTGGTTCCATTAACTCATTAATGCAGCAGATGAAGGCCGGTCGTGGATCGATTGACAAAAAACTTGACCACATCCTCGACAAGCTTGGTTCCTTGGAATCACGAATAGAGATGATGGAGACCGCTTGTGAAGACACCTTGCTTCGAATGGACGATCTTGATGCATATTTGGCCAGGGCCAAGAAGTATTACTACGATCGTCAAATGGAGCTACACCTGCGAACAGCGTAGCACATCGACAGCGGGTTGTTCTGACAATTCGATCGGAGATAGACTAAGCAGACGATGGAGTGGAGGGCCAAAGGGGATCGCGGATTATGTTCCCCTGTAGCTTAATTAGCTATTCATAACAATCTGGAGAGCACGCTAACGCAACTGCCTTTCGAGTCTTAGTGTTTTCACAGCACTCACGTGCACAGACAGCATCATTCATTCCAAGCTCTCCCTCATCCTGTTGCTTGTGCGAAACTCTCCTCTTTCACGTTGTACGTCATCTTTCCCGGGCAGCTCTAATTGAAGCCAACGTCAATGAACATTCCAACCCATACACGATCCCGCTTAACCTTGGAGAGAATCGACCCAGGAACTCCACGCAACAGTGGATGAGGCTAGGAAAGCTCACGGCAATCAGATCCAGGCACTTGTGCCTACGTTACGTGAGACTGGAGCCGCCAACGAAAATGGACTCCGGGTGCTTCGAGTGACAATTGACAACATGAAAGAGTCCCACGATACCAATTTCCAGTCACTTCTTTCTGGGATGCGTGAGCATCACAGGGAAATCCAGAATCTCCATGCTGCAATTCGCGGCCGTCCTGCCGTGCCGTCGCCTCATTCGCTTTTTTCTCTGCTATCTCTTCCGCCTCAAAAGAAACTGGTACCTATCAGTCACTCGGACGATCTCGTTGCAGGGGCACGACAACGCAACAGCTACCCAAGCGCATCTAAACAGAGGGAAAAGATCAGCCACGGGCATGAGCAAATAGACAAGAAGTTCAACGATTTCCTGGACAGACTCGACTCATTCATGAAGACTTCCAACAAGGAGAAGGTTGAGATGTAGAAGAAAATTCGTTCCATCGATGAGTTGATGGTCAAGATGAAGAGCGAGTAAATTTGTGGCAATGGACAAAGTGGTTTAGAGTAAAACGTTCCCAGAGATTGATCACGGAAATGTATACCGCAATATGAAGTGAATGAAGCTCCCCATAATCAGCTCCAGTCACATGCTTTCACGATGGCTCAAGGTGCGTATAGTGACGAACGATATTAAAACCTGACAGTGCTCAACGACGTGGGCAAAGTAGGGTTGGGGCTGAACTACTCGGTGGCCCAGGCAGTACAGCTTGACGCTTAAACAGCATTGTATTGGAGGTTTACACGGCACCGCTTAACTCAACTCTCAATTCACTTGCGCGTGCACGCAACGACGCTTTCATATCCTCCCTCATTCCGCGTGTTTCTGCGTAGTTCTGTTCTCTTTAACAACGCACATCTTCTTCTCTACCGAGCCCCTGCCAGCACCAAGCAGACTGTGGCCAATTCCATAAACGTCTTTGCGACCAGCCAGCGCAAAACACCACCAGCCTGGCGGTGGCGTCGCCCGTATCTCGGGCTCTACGAACGGCGCATTCGCCTGCTTTAATTTAGCTGACATTTTCGCCGTAGGGTCATCAGTAATGCAGGCGCAGGCAAGCAAAGCCATCTCTGAGATCTGAGCAACCTCAATTCCCAATATCCAACCTACCGCGGTCACGAATATCAACGGTCCGATTGGCAAATAGCCGGTGTCTTTGCGCATACGAACGTTTTATCACTCCGATCCATGATTAAGCAAGGATAGAATGATGGACATCGAGAATTAAAAGACATCGAGTACAGGACCGAGTACAGGACCAAAACTCTGGCAAGAACAAAAACAAAGTCATGAATCCCCGAAATCTACATTCCATCCTCTGCAGCTTTCGCAGCCTTTCTCTCCTTACTTCGTCTGGCACTCTCCCTGGCTTGCTGCTCACGTCTCTCTACCCTCTTCATCATAGCAGGATCAATCGCCGATCCAGATTCTCTCGCCTCTCTAACCAATCTTCTCTCTTCCTTCCGCTTCTCATTAGCCCTCTTCGCTTGGGCCTGTCCCGCATCAGAGTTATAATAACTCTGCTGATATTGTCTTGCCTGTTCCGATTGCTGATATTGTCTTGCCTTTTCGACATACTTCTGCCAAAGCTCCGGATCCGCTCTTTTCTTGTCGTAGCTTTTCTTTGTTGCCTTGCGATTGGTTTTCCTTACCGAGACACGCCGTTTTTGCATACGCTCCGGATCCGATCTTGTCTTTTTATAGTGTTTCTTCTTTGCCTTGCGATTACTATCCCTCCTCGAATCGAGATAATACTTCCAGCGCTCCGGATCCGCTCTCTTCTTGTTGTAGCCTTTCTTTTGCCAAATTCTTTTCTGCTCTTTAGACTTCTCTAAAGCATAGTCTAAAGAACGAGGTCCAAAGATAGGCTCGAACCGAGGGAATGAGGCCCGTAACCGACCCATAAAGTCAGGATCATCCCGATGTGCGCGAAGGAGGCCCTTGATAGCGTTGGTGTGTTCCACCATGGGGTTCACTTGCCTGACTACCGTGGAGAGAGGCGGAGGACTATGTGGTAACTGCTTGAAGGCACGCTTCATTCTAGGTGATTCAGACCTTTCGAAAGATTGGCGAAGCTGCTCGAGAAGCTCTGCATCATTGGCGGTACTTGAGTGCATGGCACCGTTCTTCGAAATGGCAGATCTGAGTACAAGAACCAGATGCAGTGTCAGCATCGTCATGGCAATCGTACGCTGGAATTCGGAGAGATAGACGCCGACAAGTCGAGCTGGGTGCCACTGGACGCGATAAACATCACCAAAAATGTTCGGGTCGAGGCTGATTATATTGTCGAGGGCATTCCCAGGTCCCACAATCGTTAGCGAGAATCCAATCACGCCAGTAAAGTGAATACCGAAGACACTGGTAGCGATCCGAAGCTCAATAATGGTGGCGAGCGCAAGACGCAGAACTTCGTTAGGACTGATCGACTTGCAGTGTGTGTCTTTCGCATTCCGTCGACACTGCTTCCGAAAATCGACACCAAACGACGTAATCCCATGGGAACGAAGAACTAGAGATAGTAGATTAGTAGGAATCGAGAAATATCGGTTATAGATCTTACAGTCAGTTACCCCATGCATGAAGTAATCAGTGAAGTGGGGTTTTTTGGAAGAGTCGGCTTGCTCACGGTGACCATGGGGACAGTGCTGTAGTAGGAGTAGCACATCCATCTGACGATGTGTTTTGAAGAGGTCGGTCAAAGGCCAGATCCAGCCACAAGATGGGGGGAAACGTGACTCCATTGTGTTGAGAAATTGCAATAGATCTTGTTCGGACCTGGGAACGCTGAAGTATTTGGCAATCTTTCTCATTTCTTGAAGGCCCTGAGCGCCCGCGAATTCCTGGGCCAGAATAGTCTCATCCTGGCGTTTTCGATCGTTCTGTGACGCGACGGGCTCCAGCCTTATCTCGTCGGGAGATGGATCAATCCGTCGACGCTTATAGGATGATTGCATCTGGTCAATTGGTCAGGAATTAGTTCGTAGCATTTAAAGAGGGGAGCTTACGACGGTCAGCTCCGTTTGGACGGTACCACCAGGCACGGAATTGGAGTCGGAATCAAGCTCCATTTCGGTCTGCGAATGTTCGTAGGACAGTTGAACCTAGCCAATATGTTATTAATTCGTTCGTAGTATCCAGTTTAGGGAGCATACTGCGAGAACAAAACACAGAGCTATGCCGGAAAGCGAGAACGGAAGGAGGGAAGTGAACGGTGGTGGAAGGAGAAGAAGGGCCTGAGCAACTTCAGTGCTTCCCGGCCGAGGATACTTGTGTTCCTCGCTGTATTTATTGGTACCTGTAGTTCCATAAATTCATGGAGCCTCTGCCCGTGGCTGTAACTAAACGCGCGCAGCACTCGCCGCCAATTGAAAGCACTCGCCGTCGTTTGCTTTGTTATTGCAAACGCGTTCTGTACGTAACCAGGGGTAGCCTCCACTCCGCCTTAAGTTTCTTTCTTTGTCTCGAGCTGGGTAACTCCTCCTGTTTCTGTCCAAGCTTTACATTAATTCTTTTACTTACAAAACCTATTCATCACGCCTGATGCGCTATCTGAACGATGTCGGGAACGATGACTTTCGCGAATGAGGAAGAAGTTGGTTCGGAAAGCGATGCTTTCTCTTCTTGCCTTGAACAAGAGACGACTACCGACGGTGATGACGACGAGAACGACGACGACAATGACAGCGATTTTGGCGGCGAGCAGGAAGATGGCGCTGATCAAATATTTGGTTGGACCTCTGACGAATCTGGCTCTAATAGCGAGCCTGAATTTTCTTCTGGGAGCGACTACGAGGAGGATGCTGCTGCCGACCAGACCTGCCCAGAGGATGACGATGGTAGCGACTATGGCGAGGATGACGATGAATCCTATGACGAATCCGCCGAATCAACCAAGACTCGGCGCGTGATGGCACTTTCTCGGTCCTCGACGGATAACTCTAATCTGGAACGATCTTGGACGTCTCCAATTACACTCGTCAAGTCGTTCGGGCAGGATATTGACCGTCTTTCTAACACTGTCGAGTCGCTACGAGGGATCGACTCTGAACGGCAACTGGATGAGTTTCTCGCAGACAAGGAACAATGCCCACCATCTTGTGGCTGGATCGTCCCCTTGCTGTCCCAATTCCGCGCACATCGTCATCAGAAAGTTGTTCTTTTTGTTCTTCAATGCCCCATTGAAGAAAAACATATATCCCTTGAAGAGCGTCGTTGTTTGACAGAAGAATTTCTTGGAATCATCGCAAACTGTGAGTACTCTCTAGAGAACCTAAACTTCTTGTGACTCTAACTTCTAATATAGATCTCCGTGATCGCAACGTGCATTGCATTGCTATGGACCTGCGCAAAGAATGCCGAACGAATAAAAAGGGTGTTCGTTGCCCTTTTCTTGATGACATTGAGCTCCGTACCTGTTCTCTAGCAACTATTGGCGAGGTCCTTGTCGCTAGGCACGTTTTCGGCATCAACATAATGGCGACGATCGCCATATCTGAGTGCGCTACAAAAGCCATGAATTCGATTGCGAACTCGTCCGAGTACATCGCTATGTTTGGCACGGTCCATAAAGTTAGCTGGCACCCTGGAAGAATCGCTGAACTACTTTACAAACTCGGTCATACAACGGCTTCGCCCGTAATTGAGGTCCTTATTCGAACACAATATGGACCAATCATCCATTCAGTTCTTCAGATCTTCGGCAACAATACCTACGACGAAGATGGATTCTGGTATAGCGTGTGTCGCAAATGCATTCTCGGTGTCAACGAAAGCCTCTCAACGGCGTTTGTACCACCTGCCGATCTACGCGTCGACCATGATGTTGCGTTACCAGACCTTTCTCGCTTCTGGTCTGCTGATGAAGAAGAGCTTGAAGCCCTCGATGAAGAAGTCAAGAAGTCTGCCGAATCGCAGAAAATCCTCTTTAAGCTTCATATACCACGAACCAAAATAGCTCTTCAGGTAGCAGATCTGCTTGACCTATAGAAGCTGGATGAGTCTTTTGTGCTTTGCTTAGTAGAATTTTGCTGGCGCTTTTTGTTGCAAATTGAAATCAATTTCTTGGCAGGTGTCATGATGGTTGTGGCAGTACTGTGGTTACTGAAGCTACCCGAGAAGGTGTCGTTCATCACTCTTTTGAGTCCTCTAGTAGTCCCGCCCGTAGACGGACCCTTACGCGCGACAAGTATTCCAGTCCAGGAAGCGATTTGCGCACCTTGTCAGGGCAGTACTTGGCCGGCGATGATCATGCTAGCAGAAGGTATGCGCCCGGTCAGGATGGCGAGTGCGTGGTGCCGAGACACCTGTGCTGCAAACAATTGAGGGAATAGGTACTGAACTGAAAAGTTGAGACGAGATGGGCCAGGCGGGAATCTCAGTCCAACCAGGAGGACACCTCTGCCGACGGGTCGTTCTTCGGATTCGCAAATACACCCAAGTCCATCTCGGTAGTACAGCGGCGGGCCCGCCGGCTGCAGGACATTCCTCAGTTTTGAAACGAAGGAAGCTTCTAGGGCAGGCGAGCGTGGTGTTGGTAGTTCGGCAGAATGATGCAATGCGGCTGCGCTGCGCAACTTGGGGCTGATTTCCTAGGGAGTCAACGCAGCTCCTCTGGCGCGGCCGACTTATAGCGTTACAATCATGTGTCTTAAAGTTAACGCATCAGTGCTTGAGTCCAACGTCGGAGCGCTGTAAGAACGCATCGCAAAGCCAGAAAACTCTTAATACTCATTCCTCCAGCCCAGCAGCTTGGCAATCAACGGCGTAGAGAATAGAGGTGCGGAGCAGCACGATGTCACGACAGTTATGTACTCGTAGTCAATGGCGGAGAGCATGGAGATGCGTAAGCAGGAACGAAGTAAACGGCCGTCAAAAACGGTAGGTTCCCCGTAACAAAATTTATGCACAAGCAGAATTGTGCGGCTACAGCGCGGGACAACACTCAGGACTGGTTTCGGACACACGCCAGGAATCCCATCATAGTGGGCTCAGGTCAAGCTCCCTCCAAAAGCGGCGCTGCTCAGGTACCCATACAATCAGAACCTGCGGCCGACAAACCTACCCGAATCTAGGGGGGGAGGGGACGTCCAAGGTGGGTGGCAGGTGGCTGCTCTGCCACTCCACCGGCTGACAAAAAGGCGGAGCCTCTCCAAGCTACCCCGGAAGCTTTAGGGCTGCGCAGGGGGGACTGTACAAGTAATAACGCCGTGTCACGACGCATCCAGGCGGCTTTGGGGGGCGGGCTTCCGACATTAGCGCGCCGCTCCCAGGCCTGCCGGGGCGGGCTTGGGGCGCCGGAGCCCCTCCCACCAACTGGCAACCGAGCGGCCTTCTCCGTCTGTGGAGCCCATGATTCCATCCCGGCAGGCTCGAGAGAGCTCGTACTCCGTATGTGCTCGTATTCTCGGTCCATCGAGTTACCTGCGCGAAGGCCTTCCACGATGGCCTTCCAGGGCAAGTGAAATGGCTGCAGTGCAGGTGACGGCTTACAATCCAGCCGTGATAGGCAGGCCAGGCGCCCTTGGATCCTTCAAACACTCCCCGCGTTCCTACATGTAGGCTTAGTCCCAACCAACGCGCATTAACTTGCGAATTCGAAGGGCGAAAGTCGCGCAGTCTTTCCGCAGCTAATTGGACAGCAACGCCCATGTCAATATCTGCCCGTACCATTGCCACCACAGAAGCTCGGCTCAGCCGGTCAGACATCGTCCCACCGAGAGCCGATAGGTCGCACAACCCCGTCTGTTAACGGAGACAAATCTTGGTCAAGTGCAGATGCCTCAGCGATTTGACGTCAACTAGTGAGCGGCTATAGAAGGAATACAGCTGCTCGCCGAGGCCTTGGAAACTCTGGCCGTGAAGTTGCGGAAGTGTCCGCCTGACGAGTCATCGCATCCTGGGCAAGCCTCCGAGCAACAGCCAAATGCGACGTGGTCGCTCGTAGCGGATCAGCATGACTTCACTGTGCAGCCTGCACTTCCGAATCATGTCTATCCGAGTCATAACAAGCCCACGCTTATCGTCGCATTTCTGCCATGCCTGCGAATATCGTGAGCAACAGAGTTTCCTCGAGCTAATCACCGGCCTCTTCACATCCAGCTCCACACGGATACGTTGTGTCTGTCAAGCGTCCATGGCTTTGAGTGAAACATCAATGCTATCTGTTGCTAAGAGATGCCAAAAAGAAAATACGCGATCACCGAATATTCGGTCATCGGCGACAACAGCAAAAAAATAATCCCAATCGAAGAATGGTACTTATAGGAAAAGCCCGATGCGGGGGTCGAACCCGCAACCTTGAGATTTCGTGTACTCTTAAGTAAGAGTCTCACGCTCTACCGATTGAGCTAACCGGGCCAACTGACGTTGGACGTTGTTGAGAACTGGCCGAGTTATTTTATCTTATGCAGGGATGAAGAGTGTGTGGGTGGAACCAATGGGTCCCACTTTTAAGGGCTTGCTTCCTCCGCGATGATCACCTGGCCTCTACGTATGTACATACTCGGCAAGGTGCCGGTCATTTCAGGACATCTTCAGTTGAAGGAAGATTCTTATGAAGATCGGACCCTTGTTGGCAGAGAGCTGGCCGTCTTTTTACGTTCACATTATTCCACAGAGACTTGGGAAGCCAAGGAGACACGAAGAGCTTGTCTATTACTTCCCCTGGCACTGACTTCTGCAAGGGGCATTAGAGCAAAGAAGTATACTGGCGAACATGACTCTTCTATCATTCGGTGCGATTTGTTTGGCTGCGCTGCCCTGACCAACCAAGTCGATGGCCGAGCTCCGGATGACGGCCATCCGGTCGGGGACAAGGACCTTTCAGCCCCCACCATCATTTCGGACCTCCGACCCGCGCCGTTCGTACGCGGCCGGGAAACAGGCTTGAAGCCGCAGAGGCCAGCTGAAAGCAACTGTGGCTCTCCCAGATGGCGTGTCGTCAGCATCGTGCAGGTGCCAGAGTCGAGGCTCCAAGCGAGTGTGCATGGAATGGGCAAGCAAAAACTCCAGTGAGGGTAGGCCAAAGCCTTTGCACAAACGTGAGGCAGACAATCTATCTGCGGAGACCAGGCAAGAGGGCTGAGTGCCGGACTATCACACTGAATCTCTATTGAGTCGCAAAGTGGCATCAATCTGCCATCGTAAACTGATGTTTGATGTCAAGTTCTTGCATCCTCATTGGCCGTTCGAGACGTTGCCAGTGCATGACACTGGCGTGCAGGTCGCATTGGCTGGTGGTGAGCCGCGAGTGGGCTGTGGGACTGCGAATGGGAGCGCTACGCTATCATTGGTGGGAGCGCAGAACCTACCCGCCCGATAAGTGGCTATCATCACGTGCACCATCACTCGCTTCCTGTAGGGTTTCTCACCCCACAGATTGCCTAGGAATTTTTCGCCTGAAAAGATCCAGTCAACCACGGCAACTCGAGACTCGGCAGTTCTCTAACGAATCACCGCCAAAACACACCGATACAATGGCCAAGATTTCGTAAGTTGCCCAAGCTGCTCCTGCTCTCTCGAATTTCGACGATGCGACGTGCAAGAGGAGGAATGTCCGGCAGAGGTGGAGGGATGCGAGCGAATGGCCCGACGAGACGACGCGAGGGCTCGCCGAGCAACTGCGCAATGCCAATAACTCGCAATGCGTGCGCACGACAGATCGACCGAGAAGCTTGGGCGGAATTCTGAACGTTGGGGGATTTTTTACGACGTCCGTCGCGAGACCGAGGGACACGACGAGCAGAGCCGGGTGCTTCGAGGACGGCTGGCTGACAACTTTTCTACAGGCGTGGTGCCCCTGGTGGCAAGCTCAAGATGACCCTGGGTCTCCCTGTGTACGTTGCACCGAACGCAAGATCGATCGACGACTGTTCCATCGAGCTAACATGCCCGCAGCGGTGCCGTCATGAACTGCGCCGACAACTCCGGTGCCCGCAACCTGTACATCATCTCCGTCAAGGGTATCGGTGCTCGCCTGAACCGCCTGCCCGCCGGCGGTGTCGGTGACATGGTCATGGCCACCGTCAAGAAGGGAAAGCCCGAGCTGCGAAAGAAGGTCCACCCCGCCGTCATCGTCAGACAATCCAAGCCCTGGAAGCGATTCGACGGTGTCTTCCTGTACTTCGAGGACAACGCTGGTGTGGTACGTGGTTCTGTTCCGCCGTGTGGTGGGCGCATTTGTCAGGGCATCTCGGATTGCCAAATCTGGACTCTTGCAAGACGTCGCACTGCGCCGGCTTTCTCGTGCGGGCATCATGACTAACTGATCTCTCACAGATCGTCAACCCCAAGGGTGAGATGAAGGGCTCTGCCATCACCGGTCCCGTTGGCAAGGAGGCTGCTGAGCTGTGGCCCGTAAGTGACGAACCAATTGCCGCAAATCGAGCTTCGTGACTAACGCATCCATCGCAGCGTATTGCCAGCAACTCCGGTGTCGTCATGTAAAGGTGCTTGGAGCGAGCGAAGAGAAAAGGCACAATTCATGTCCTCCCGATGGCGATCGATAGAGCGCAAAGACGTCTACATCCTTAGATTCGGGAGATGGGGCGGAACGGGAGGTTTTTCGCTGGATTGGCGGGCTCTGCATTTCGGTTGCGGCGTGTAAGGAATGATTCATACCAGGTATCGCATCATGGACGACCAAAAACAAGTACACCCGCTGGGCCCCCGACGTGAAATGCTGGTCCGCAAACGTGAGGTGACCAAGGCGCGGCTGCGTCGTGGACGGAAACGGGATAGGTTGCAGTGGACGTGATCCTGGGAGGACGTCTGAGACGCGTAGACAACATTTGCCTTGTCGAGCCCTTTGTGGAAGACGTTGCGCAAGTGACGGTCATTTTTCAGCCAGGGCGTGTCGAGACCTGACTTTGCCATTATATCACTCTGCGTCCCCAAGCCACTCCTTGCCGTAATGAGCGCCGGCCTGTTCTCAGTCAGTTATCTGGCTGACTTACTCTATATGGCAGAGCATTCCCAATAAAGCCAATGGTGTGCGCCTTAAAAGGAAATCACGGACTGTGAGACGTGTCTCGGTGCCGCGCTTCGAGAAACCAGTTGGGTTATGGTAGCCTACCCTGCACCTCGAACTTGAACCTCGCACATGAATAGGGCTACGTTTCTGGAGAAGGTCTTCACGGATATTCATGAAGAATCAAACGTGGAGGCGGTATGTTTTTTTCTGACAGCATTTTATTTGGTTTTCACCTTTTTATCTGTTGCGGCACGGGGCCGAATCTGGATTTCGTCTAGATTGACAAATTTTCGATCCGCCCACTTATAAGCAACAACATCACTGATAAGTCTCCTAGACAGTCACGTCAAAAGGCGCAGAAACGATGCGTATAATCCATTTCCCTGTACTCCGTATTTACACAGATGCCCTCCAAAGTGTGGCACTTTATGCAACAATGAATGCATGCTCAAAATGCACAAATGCCTGCCTCTGGCGTTTTGCCAGCTTTTTGCTCCTCGCCAAATTCTCAAAAAAAAAGCAAAAAACAAGTCCATCCTCCGTCGCCTTGCCGCGAGAGTAAGGAGTGCGGCTCTGGGCCCTCCTTGCAGTCCAGATTATGTGAAGAAAAAGACAGATTCCTTCACAAAGGCCTCGGGTAGTAAAGAGAGAGAGGAAAATAAACAGCGGACCGGATGCCAAACGCAGGTAGTCGGCGCGAGTGCCCGCGCGTGTATGCTAATGTACAAAGAGTTTCGTCGTCGTGCCAGGGGGGCACGACATGCATCAAAAATAGAATATGTCCAATGCCGCCGTTTCGGGGCATTCCCTCGGCTTCGGCGGTCGAGGTTGATGGACTTTTGATCGTGTAGGATGCGCTTCGCGGTATCGAGCGCGTGTGTCTCCTCGCTTGAAAGCGCCTTCAATTCGTGGTAAATGGATAACCCATTCCAGGAATGCTATGCTGGATGAACTCGGTGGGAGCAGGCTGCTGGTGCTGCATCGGCTGCTGGTACTGCTGCTCCTGGGCGCCAGGCTCCCTCTTGGTGGCCTTGGCCTTGGGCTTTGGTGCGATGGTGCCGAGCTTCTGGTCGGCTGCGGCCTGAGCGGCCTTCTTCGCGGCCAGGGTCGCCTTCCGCTTCTCCACGGCGCCTGCCATGTTTCCATTTGCCCATCGGCCTGAGCGAGGAAGCCAGTTAGTATTTTGAGTATTCGCGGTAAACATGCTGGTGGCTTACTCTTCATGGAAGCGGACATCTTCTCCGACTTGGTCATGGACTTGTAGTCCTTGGGGCGCTCGTCTCCCTCGCCAGGAGTAGGCTGAGATGCGGGCGTGCCGTTACGGCTCTCCGCAGCCTTGTTAACCACCTTGATCTTGGTCGTCTTGCGGTTAGGCGGAGGGGCAGGAGCCCCTGGCGCAGGACTGTACGCCCCGCCCATGATGAAGTCGTCCACCGTGTCGCCTTGTAGGGTTGCTCGCTTCCCTCTCTTCTTGGGCGGGGCTTGTTCGTCCAGCTCGCCATCCTCAGGGTCGTCGCGGAACCGCTTCTGGCGCTTCGGCCGGAACGAGTACGAAGATTCGGCCGTGTGATCTGTCGACTCCGAAGAGGACGTCGACGGGCGCGAGTCGCCATTGTCGGTGATGGACGACGAAGGTTCACTGAAATTCTTGGCTCCCCTCGGAATCTTCAGCGTCAACAGATGACGCTTGCGCTTCGGCTCGTCTTCGGGCGTCTGTCCACGCATGTGGAGTGGCGGCCGGCCAGGCTTTCTGCGTCCTTGGCCGGGCGTAGCCGTCTTCGGATCTGTCGCCGACTCGTGAGTAGCCCATTCCAGGGCCATTTCCGCCTTGGTGCGACGCCGGCGCTTTGGCTTGACAGGCATGATGTCTTCACCGTCCGGAGTTGCTTCAGCCTTGTAGTCGAAGTCGTCGGCGGCGGCCCTGGCGTTTTTACGCCTCCTCCCGACCTTGGTACCGGCCGGCGTCGCGCTGCGGCTAGCTTCTTCAGTCGCGTCTACGAGGCGCGGCCTGCCCCTACGCCTCGTGGATCCGACCTCTTCGGTCTCAGTAGCTTTTGTGGTCTGCTTGGGCTGGTTGCGCAGTGACCGCCCCCGGGTCAATACGCCCGAAGACTCTTCATCCAACAAGACCTGCCCGCTAAGCCCTTCCTTCGACGGGTTTCTGTAGTTCCACGAGATGAGTTTGATCCAGTCTTCGAGGACTTTGTCCTTGTTGTGCTTGGTCATGGCTCGCTTCTGATCGCTCGTTTTGACTGTCGCGACGCCCTTGGGAACAAAGTCCGGCAGAGCATGCGATTTCCATTGCCGCATTCGAACGGTTTCGAGGTGGTTCAGCTCGCCCCAGCGCGGCTTCCATCCGGACTCGTGTTCGTCGACAATTCTGGCGTGGTGCAGGTATTCTTTTTGCCAGTCCCGCATAACAATGCTGACAACATTCAATACTTCGACGAGCTCTTCATCAGACATGTCCTCGTAATTTTCCAGAGCGGCGACGATCGCCTCGGGACGTCGAAGCTTGGGCATCTTGAAGTGGCGCTCCTTTTCACGGAGCTCTTGGGAGTCGGTTCCGCCAGCCTCACCATTGCCTCCCTCCAGGGCACCCGGTGTGCTGGTCTGGGTGGATTGCATGGCTTCGGCGACGGCAGCTTCCAATGTAGGTGTATCGAAGGCACGGTTTGACTCTTCCAACTCAGGTGCCTCATTCTGATCATCGTCATCCTCGTACTCATCGTAGCCTCTCCTGGGGCGCGCGTTGTCGGCGTCCTGACTCCCAGCAGCCTCCTCGGCGCCGTCCTCTTCGGCAGAGACAGCGAGCGCCCTATCGGGATACACCTCATACTCGCCGGGAATAAACGGACTCAAGTGAGCCCATCGGCCGTCCAGGTCAGCTTGAGATACGTCCCCAGGATGTGATGGCAGCGCATCAGTGACCTGGTCATTCACGTCAACAGCACCTTCCGTTGGAGCTTCTTTTGGCTTTGCGAAAGGTTCAGCAGACGTCTTGGTGATGGCGGTTGCCTTGGATGAGTCGGAAACGATGATAGTCGGGGGCTCTGAAGAGGGCTGCTTCTCCGAGTTGGCATCGGGAAATTTCTTGGGAAGCCCGCTCGCGGGATTCTGAGAGGGATTTTGTGCCTGGCGGCCAACTTCACCGCCCTCAGAAGAAGCCATCGCTTCCGAGGCCGGCTCAGCATCCTCCGTCTTGTGAGGACCCGTCTCCTGGGTAGCGGCAACGACAGCCGGGGTGGCGATGGCAGAAGCAGTAGAGGCTTCGCCATTGGTGCCAGATCGGTCAAATGGTTGCCCGAGAATGAATGCTTTGGAGTCGTCCTGAGGTTTGATGCGCTGGTCCTCGGTGAGGGGAAGTTGTGTTTGAGACCCTTCCGGCAATGACCGAGACTCCTCAAGCAGCTTTTGTTCTGCGGGCTGCTCGGCAGAACCAGACTCCAAGGTGGGTCGAGCAGGGTTCAGATCAGTCTCGATGAAGCCAGGCGCGTCTTGCATCTCGGAGTCATCCTCAGCCTTGTTGGACGACTGGATGGTCTCGGAAACCGGCTTGGGGGCAGAGTCTTGTGTAGCAGAGAGGGCATCTCCCCCATAAGTGACGGCCGGTACATGACTGGCCAACTCAGCAGAAGGCAGCTTCACCGGTGCATCGGCAGAATCTTGCGTAACGTCAAGTGAAAGGGGTTCGATGTTTGCGGATGGCTTGGCGTCCTCATGTGCATTGTTGAGAGCGGCGACGAAGCCGGTGGTAGCAGGAAAGTCGCCCTCATGCTGACCCGTGGCCGGGGCGGATTTCCAAGAGACCTCGGGAGACAGGGCGGCGGAGGAGCCGCTGGACTGGCTGGCACGACGTGGATCCGATTCATCCAAATCGGAAAACGAGACGCCCACCTCGATGGTGTCCTTGACGTCCTCGTCATCCTCGTAAGCCCTGGCCTCTGCAGATTTGCGCGCAGGGTTGCGGCGGACGCTGGAGGATGGGTCGGCGCCCAGCGAGTGACCTCGCTTCTTGGACGAGTTGGCACCATAAAAGTCCTCGGAGTCATCCGTGGCGATGCGCTTCCTGCGGGTGGCAGAGGCGGATGAGTTTGGGACCAGGACGTCGTCGTCGATGTGCTCAAAGGTGTAGTCCACTCGGGCCCGCTTCCGGAGGCTGTGGCCACCCTTCTTAGGACTGTCATCGTCGAAATCCTCGTCGGGGAAGCCAAAGCTGTCCATGGTTCTGGAACGCTTGGCTACGACCTGAGGACGACTGGATCCTGGGGTGGAAAAGGAGAAAGCGTGCTGCTGGGACGCCGCCTTGCTACCTCGCCGGCTCTGAGGCGCGGTCTGGGGCGAGGTGTGGATGATGGCGTCGTTGCCCGACGACATGCTGGGGCTGGCAGGGGAATGAAAACGATCGCCAGAGGAAGCCTCTGGTGTGGATTGGGGAGAGGCCGAACCTGCAAGAGGCCGGCGGCGATGTGTTGCTGCAGCTCGGCGAGCGCGGTCCATGACGAACCGGAGCAGCCAGGCGCAGCGTGGCGTGTAAGAAGGGGCACGACAGGCGCGGGGGTCAAGGCTATCCAGAGACGGTATGTGACGGATGCCGCGGTGAAGAGCGGGAAGAGGGCCGCGATGCAAGCCGAGAGATGATGGAAGTGATGGAGGATGGGGTGTTGTTTGGGGGGAGAGATGCAAGGTTTGTATGAGAGCGCGGGTGAGGGTGAGGGCGCGAGGTTGTGGGCAAGGAGAATTTTGAGTGCAGACAATAGAACGGCAGCGCCAGCAAACAAAAGCGACTGGGCTGGCAATTGCGCGGGCGAGAAGCGCGAACGCAGCCAAATGTCCGGGCGACGCAGCTGGACACTGGGGGAATTGTCGTTGCTGGATATCACAAGGTTTGCTGTTTGAATGAGAGGCGGCCAGCCTTCTCCTGGCCGGGCTCGTTTTTCTCGAGGTGTCGTGGTCCGAATAAGCCAAGGCGGCGCCCGGGGTGGGCGGTACCAGACAGCGCTGCGGTACTTACCGGGTACTTACGTTGCCAGAGACAAAGGGGGCCCGTGGGCAGCCTTCAGGTTGCGCTCGCGGCGACGCAGCAACAGCGGGTGTTTTGGGGAAAGCTGCAGTATGGGAGCTAAGCTGCGGTATAATCGCACGCTTTTACGACGAGTCGGCGGCGATGATGGGAAGACGGCGCGCCGTGGGACAATGACGGGCTGCAGGCCTGGGGCGCACATGGCCACCGACTGTCACTCGGCCGGTGTCACGCACTGGGCCAGAGGCGCGGTACCTCGCTCCCGTCTGCAAGCGCCTTGTACACGCGGCGTCGCGCAGGCCCCAGAGGTACTTTGGTCGTCCTGCTGTGTCTGCCTCTAGCGCTCTCTGCCACTGTCGCCGGGGTTCCTCCGCCGCAAGCAACGGGCGCGGCCAATCAGGCGTGCGGCAAGGCGGGAGCACTAAACTCTGCTCGGCCAAGCAAAGCGAAACAGACAATGGTGGTGCCGCTGTTCTGTGAATGATGGCGATGCCGAGGGGGGCAGCAGAGCGCTGCTGTTGTGCTGCTGCTCACTGCAACGGCCGGGAGCCTGGGAATCACTCCGCCGCATGTATACAAGTGCGCAGAGAGCGCTCTGCGGCGTGCATGCGGCGCAGAGGCATCGGCCTGGGGTATAAGACGGTTGACGGGCCGTGAGCTGGCGTGGTCTTTCATCCGACGGTCCTTACCTTATCGGCCGAAAGTTGACGTATAGAACCTTGGTCTTTAGCCCTTTTCAAACCCGTGTACTCCGTAGTCTGGTTTGAGACGCGCATCTCGCCTATGCGAGTAATCTGCCGTTGGAACCGCTGCACCATCATTCCACCTCGGGCCCGGTTGGGGGCAAGGCTGATGAGGTACGTACCTCGAAGCTTCCCCCCGCCGCCGTGGACCAACCAGGAGCCGCGACAGTGACAGCAACAGCAGCTCCCCTGTGCTCTACTCCGTACTGAGCTGCACATGCGTTCCTGTTGTCTGGCCAGACGTCACATCATCCCCGTCGTCTTGTCAACGACACCTCGTCTCTCTGCGTCTGAACTGCCGCCGCTGCCGGATCAGCACATTCACCATGGCTTCCAAGAAGAGCAGGGCGCCTGCTACGCAGTCTGCCGACGACAACCTCGATGACCTCTTCTCGGGCATTGGCGACGACGCCAAGTCCAAGAAGCCCTCGGCCACCACCAAGCCGTCCAAGCCCACCTCGGCCGCGTCCAAGGCCATGGGCGGCGACAACGTCGACATCCTCGCCGACCTCGAGTCTCAACTGGCCTCGGAGCAGCCGTCTTCCCGCCCGCACACGCCCCGGCTCAAGGAGAGCGGCTCCAAGCGCCCCACGGCTACGCCCCCGGCCGGCGACGACAAGCCCGCCGCGCCCGGCCGCAAGTCCAACGATAGCGCGAGGAGTCTGCGGGCTAGCTTCACGCCGAGTGCCACCAGCTCCGAGCTGCACGACGCGGAGAAGAAGGGCACCGTTGAGCAGGTGCAGCAGCAAGAGCAGCAGCAGCAGCAGCAGCAGCAAGCAATCGGAGGCGGCTGGTGGGGTGGTATCCTGTCTACGGCCAACGCCGCCATGAAGCAAGCCGAAGCCGCGTACAAGGAGATCCAGCAGAACGAAGAGGCCAAGAAATGGGCCGAGCAAGTCAAGGGTCTCAAGGGCATCGATGTCGGGACGTTGAAGACGTACGGTAAGCAATCGACTAACCTCTGAACTTTGGACGATACCCGACTAACGTGACGCGATCAGGGAGCCGCGCCCTGCCCACCTTTACCAACATCCTGCACACCATCGCGCCGCCCATCAGCTCCCACGAACGGCTCCTCATCCACATCACCCACGACCTCGTGGGCTACCCGTCGCTTGACCCGCTCATCCACGGCGTCTTCGCCAGGGTCATGTCACAGGTCGAAGGCGGCGACCTCCTCGTCGTTCAGCGCGGGCACGAGAGCAGCTCCCGACGGACCGCCGACGGCGCCGCGGGATGGCGCGACGGGCCCTGGTGGAGGCAGACGGACGCGCCTCGCGAGCTGGGCCTGGTCAAGGGCATGACTGAAGGCACCAAGCTGTGTCGTGCTAGCGCCGAGTCGTACGCGAGTGAATACTTTGCAGCCCACGGCGGCGTAGAGCAAGCCAAGATCCGGGCCACGGAGGACTTGAGCGAGAGCAACCCAGTCAGGACCTCCGACTTGTTCCTGTCCGTGCAAGCGATCACTGTCGACGCCGACAAGACGCTCTTCGCCCGCACTGCTTCGGCCGAGAAGGAGAAGGAGTCGTCTGCCGTCAAGGAGCAGGACGAGGCGGATGAGCAAGTCTGCTTTGCCTTCTTCGTTTTCGACCCCGTCCACGAGATCGAGTTCGCCACCGTCGGCCAGGCCATCCCCGCCAAATGGGTCCGCTGGCTGGACGCCGCGGCGCCGATGACCCCTCCATCTGTCGACGAGAGCCCTGATGCCTTCGAGAGCGGGCTGCCAGACGAGATCAGGAGCATCTTGGAAGAGGGCGGCGTGGACCCCCGTGAGTGGGTGGCCGAGTGGCTCGAGGAGACGCTGAGCCTCTCGGTGGGCGTCGTGGCCCAGCGGTACGTGGCCCGCAGGATGGGCGTGGGCGAGGGCGGCCTGGGCAGGGGCAAGATGAAGGTCGAGGAAATGGTGCAGGACAACGCCGGCGAGGCTGCCCGAGCTGGTGTCATCTAAGAAGCGAGACTGACGGCCATTTTGGTTTCCTTGCTGGAAAGGGAGGCTGGATGCCGACCTGGACAGGCTCATCATAATATGTCTGCTTGTCTTTGTTTACGGTCAGGCCACTGCGCAGTGTGCTTGACCAATAGCTCAATACCATCTTACAATTGATGCTTGTGTATTCCCATAACAAGAAGATTCTTTATGTAATGCTCTATCGTTCAAGACTCTAAAAGACGGAGCCACGTCTTACACCTCCCCGACCCTATCCACTGTCCCAGCCTTGCGCAACTCGCCCTTAGCTGAACGCGTAGCACCTTCCATCTCAACCAGCCGCAGGGGTCTATATGCAGGCTCCCACATCTGCTCCCTGATCCACTCCTCCAAGTCATGCTCGTCTTGCGGTATGCCGTCCTCCGTCGCCACGCCCTCCTCCAGGGCTGCGCGGATAACGTTGCGCGCGACGCGGACGCTGACGTCGCGCACGGCGTCGACGTCCGGCAGCAGCGGCGCGGTGGGATCTTTACGCGCGGGACTCATGGCGGCGACGCCCTGCACGGCGGCGACGAGCATGCGGTCCGTGAGGCGGGAAGCGCGGGAGAGCACGCAGCCGAGGCCGATGCCCGGGAAGACGACCGAGTTGTTGCACTCGGCGACCTCGATCTCGACGGCGTCGCCGTTGGGGCCCCAGGGCCCGGAGACGGGGTCGAAGGGCGAGCCGGTGGCGACGAGGGCGCGGCCGTGCGTCCAGCGGAGGAGGTCGGCCGGGGTGGCCTCGTGCAGGCGGGTGGGGTTCGATAGGGGGAAGATGATGGGGCGGGAGCACGAAGCGGCCATGGCTTCCACGATGGGCTGGGTGAAGGCGCCAGGGACCGTGGACGTGCCGATGAGGACGGTGGGCTTGACGCGCTGGATGACGGCGAGGAGGGATGTGTCTTTGCCATGCCACTCGGACGCATCCTTTATAAAGGGCTTTTGCGCGTCGGAGACGTCCGTTGCCGTGGTTAGGAGGCCGGGTTTGTCGATGAGCCTATTAGGATTAGTCCGCATGCTCCGAAATAAGTGGTGAGTGGAGGGAGCAAGAGCCGCAAGCTTACCAGATTTGCTTTGCTGCCTCATCGTGGCTGATGCTGCCCTCTGTCGCGATGGCATCGCGAACCTGGTCCGCGATTCCTACGCCCGCACTGCCGGCCCCGAAGACAACCATGCGCACGTCGGCGAGCGCCTGCCCGGTGACCTGCAGGGCGGCCATGATGGCGGCGAGGGTCACGCAGCCCGTGCCCTGGACATCGTCGTTGAAGCACGCCATGCGGGGGCGGTAGAGGTCGAGGAGGCGTCTCGCTGTCTATGGCATCAGCTAGATGAATGGGGAAGCGAGGCACCGCGTAGCGAGACTCACCATTGTGAAGGCCAAAGTCCTCAAAGTGAATGTACGCCCGGGGATACAGCTTCCGAGCTGCGCTGACGAACGTGTCGACAAAGTCGTCGTACTTCTTACCCCGGACGCGCTCCTCCCGGAGGCCGAGGTAGAGGTCGTCGTTGAGGAGCTCGGCGTTGTCGGTGCCGCAGTCGAGGACGACGGGGAGGCAGCGGTTCGGATGGACACCGGCGCAGAGCGTCGCGAGAACCAGCTTGGCGACGGAGATGAGGATACCTCCCACGCCTTGGTCTCCAATGCCCAGTATCTCTTCGCCGTCTGTGCCGGGTCAGTGGAGGGCGATAAGGACGGCTGGTCTGGTGACACCACCAACCTGTCACGACAATGTAGTCAATGTCTTCCGGATTCCCCCATTGCGAGAGATCGTGCAGCACCCGATCCTGTTCATGGATGTTGAGGTAGCAACCCTCCGGCCGGCGGAACAGCCTCGAGTAGTTTTGTATCGCATCGCCTTCGGTGGGCGTGTAGACCACACTGAACATGTCCTTGAGGTTGTCCTGCAGGAGCTGCGGCAGGTCAGCACCGAGGACTGCGGAAGGACCGGAGCCGAAGTACCTTGTAGTAGAGCACATGGTTCTGCTCCTTCAGCGACGTGAGGAAGGTATTTTTCGCCAGAGCATCGCTGCGGGTCTTGTACTGGTCATGGGCGCGCTTCACCTGTGCCGGCAGCGTCTGGGCGTTGGACGGCAGCAGACCGGAGAGGTTGAACGTCTTGCGCTCGTCTGGCGGAAAGGCAGAGCCCTTGTTGAAGTAGGGAGTGTTGAGCAGGGCGGCGCCGGTGAGGGCGCAGTCGATGCTGCCGCGGGTGCTGAGCGGCAGATGGCCAAACTGGGACTCTTTCTTGGAGACCATGGCGGATCACGGTCAATTGGCGAGGATGGAAGCTAACAGTCTCATTTATCGCTGGCGATGCCAACGTGGAACGCCAAGGGCGTGTCGGGGTCTAAGAATACATATGAAGAAGGCAAAGGCATCAGACTGACCCTTGTGAGGGGAGACGTCGGGCGCGACAGGGCTCTGACGTCGCCGCGGCGGGTGTGGCACCACCAAAGCTCAATCAGGTTCAAGCTCAAGCTCCAGCAGCTTGCTCCCAGCAGCAGCCCCGAAGCGGCAACACGCTAATCAACCAGGGCCTGCCAAACACGTGCAAGTCTCACCTCACGTCTAGAAATGTCGGCGCTCAGGGAGCCACGCCCGTGTAGGTCTGCACGAAGCAGGAGACGGGCGCGGACTATGACGGTCCAATGTCCATCTCGCAGCAGAGCCTCCGAGACGGCGCGTGGCCGCCACGGGGTCCCAGCCAGCCAAGTCCCGGCGCGCAGCACAAAACGTTTTGCGCGAGGGACACCTTCCGAGGAAGACTCGTGGGGAGAGGGAGGAGTGGCTGGAGGAGAAATGCTGCGGTGCAACAAACACGACGAACAAAGGAGACATGGAAAGCAAGTGCACCTACGCTGTGTGCCGTCGGCCTCGTTGCTCCGTTGCGACGCGCCCGTCGAGGCTAGATTGAGGCTCGGGGCCGTCGTAACGGAGCGGCAGACTGGACTGGCGGGTGAAGATGGAAGAGAGCGAAGGTGAAAAATTGCGCCGCGAAATTTGGTGGAACAGTTCTGGTTGACTCTTGGTGGGGCGGCTGATTGGCAATTGGTGGGAGCCGAGCGTACACTTTCTCTACTCGTACTCGGGTGCCTTCATCCATGTGGAAAGACACTTTACCGAGGGGGGCAAAAATTGCCGAAATTGAATAAAGTAAAACACGACCCTTCATCTCGTTTACTTAAGAAAATTCGGATTTCGATGCACGAGAACGCAGCCGCGGGACCTGCCGATTTGCGCGTTGGAAACATTGCTTGGGCTGCTCCACCAACATAAGAACCACTGGCGAACAGTTCCCCTGATACCACGCATGCAGTCGCCAAATGCATTTGGCAGCTCCAAGAATCGATGCTTGACCATAGACCTTGTCCGAAATCCATTGGACTCCATCTTCATTCGTCCGTCATTGACCTAGTTTCAATATCTCAACGCCCACAGGAAGCAGCGTTCAGACCTTGACAGGAGAGCCCTGCCTCGAAGAGGCCGTAGTTTTGCAATCCCGCTCTTAAAGAAATAGATACCTCGCATCTTCCATTAATCCACTTTCGGGCATGCCATTCAGTCTTCGAAGTCTTCGATGCACTTTTATACCAGAAACCGCTCGTCTCGGCTGGTGGCACCGCCACCTTTGCCGGAGCCCCACAAATCGAGTCGGGCGGCAGAAGCAAGGTTCGATCTTGAGATCTGCCCCGCTGCCTGGACGGCTAGACCCCTGAATGGCGGGTCCACGCCCCCCCTGTCTGCACCTGGACGCCAGCGGCTCGGCGACCTGAACCCTCCACAGGTCTTGGGCAGTCATAGTGAGGGTGGTGGGTGACTATATAAGAGCAGCTCGTTGTCACTTTGTCCCTGTAAGCTGAAAGGCATATTGCTTCCGAATGTTTACTATCACTTAAATATTTCGGTTCTGTACGTATGTACGATGAGACTAAGTACAAGCTCCATCAGCGCCTAGAGCCTCGGCATCATCGTAGATCATCTAGCTTCGAGTTATGCCAGAATCTACACTGTTGCATCTCACCCACGAGATCACGCATCAGCGCATTTCCACCTACTGGGCAGAGTTGTTGTTGTTGCCAATCACATTGGGCGAGCCGTGCAGGTTGCCGGTCACCTTGCCCTTGGTGCCTGTCGTCTTAAGGTAATTGGTAACGCCCGCGACGCCGCTCTGACCGTTAACAGAGATGGCGTAGAGGGCAAGGCCAACAGTGTGGGGAGTAGCCATGGAGGTGCCCGAAATGGTGTTGGTGTCAGTGTCGCTGCGGTACCAGGCAGAGAGGACGTTGACGCCAGGGGTGAAGATGTCGAGGACGCTGCCGTAGTTGGAGAAAGAGGCAATGGCCCAGTTCGAGTCTATCGCACCGACGGTGATGGCGCTGGCGGCGGAGGCCGGGGAAACGTTAGAGGCGTCTTGGCCTTCGTTGCCGGCGGCCACGATGGACAGGACACCCTTTGCGGACGCAGCATCGACGGCGTTGTTGAAAGCGGCCGACTTGCTGCCACCCAGAGACATGTTGATGGCGGCCGACTTGGTGCGCCCCTTGCTCACGATGTCGTTGGCGGCCCAGTTGAAGCCCTGAAGGATGATCGAGGTTGACGAAGAGGAGCCCTGGAAGACCTTGACGGCGAGGAGCTGAGCCTTCTTGGCAACACCGTAAGTCTTGCCGCCGATCGTGCCAGCGACGTGGGTGCCGTGGCCAAAGGTATCCGCGTTATCGCCGGGGAACGCCGTGAAGGCCACGGACGCACGGCCCTCGAACTCCGTGTGCGTAGTGCGGATTCCAGTGTCAACAACGTAGGCGTACGTACCCGAACCAGCGTTGGTGTCGTAAATGTAATCAGTGGAACCCGGCTTGCGGTGCGAAACTGTACCCAGGCCCCAAGGAGCCCCTCGCTGAGTGGTGAGTGCCTTCTTCTCCAGAGTCATGGTCTCGTCTTGGATGAAGAAAAGGTTCCAGATCTGGTCCTTCTCAACGTCGGCGACCTACCAAGAGACAGATTAGAGTGCGCTCCTTTCGCTCCATAACTTTACCGCCAAAGAACAAACTCACATCTGGGTTCTTGCGAATCTCGGCAATGGTAGCCTCGTCGAAGTGACCGGCGTAGCCGTTGAAGTCGTAGTGGCCGCCATACTTCACCTCGACACCCTTGAACTGCTGGGCACTGAGGCTGCGTTTGTGGACACCGTTGACCCACTCGAGATGGCTGTCGACGTCGCGACTTTGGAGTCCAGACTTGAGGGTGATGATGTACTTGCCCTCGATAGCCTTTCCGTGCTGGCTGCCAGACTGGATGCTGCTTTCGGCCACAAAGGGAGCGGCTAGGACATGAGAAAAGAGTGTCGTAGCCGTGATGGCGAGATTCTTGAAGTTGACCATCGTGAACCGGTGCTTCAGAGCAGATTTATATGTAGATGCTGGAGTGGCAGAAGCAAGAGAAGATGAGGAATGTTGTGGATGAAGACAAGAAAGAGAACATGATGATGCGGGATCTGACTGCCATTTATAGTTGTCACTGTCGACACAGAACCACTTTCATTGAGCTATGTTCTCTCCAACTGACCGTCAGCTTCAACAATGTGTCTGGGTTGTACAAGACATCATTAGCGAATGAAGAGACTCGCACGGGTGTGGCTGGACATGTGCCTTTGGAGGAGGAGGGGCGTGCTCGGAGCATTGCAGCTTCCGCATCCAGAGGCCGACAAGGGGTCCAAAGTCCGGCCCGGAGTTGTCGATGATAAGACAGAGCGAAAAGCGGAAGGAGGCAGGCCGAGGCCCAACTACGCGTGAGATGGCTTGATCGTAAGGGTACAGTTGCGAGCGCACACAGACGCTATTCGAATATGGCGTGCAAAGGATGCGGAGAAAGGAGTTGAAGTCACTGGATCGGGGAGGTGAGGTGCTGAGACCTGACTGCCAAGACCAAAGTCGTGCCAACGAAGCTTCGGTATTCATGCTGGAAGCCAAAGGCGCCTTCGCAAGGATAGGTTGTAGCCTGAAAGCACGAGGGCCCCTAGGGTGAAAGGCAGTTCAGCCACGGAGAGGCGCAAAGCCGGACACCACGAGACAAGGCTTATGACCGGGCGGAGTTGGAAGATCGACAGGGTTTCGGGGGCGGCGAAGTAGCACGAGACGAGCACCCGGACGCACCCAAGGCAGCCGATGACCCATGGGTCCGGTTCAAGGGTCGCCCAAGGAGGAGAGTCAAATATCCATCTCAGGAGCCTCCCGCCAGCGTGGGCCGAGTCAATGTGTGAGCTCATGGCGCCAACGGCATCAGGGGCGAGGTGAGGCGCTTGCTCGGCCCGACACGAGATAGGCGAGGGTCGGCGCGCCATGGAGGCTTATGCATAAATTGATCAGCCTTCGTGACTTTCCACTCAGAAGCACCGGCTAGCACGCTCGTGGAGACGAGTAGCATGTCATTGTTGCCCGGCCAGATGGGCTATGGCACCAACATCCAGATAGGGCAGGACTTGCTAGTTGCCAGGGGAGAGCCATGGCGCAACCGCGGTCCCCCGGATTTCCGGGATGGGCGCTTTGGCGTCTCTCCAGATTGGGGATATGCAACCCAAAGCGCTCCCCATGGTCGATTTCGCGATGGCGCAACCGCCTTTGGCATGGTGGTCGGTGGGTGAGCGTGACGATCTGAGCTGCCAGAATAGGACATCGTGGCCGACTTGATCATGACCTTCGTGCTTTTGCTCCTCTCTGGCGCAAGCTACGCCGGCCAGTCGTGCGCTACTGAACTCGGTCGGTGCGAGCAGGATGTCCGCCGCCGGTGTGTTTGGGGCCTCTTGGCGCTTGCTCGTCAGGCGCTTACCCTGGACGGTTCGCGTTGTGAAGGTTGCAGCGCCCGCGAGGATGCCACCATACAAAGTCGGAGAGGGGGTCGATTGGTTGCTGACAAGAACTTCACGTGTGCGAGACGCCTCGATGGGCGGCCACCACGACGCCTCGTGACCTCGTAGTCTCCCCGGTAGTCCGGGCGAGTACGACCCGATGTTTGAGGCGAAAAGTACATGCTTTGGCTGACCTTGAGTGGTTGAGCGATCGAGTAGGCACAGCCGCGATCTCTGCCTTCCGTTGGCGAAAGTGTTTGTCGGGCTGTTCTGCGCATGGGGACAGCCCTATCTGGCACGTACGGAAGATTGACGACCGGCGGACGTGGCGTAGGGTTCTAGGCGAAGAGAACTCGCCGCGATCGGGTCTAGAAGCGCGGATCACCGAGTTCGTACACCCTGGACACCTCGAGCCTGCCACGATGATGAGGCACGCCGTGGGCGGTTTGCTGCTACTTCGGCTGACAAGCTAAGCTTGATGATGAAATCATGGGACCGCCCAGAGGCGCACGGTGATGGATGAATGGGATCAAGGTTGGTGGAGGAGCGGGGCTTGGACGTGTCCGAACCATGGGACGCGGACGGCTGCATCTGCATTCTGCAATGATCCCGGCGTGAGGTTTATCGCGATAAGCGGCACCTGCCGGCTACGGCTACCTCAACATGCCGGGCACGAATTACTCCAGCGTATTAACAATCACCATGCCTTGGCCGCCGACAGCGATGGAGTCGCTATCCATGCCTCGTAGGCCCCTGGCGATCAGCTGTGATAAATTGGGACCACAGGACTGCGCCATTACATCTCCGCCTCCAGCTGCTTTCGGCGAGGTGCCCGTTAAACTCAACTTTTAACGTTATCTTAGTTAAGGTGCAGGGCAACTGCGACACCCCGCAATGGAGCCTTGGAGCTTCGTCGAAGCTCCAACCGCTGCACACCACTGCGGATTCACGAGGCCCTGCTCCGCACCGGCACTTGGAAGTTGGAGACTGCACAGCTGCAGATGATAACTTAGGAGCGCCCTCTGGACTCCTGATTGTAACGACTTACCTATTTCCCCTCGCCAAGACCCTTAGCACTCTATCACCGTCATCGCTGTCGCCTCGAGCATGGCCTAGGCCAGGCGCTTTCGACGCATTCTTTAATAACCTACCTGATTCAGTCTCGCAGAGAGGATTGCCTACCTACTGCAATTGCCCACTGCGCGCCTTCGTGCTACGCCTCCGCTCTTCCCTTGCCCCTGCCCCTGCCATTGACCTCATGTCCGCCCACGTCATCCCATCCCGAACGCTCGCGATTATCACTTTAGCATCTATCTATAGACATTCGTTCACCAGCCAAACAAAGCGCCATTCCCAAAGATGAAGGTCCCATCACCGCTCTGCGCTTCCCCGCGCCACTTCTCCGCCTCGCATTGGATACTATCCCAGATCAGGCGTCGCGAATGGCTTCGCCGTTAGGTGGCATCGCGCTTCAACGGCGTGTCCGCTAGCAGTAGACTGTTTGCTCGAGGCAGCCAGCATGTGTTCTCATCCCTGTTAGCGGCGTGTTCAACTTCAACACATATACTAGGAATACCGGAGTGCCACCGGGCCGGAAGCGAAGTTTTCCCCTACTGTTGTGACCTCAAAGAACCTGGAAACATGCCCTCACACCCTGATACACCGCCTGGAGGCATGGCATCCAGAGAAGGCGCGAATTCGCAGCCCAGCCACTTTGATCCACTAACGCCTGCTGCTTGCAATTCATCACCGCAGCTGCTGCGCTGCAACGGGCTGACCACCACCTACGAACCGAACAGTGATGGCCTGGTTCGAGAACGTGGGCCCCGACTGCAGCATCCTGGACATATCCTGGCTACGTGAGCGAGTTGGGCAACAAATCTAATGATCAAAGCTTAAAGCTGTAGCGCCAAATAGGTCTCGGATTCTCCTGAGCCTTGTGCCGGGCGGCAGCTGTGCCTGTTACACATTGTCGGGAAGTAGGGTTTGTTTCTCTCCACCTTGAAATAATTTGCCCAATACTCCGTAGCAGCCTCGGGCACCCTCGCCGAGACAAGTCGGTCCGTAAAGAAGGCGGCCCTTAAAATGCCAATACGATTCGTGCCACCAACATGACAGCTTCAACGGATATCAAGGGGTGATTGCCCGACTGGTCCGGCTCGAACCGAATGCTACTGTTGAAAGAACTCCGGACTGGCCGTATACAAAGTGGAACGAGGTGCCCTCCATTGACACCATCGATGAGCAATCACTTACCATAGCTCAATTTAGGCAGGTACCATTTGACAACATGTGGCGTCATCAAAGTCAATGTCCAAAGAGAGCCGATCGGCGCTTTATCCCCATCAGTTCATGATGTAGGTACACCCTGGCACAAGAGACAAACGGAGCTGAAGGGAATCCGAAAGCAATAGACTCTTCTTTATTGTTGCACGTAGTTCTAGAGTCTCGAACCACAAGTTTCCTAGCCCGACGACAGGCTGGCTCGTTCTGGAAGAATGGCATAGCGTTCTGGAGCAGTGATTGGTCTCCAAGCTCAACGCGCACCCCTACCGGAATGGCCGAGCTGTCAGCGTGGCGCTCGGCGGTCGAATACGGCGCGGATCATTGCGGTGTCTCCAGAGCGTGGCACGGCAGCCGATTGTCTCGCCGACGACACCGCCTCGACGGTGCCAAGTCGCTAGCTTCGGTTGCTCATGCCTTCTGAAGCTTTAGCCAGCTTTCTGAAGCGGAGGCGAATATGAGAAATGAAAACTGAGACCCTCGAATTCCCAGTACCGAACATGTGACCTTCATTCTACAAATGACAGCTGTATTTCGCGCGCCCCTAATGCCACCAGAGCCGGGCAATAGTAGTCTGCAGCCACGCAACTCATTCGTCAGCCGGTGAGAGCCTGGACCAGTCGCATAACGATTCTGCGACCAAAAAGTTGCAAAGAAAAGATATCAAAAATGGGGTCTAGAGGTAAGGAGTAGCCGATTTTGAACACGTAGACCGTATTTAACGATCGATGCTGGGTGGCTAGTTGTGATGAACGACCAGCGCTAACACCTGAAAGCTGGAGGCCTGACTGGAAATAAGTCTTTTGACTGTACTTTGTCGGCAAATTACACCGGCTGTGGACACCTTGAACCCGCATATCGGCTCATCACAAACTAAAGACATTCACGATGGCATTGCCGACCATCAGAACAGATGCAGTAGGACAACCTCTGCAGATGTGCTTATGTAACTTATATAATTAAGCGACGAACCGCTCAGGGCTGTGAGTCGTTTCCTGCAATGTGATGTGTTTATATCGTACTGTTTCGGCGCGTTTGAAGCCCATCATAGCGGCATCGATGTTTCGACGGTGGCTTCCATGGTTGGCCACATAACAGAGACGTCAACGACAAGAAAAATCCAAGACGAATTATTTATTTATTTGACAGTCTTGAAAGCTGGAGTATTTTCTCATGGCATCAACTCATCATTCCCAGATATTGCGTCGTAAAGACCGTCTCCCTCGTCGCGCCCCTAACTCCTATACGCACAATCTCCCCTGGGACAATGTCCACCAGGTTATCATCGAAGCGGACCTGATCATCCTCACACTCCACCGCAACGCCCTTTACGGGAACGTCTGCGCTGATGCAAACCGCCTTGCAGTCGTCGCTCAACTCGGCGCGGAGGTGCTGCGGCTTCTGCAGGTGCAGGTACTTGAGCGGCTCGGGCCAGTTGACGTAGCGGGCGACTTGCACGCCCTCCTGGTACAGGTAAGCCGCGACGACGGTGCGGTCCTCCAGGCCGGCGTCGGGCGAGGGGACGGGCACATCCATGGCTGTGATCTCGGTGGAGCGGTTGGCGGGGAGGAGATGC
The DNA here is from genome assembly GCA_024339985.1 of Tolypocladium endophyticum. Lineage (NCBI taxonomy): Eukaryota > Fungi > Ascomycota > Sordariomycetes > Hypocreales > Ophiocordycipitaceae > Tolypocladium > Tolypocladium endophyticum. Next base: position 29,811 of record JALHBW010000014.1, read on the forward strand.
TTCGCGGACACGTTTTTCGAGTACGTCTCCTTGCCAGTTTCCACGTCCCACGCCTTGACGATGCAGTCGGCTGTCAGGTCTTCTAGACCCAGATTTGAGCCCCAGATCTCAATTTTAACCTCCCTCTTAATGTCGACCCGCGAGTGCTTGCCCTTGGCGTGCGTCTCCTCGACGCGCTTCATGCCGATGGTCACGGCCGCCATCTCCCGCTTGACCGTGAAGTAGGCGTGCTTGGGGCGGAGGTAGTAGTCGCAGATGGCCCACGACGTGACGGGCCAGCAGTCGTTGATCTGCCAGACGAGCGCGCCGGCGCAGTACTCGCGGTCGGGCCCGCGCCACTCGCGCTTCCAAAGGCGGTACGCCGAGGCGAGACACTCGGCCTGCATGAGCTGCGTGCAGTAGACGTAATGCTCGATAGGGTCGGGCGCGTAGCGGATGTTCTCGACCAGGTACAGCGCGAGGCGGCGTTCGTGACCGGCGGCCTTGTTATGGAAATCGATGGTCGAAGACTGCGAGTACCGATCCGGGTCGTCTTTCCCTCGGGGTAGGAAGGCGTCGATGGTCTTGATGGAGGGGAAAGCTTCCATGCCGAACTCGGAGACGAAGCGGCCGACGAGCTTGTCGAAATCCTGGTATCTCTCCTGAGAGCCGTGCCAGACGTTCCACTGGTGGATGTCGCCGGCGGTAGGGTCAATGGTGTTCTTCCCGCCCCAGGGGCTGCCGGGGTGGTAGAACGCGTTTGGGATGAGCTCTTTGCACACGTCGGCCAGGAGCTTCTCGTAGATGTACCTCGCGGGGAAGTCGGTCTTGAGCCAGTTGTCCGGGTTCATGTCCTTGGGATCGTAGTTGAGGCCCTCGCTCTCGGCGTACTGGTAGTCCTCGTTGTTGCCAGCCCAGATGACGATTGACGGATGGTGCCGCAGCCTCTTGACGTTGTCCCGCGCCTCTCGCTCGACAGACTTGAGGAAGTCTGGGAACGCAGGATAGTTACCGCAACCAAAGAGGAAGTCTTGCCAGACCACGATACCCATCTCGTCGCAGGCATCGTAGAATGCCTGCTCCTCGTAGATGCCGCCGCCCCATGACCGGATCATGAACTGGTTGCCCTCGGCGACGAGCTTGACCCAGTCGTAGTAACGCTCCCGGGAGATGCGAGAGACGAAGCTGTCGGCTGGGATCCAGTTGCTCCCACCGCAGAAGATCGGAATGTTGTTGATTCTGAAGAAGAACGACGTGCCGGGCTGGTCCTTGAGCGGCTGCTGGACGAGCTCGGCCTTGCGCAGGCCAATCTTCTTGGAAAGACAGTCTGCTGTCGCGGTGCCATCGAGAAGAGTTGCTTTGACCGTGTAGAGAGGCTGCTTGCCGTAGCGGATGGGGTACCACAGCTCCGGATTCTGTACCTTGAAGGTCGCGGAAGCGCTGTGGTCCGTGACGTCTACGGTTTCAGAGGCAACAGACTTGCTCCCCAGGGAGATGTCGAAGCGGATTCTGGAGGCCTTGCCCTCGGTAGAGGCATGAGAGACTACCTTGGCGCTCTTGAGGGAGCTGTCAACATCGACGTCTACGTAGAGATCGTCGATGCGAGACTCGTAGACCTCCAGATTGATGGGCCGCCAAGGGCCGCATGTCAATAACTCAGGGCCCCAATCCCAGCCCTGCATACGTTAGACTTAGCATTGTTGCACTCTGCAGGTGAACGAAGCACTCACCCAGTGATATTGCGCCTTTCTGACAGCCAACCGCGAAACATCGCCGTTCCAGCACCCCCACTTGTGATCGGGGTGCTCGTCAACAATCTTCCAGCCGTGGAAAAAGGCCACATCAAAGGTAATGACGAGCTCATTCTCCCCGTCCTTTCTCAACGCACCCGTCACATCCACCCGCTCCGGGACGAACATGTTGTCCGTCTCGAGGATGGTCGCGCCATTGAGAGCAACCGTCGCGAACGTGTCGAGTCCATCAAACGCGAGCACCGCCCTGCCATGCAGCTCGGGCGTGGGGAACGTGGTGCGATAGACCCAGGCCGTCTCGCCAACCCACTGGACGTCGAGCTCATTCTTGCCGACGTTGGGATCTGGGATCAGCTTGTGGTGCAATAGGTCGAGATGGATCTGGGTTGGGAACTGCGCGACGGGCAGGTAGGCGCTGGCATCGCCGTTGGCTTGTTTGAAATGCCAGTGTTTGTCAATGGGGATGACGCTGCGGGGGGCCATGGCGAGGAGGTGTTGAAGCAGCGGAGCTGAAGGGGAATCCTGTGAGGAAGTTACGTCGCTCTATAAGAAGGATATGAGAAGGACGTGATGCGTTGAGGTTACAGTCTATAAGTTGCATGCCTCGGCGAATACGACGAACCCCGCGCCGTTACCAGACAGATGACGAGTTATGTTGGAAAGGAGCGTGTGACGGACAGCTTTCATAAGATGATGTATCTCCGCCGGATGACCTGTATGATGAAGGAATGTCACCCTCGAGCCTTGAACCCGGCTCTGCGAACGGTGAGGATCACGACAGACGTTGTCCAGCGTCTTACACGTCCTCTATGCCCAGCCGGGGATTCATGATGCCGAAGGGCTCCGCATGCTGCTCCCCGCTGTGGGGGGCGGTGGCCCGATGCTCCGCCGACGACCCCACAGCAGGCCGCTCGCCACGGCGACACCCAGCACTCTAGGCTCATTCAACAGCAGACGCAGGATTGCCCCTGGAACTGGAAGTCGTGGGGAGGGAGAAGGTACGCGGCGAAGTGGGCTTTAGATGCCGATCTCGCAAAGGCTGCAGCGCAGCGAACTCACCTGATGCCCAAGTCGAGCGTCGCGTGGAAAGGCCCTGGAGCTCGGCTTCACAAGTCGCCGCTGCTCACGAAGCTCCCATCATGTGATGCACATTATGCAAGCTGATCAGGAACACGACGATGGGCCAAATTGGCTTGTTTATGCGGCAAATGCTCTAAAGTGTGAAGGCTCAGCGAGCGTACCCTTCGAACATTATTATCTCGGCATGGCTGTGACAATCAAGTCCAGCCTTGGCGGAGAAACAAGCAACCTTCTCAACGCCTTCAACGGCGATCAACGCTCCCGGCGCCAGCGATGCTCAAACGAATGACCAAACGTGGAAGACCTCCCAAAAATATCACCGCTCGCTCCCATGCGAAGAAGGTACCGACAAAAGAAATCAATCAGCAGCAGTTGCCGCCGCGCCGGCGGTTCGTCAGCGTAAACACCTCCTCCCACTCTCGCAGGCCCCAGTTTTGCGCCTTGTTCTTGCCCTTGCGCCGGCGGCGGAGGCCGCTGATGGGATCGTCAACGGTCACCCCGGTCATCGAGCTCTTCACGCTGCCTCCGTCGCTGGCCGTGTAGCCCCCACCATCGCCGTACTGGATCCCGCTCATCGGGTCGTCCGGGTCAATGTCGCCCAGCTCGATCTTGGTCAGGATCATCCGTGCCAGTCGTCCGAATATTTCGTCGACGCCCTCTCCGTTCAGCGCGCTTGCTTCTGTCACCACAGGGATGCCGGCCTGGCTTGCCCATCTGCTCGCGTCCGCAGCCGTGATCTCCCTCCCTTCCGGCGCAACGGTTGCTCTCTGCTGCGTGCCGGCGCTCACCGAGATCCCGCGGTCCCTACTTGCGCTTGTGCCCGCAGTGGTGTATGTTGACGGCGTGAAGGAGCTTGCCGCCGCGCCAGCTGTAATGGTCGAGGCAGAGTCGACGCTGCTTGGAGTTGCCGGAGGTAGGCTCGTGTCGACCAGCGGGTCTGTGGTAAGGTCCAACTTGTTTCCAACGAGCATCAAGCTCAGATTCGGCGATGCCAGCGCCCGCGCATCGTTGAGAAACGGTTGCAGTGCTCGGAAGGACGCATGAGACGTAATATCGTACACCAGTATCGCGCCCGCCGCCCCGCGGTAATATGATCTCGAGACCGATCGGAATCTTTCTGTGCCTGCCGTATCCCACAACTGCCAGCGCGTTAGCCACTTTCTTCCTGTATGTATTGTAGTCGAGCGTACCTGCAACTTGATCCGTTTCCGCCGCGCTCCGGTTCCGACTTTGATGATTTTGCTGGCAAACTCCACTCCGATGGTCTGCGACGATAGAACTCGCCACTCATTCTTGACGAAGCGATGCAGTAGACACGACCTGTCGATAGGAAGTGGTCAGCAAGCCAGTGTGCCTTCGTGGAGGGAAGAATCCCTTCCGGGGTTGGACTCACTTTCCCGTGCCGCTGGGCCCAAGAAGGATTATCTTGGCCAAATAGTCGTACATGCTCCCCAGCTCCTGCTGTCGTCGTCAACATCCATACACGTCGCCGAATCATCTCGCCAGATCAGGGGCTCCATTACCTGGTCGCGGGCCGTCCCATCGCTGTCCTCGCTGCCGCCAGAGGATCGTCGCGGTCTCGTCATGATGTATGTTGTCGGCTGCGCAAGAGGCTAGAAGCGCGTCACAGTGCGCTGCTTCCGCAGCCCAAGAATTATATGTGTTGTTGGTGGCAAGAAAGTCGAGGCGTACGGGCAAGATGCGATTGAAGCTGCCAAGGCCCGCTCCGCGACCACCGATGATAACGTACTGGCAGGGATGACGCGCGGAAGCATGAGTCGTATGACTAAGCTTTTTGGTGTGCTTGTCGGTCGCCGGGCCGATCAAGCTGCGACGGCCAATGCCTGAGATATGAATAGCGCCTATGGATAAACGCTCGTTAAATGCTCCTTTTCAGGGCAGAGAGAGTTTTTGCATACGTTTTCATTGAATGATGGTTTCAAATGAAAAGTTTGGCGACAAATTGTTTGTAGTGATGCAACATGGATCCTGGTCGGACTAACACCAGACGCCGCCTGAAGCTCCCCGCCGAGATGCCGAGGTAAGATGCTGGTGCCACATAACGGGCTGAAGTACTCCGTACTTGGATGTATCATCACGTTCATCACCTACACATTCAAGATTAAAACGCCATGAAGATTGCAAACCGCACATTCATCGTGTCCGGAGGGTGAGTTAGCCGCGTAAATGGTCCCTGCACAAATCTGAGTCTGACGCCATTCTTCCAGGGCTTCCGGCTTGGGCAGGGCATGTGTCGAGGACTTGATCAAGAACGGCGCCAATGTTTCCATCTTGGATATGAACGATGATGGCGAGTCCCTAGCCTCTGAGCTCGGCTCTTCTGCCAAATTCTTTGTCTGCGATGTTTTGGACTCGTCCAGCATCTCAAAGAGCGTGAAGAGCACCGTTGAATGGGCGCAGCAGACAAAGAAGCCCATCGGCGGCGTCATCCCGGCAGCAGGTGTAAGCACGCCGGCCACGGTACGCACACCCCAGAGATCGTCATGATGTTTTCGTGGACTCACGCGGCGCACAGATCTTGGATAGGAATGGGTCTGCGTTCAGCATGGACGACGTCGACTTCGTCCTTGGCGTCAACCTGCGTGGCACCATCGACCTCGTCAGCCAGGCAGTCGAGGAGATGGCGAAGACGGTCGCCGACGCAGACGGTGAGCGTGGCGTCGTCATTATGGTTGCCAGCTCGGCAGCCTTTGACGGCCAGAAGGGCCAACTCTCGTACTCTGCTAGCAAGGGCGCCGTCGCGGCCATGACCCTGCCCATGGCGAGAGACCTGGCGCGCTACGGCATACGCTGTGTCACCATCGCCCCAAGTCTCTTCGAGACCAGAATGACAAGCATGATGTCTGGTAAGGTGCGGAAGAGCCTGGAGGCGACTTTTGAGCATCCAAAGAGGGCTGGTAGGCCCGACGAGTTCGCACACTTGGTCAATGGCGTCATCACGAATTCGATGCTCAACGCGACGGTTATACGGCTTGACGGCGGATCGCGACCCAGCAAGATTTAGTTTAACCCCCGAAGGCACGCCGTGCTCTATCACATAGGAACATCAGTCGTAATGGAAGGGCGCTTGTTGGGGAACTCATGGATGAGCAAGGTCGTCTCGCGCAGTCAGTAATTAGTCATGCGGGATATGCACCAGAGCAGGTCCTGCTACATCTCCTTCATAAAATGCAGTTGCGACACACAGCAGCACGACATTCTCGATATCCCGGCCAGGTCCATTATAGGCATGCAAGGGTGGCCACAAGCCCAGGAGGCTGGACAAATAAGGCAGTGTATTGTGACAGTGATATTTCCAACTTTTGAGACTGCAAATGGTTGCGCCCCAAAGCCTTTACCTCTCCAAGTCTCGGAACATGATTGCGCCACCTTTTATGTCATTCTCTTTCAAGGGCCCAACATTTGCTCTGCCCACCTCAATGAACCCAAATTTGCCGTAGAAGGGTTCTTTGTCGATAGCACTGATAACTGACGCACATACGTTCTCCTTTTCTGCCGCGTCTACGCCCCATTGAACGAGCTCTCCTCCAAGTCCTTGGCCTTGGAAATCGGGATGGGTAGCCAGCAGCTGTAAGCACCAGGTTTGCTTCCTTGACCCAGACCAATGGTGTGCGAAGAGAGGGAAGCTGTCCTCGAGTATACGAGATTTTGTAGGATCCGCCGCTTTGTTCGGCCACATGTAGTTCAAAATGGAAACATAAGACGAAGTCACTCCAATCATCAGTTCATCTGGCTCGCCATTAGCATGCAATACTTGACAGGTCTGTACCTTTACTATATGCTTACTGAGGTCTAAGTATCGCTTCCAGGATGCGGTTACAAAAGAAGTGCCCTGGCGTTCCCACTCCGCAAGAGCCACAACTTTCCCAGAAGCTTTGTCGAGGCCAACAAGGAATTGACGGTTAGGGCGATACCAGCTGTTCAGAAGCTTTCTCTCAAAACCTGATATATAATCTTCAGGATACTCCTTTCGGTGCGGATGCATGAGCTCGCCCCAAAGTTCTTCGTCCATGAACGCTGCGGCCCCCGCCTCGGCCATGGCGCGAATGTCGCTTCGCTTCGCCTCCCTGATAGTCATTTTGTGAATAGGTCAATCTCGAGGTAAAAACCTGATAATCAAATGTTGGCAACTCAGGATCGATTGACCTAGGCATGCATAACAGTGATTTAGGGACATAGAAGAGAGCTGTGTCTACGGAGTACTCGTAGTAAGCTCGACAGTTGGGAGTGAGAGGGAGAAATCAGGGTCGGGAAAGCAAGGGTGCCCTGAGAGACAGGTACGAGTACATATTACAGGTCACCGGGTCCTAAGATTGCAAGTGGGGCTTGCATCGTTAGACACTTGTTGGCGACATGGCGCCTCCCGGTATTCCGAATATAGCGACCGACGAACCCGGACCGGCACTCGAGTAAGATTATAGTGCGGTCGACATTGTTTTTTGGTCCTTGAAGATTGGACCCCTGTCCCGCAGTCTTTCCATCTACAAGTACGGATACAAACAAGTCAAATGAACGCCAGGCTAAAGACTTCAAGGTTCCTAAAGAGCCCACTCAACTCCTGCCTGGTATATGATCCTCAGTGTCTTCATAGTTGACTCTGTATTCCAGCGTTCTTCGAATAATGAGTTCCTGCGATCCGTCATCAGAAACTCGATGCACGCTGCCGGTCGAGGATCCGCCTCGCACAACGTGACCATCTGGATCCGCACCCCCGGCACCTGTCGTTGATAGCGGCCGAGAAATCCTCTGCATGGCATAGGTCTCTTCTCGTCCTGCGCTTCGTCCCGCACTTGGTGTTGCGCTCAGTCCGTTGCTTCGCCCGTGACTGCGCTCGCCACTTCGCCCGGAGCTGTTTATATATGACGTCAAGTTGTGGTTGATTGTGGCTCCCAAGTATCCCGACCCCAAAGCCGTCACAAAAGGTTTTAAACAGAGTATGGTTGCAGAGATAAGGCTCCAGCCTAAGTCGACTGACATTATGACGCTGGGGGTAATATGATCAAATGTGGCATTTGTCGAATCGATGGATTCGCGAATAAAGTGCGCATGAACCGCGGCAAGCATAACGAGTCTGAGTTATGATGTCAGAAATGGCCTAGAGACTCGGCGGTACCCTTTTACTCACGGCAACCTGAATGCAAAACTGCACACGACGACAAGTTTCTTCTGGAGCGGCATCTGGAGATTGAAAACAATCCCGACAATCAGGGCGAAGAGAAGAATTTCGGTAACAGCGTCGAAAGCTGAAATCAATTGCCATCGAAGTAGCTGTATACCATTAACTTTGGCCGATACATTGAACAAAGATGGCCTACTGACCAGGTTGGGGCATTGCACCCCGATCGTTACCCAGGGCTTTGTCAGGTCACATCGCAGGGCTTGAGCAAAAACACCTGCGACTCCCCATGTAGCACAGAGAGCAGAAAGCGCAGTGCACAGCCTCAAAAATGTATCATTCGGGGTCAGCCGCTGCAAGAACCATACGACAGATAATTTGGCAAGTGTGAGCGCCGCGATGAAGAGTAAGTTCGTAACATAACCAAACTAATGACGCGAATCAGTATGGCCTTTACAAAGCGGGCTTGCCTGATTAACCTTCTCAATGACCTGAATGTCACTCGAACTGAGAAGACCAATTCGTGTGCCATAGCCTGACAGTAGCTGGCGGTAAACGAGCATCACCTGGACGAAGCCAGTGACCTGGGCATGAAACTCGTCAGCTTCACATTCTCCAGAGACCAGATATCGCAAATTCAAAGCTGGCGGATAAACATACGGTCGCTGCTACCAATGTGATCGTATCCTTGGTGAGTTGTCGCCGGGCCAGGTAAAGTCGCACAATGCAGCTGAGCACAAAATATGTCAGGCTCAGCGAGGCAGTGATCCAGAGAATGCCGCCACGATGGTCATCATCAATGTCGGAGAAGCGATTCGAATCGTCTGGAGGAGAGGTTGACATTGCTGAATGTCGCGTGCAGGGACAAGTCCCTTTCGGTCGTTGGACCACTCAAGTCTGGTCAAAGCCCTTTCGAGGCGCCCGAAAAGCTAATAGCTGGATACGGCCATGCGAAGTCGGCAATTGCGTCAGAAGACAACACATGCAGCCGCTTCGAGGAAGGCGGGGAGTCCAAATGGCCATGATGTGGCGGGCGGCTCGACAGCCGTATCTTATGGACTGCACATAAAAGCCGAATACTGCAATCGTGGTTGATCTCAGTAGGAATCGTGAAGAGCGATAAGACGGGCCCTTGTCCCGTTCGAAGTTCTACTGCAGCTGGTTATTAACATTGTTTGGTCCATGGCCTCCCGGAGGAACAAAATGGATGATCCCAAAACCAGGATAGTAAGCGGTACAATGGACACTGCATGGGTGCAACCAACAAGGACATCAGACCACACTCGCATACTCGTGCTACGGGAAATTTTCCTAACTGGGCATGCTGGCTGATGAAACGTAAGCTTCCAGCTCTGAGTACGTGCCTTGAGCTACAAACGCTTGCTGTCATGGCAGCGATAACCGCTGTGTGGCCGAAGCCTCGACGATGGTCCCTAGCCGATTATAATGTCAACGCAAGGTCGCACCTAAGGCGTTGAAGCTTGGTCATTCGAAGACCTTGAAAGCTCACAAGTAGCAGCGATACCCGTAGGCATGTTTTAGGATCAGCGCGACGAAAACACGGAACCCGGTGCGACGTACTTTTGAGAGTCCCTCGACGGTTCCACGGCGAGAATTCGGTTCTGCTAATTTATTTGACGGGCGGGGGCGTGGGGGCGGCCAGGGGACGGGCGGGAGCCGGCCCGTTTCCGAGTACTTCAGTCCAGTCGAAGAAGGGGTTTAGAGTGGAACGTTGAGGGTTTAAATTCCTTTGACGTCCTGCGATCCACGGCTGCACGACGTGCGCCAAATCGCGCGCAGCATCCAAAACCATGACGGCTGCTCACCTACCCATTTGAGCGAGAGGGGACCCGCTCGTACCAACCTGCTACGAATGTCCTGTTGCGGCGACGTCGCAAAAGATCCATGGGGTGGCGAGCAAGGACAGGTCCAGGGCCGGCCAACAGTGTTCTTCAATCCGAAATTTCATAGCGTCGCATCGCGCGACGTCCTGGCCGCTGTCATGTCCCAGAATCCCGTTGCCAAATGCAAAATCTTAAGGCAAGGTAACGTTGGAATGCAGGGTACGGCGTTGGTAGAGTGTTAGACAATCTTGAATCCTGCGTCCCCGCCTCCCTCTTTCTACCTATCTTTTGCCATCGTGCCCCGCCAACTCATCAGTGACTGTCGCTCACTCACACACTCTTTTGGGCGCTTTGGACATCAACTGTCGCTGTTTTCTGGTGATGCGAATGCAAGATGGAAAAACCATCCGACAAATCTTTTATCGAGGCGGCCAGTAACCGTCAGCCGCTTGGCGACGAAATGGTGGAACCAGAGGACGATATCAATGATGCAGTCGTATCTGAGGCGACGGGCACGAGAAATGACCGGTACGACATGATGCGGATGGGTAAAACACCCCAGTTGAAGGTTCGTTTACACAAACGCAGTAGGATCCTAAAGCGATGAGACTAATTGCTTCCCCAGCGTAATTTTGGATTCTTATCTATGCTCGGATTCACTTGCATCTTGATGAGCACTTGGGAGGGTCAATTGACGTGAGTGGCTTTCATATGATGGCTGCAACATTTGCTGATTCAAGTCGCGTGCAGAGCGAGCAACTTTGGCCTGATCAACGGTGGCACGGCGGGCCTGATCTACTGCTATCTGGGCACCTTCGTCGGGTTCCTCGCTGTCATTGCTTCCATGGCCGAGATGGCCTCAATGGCCCCTACTGCGGGCGGTCAGTACCATTGGGTATCGGAGTTTTCTCCCAAGAGCTGCCAACGATTCTTGAGCTATGTTACCGGGTGGGTCTGCGTGTTGGGATGGCAGACGGGCATTACGAGCATTGCATTCCTCACGGCTTCTCAGATTCAAAGTCTCATGGTCATCAACGACGCCTCATATGATTTCCAAAGATGGCAAGGTACTCTCTTGATCATTGCCATCAGCTTCTTTGCCATCCTTTTCAACACATACCTCGCCAAGAGGCTCCCTCTTGTCGAAGGAGTCGTCTTGATTCTGCACGTCTGCGGTTTTTTTGCCATACTTATTCCCTTGTGGGTGCTGGCGCCTCGGAGCGATGCGACTGCAGTCTTTACGCAGTTCAACAACGGCGGAGAGTGGAGCAGCATGGGCTTGTCCGTTCTCATCGGGATGCTGTCGCCAGTGTTCGCTTTCATTGGGCCGGATTCAGCAACTCACGTACGTTATCCAATCTGTCCATTGAGAAGTGACTGAGGCTAATTATTACAGATGTCTGAGGAGATCAAGGATGCCTCCATTACTCTGCCTCGAGCCATGATGTGGACCATAGTGCTCAACGGCTGTCTTGGATTCGTCATGTTGGTCACGTTCTGCTTTTGCCTTGGCGATGTGGATACCATCCTCTCGAATCCGAACGTTATGCCATTCATCCAGACCTTTCTTATTGCGACTAAGTCGACTGCCGGCACCTCCGCCATGACGACCATCACCATCATTTTAACAACCTGCGGTTGCATCACAAATGTCGCTACTGCATCTCGTCAAATGTTTGCTTTTGCTCGTGATCAAGGACTCCCATTCTCTAACTTTCTTGCTCATGTAAGACTTTTTAAACCTAATTGCCCATGCTTCGCAACGACAGATACTGATCTTTCTGACAGGTCCGCCCGGGATGGGATATTCCACTAAATGCAGTCATGGTCTCTTTCTGCATCACCATTCTCCTCTCTTTGATCAACATTGGATCCACGGTAGCATTCAATGCAATCGCGTCGCTCGGAACTGCAGCTTTGATCTCTTCCTACATCGTCTCCATCTCATGCGTCACTATTAAGAGGTACCGCGCGGAGAAACTGCCTCGTGCACGATGGAGCCTTGGAAAATTTGGAGGACCGATCAACATATTCTCTGTACTTTACCTCACCCTTGTGTTCATTTTCTCGTTCTTCCCTCAAACGGCTACTGTCGATGCAGAGTCCATGAACTGGAACATCTTGATCTACGGCTTTACTGTCTTGTTTGCCGTTGTTTGGTATTTCGTCAGAGGCAAAAAGCAATATGCTGGGCCTATCGAATATGTACGGAAGGAAATGTAATGTACATCGCATATAGAAATGAGAATAGTCACGTGGCCAGGAACCGCAATACAGGCAAAGCTGTCTTTGCGAGGAGTGAAACCGTGCGATTCTGCCTGACTGAAAATCTTTAGCGTCTCTTGAGGTGATATGGTCAAACGAGCCACATATGATTGAGCAGTGGGATGTGCCGAATTTGCTAACTAAGTACTCTGTTCGCAGAATACCAGGCAATCAGAAAAGGTTTAACATGTCCTCCCCCGCGGTCCAACGTTCGAGATTCTCAACCTGCTGCTTATAAAAGCCGCTAATTGAAGTCTCTTCGACGTAGGCAATGTGTGGAGTGACCAGGACATGACTTTGTCCTTCCCCACCAACGCTTCGCCACGGGCTATCCTGAGGAAGCGGTTCGATGTCGTAAACGTCGACAGCGACTCCAGCAATGCGGCGGGTCTTGATAACATCCAGCAAGTCTGCCTCAACGACAAGCGGGCCTCTTGATGTGTTGACGAAGAATGCTGATTGCTTCATCTGGGATAGATCTCGATGTGTAATCAAACCCCTCGAGCGATCGGAGAGAACGAGGTGCACGCTGACCACGTCTGAGGTGCGGAAGAGCTCGTCCCGGGATACGACCTTGAACGTCTTATTTCCGTCTGGGTGTTCAGTAGGAAGCCCCATATCCCTCGCCTTTTCATCGGCCGCTTCCTGCGTCAAGTTGGTACTCCACGCCTGTACTCTCATACCGAACAGGCTCATTATTCTGCCAACGCTTGCGCCGAGTCGTCCCAAACCGACCAAACCAAGGGTCTTTCCAGACAAGCCCGTCACGAAGCCAGTCTGCCATGCACCGGCCCTGATGGCTGCGTCGTTGCCCGCCAGGTCCCTGGCAATGCCAAGGATCATGGCCACGGCGTGCTCCGTCGTGCTGTCGACGGGGCCGGTGCGGAGATCTTTCGCGCTGGCAACCGGGATTCCTCGCGCTTTGCACGCTTCCAAGTCTATGGCTTTGTTCCTCGCGCCGTTGGTCAGCACGAGCTTCAAACGCGGCAGCCTCTCAATCAGCTCGGCCGGCAAAGGCGTGCGCTCTCTCATTGTCGCTGACTCGTTAGCTGTAGCCCTTGAAGCGGGCGAAAGGCACTCACATATGACATCGAATGGCTCCAAGCGCCGGACAAGCTCATCTCGAACCGGCTGAGGAGCCTTGCTCCAGGGCAACAGGGTCTGGGGAAAGTAGGCGACCTCGTACTTGGACAGATCAAGCTTGCCAAAGTGCGAGCGGGCACAGCCCTGATAGTCGTCAAGTACAGCGACAGTGGTCATACTGAGGTGAGACTGAGGGCAAAGTCTGAGGAGAAAACTGCTGGACGATATTCCTATCATAAGTTGAGAGCAAAAACGAAGCCGCGGTGAGACAATGCCAATGAGCACAGTTTCAAATAGCACACTTAGCACTGTGTGAGCTAGGTCCTCTAGTGCCAACGAATTAGCCTGTACAGGTACGCCAGCCACGGCAAACCTCTAGCCTACTGGCTGAACATTAACGACACACCATCTACCTGTCCGTTATGAGTGCCCCATTCGTTGTCGTCTTGCTACCGATTTGATGGCTAGGCGCATGAAGAGTGGTAACGTCCGAATTCAACCGAAAGTGCTTGAGAAGTGACATGAAACGTCGCTTTTAACGGCGACAACCTCTCCCTTCTCGCCTTCTTCCTGCTTGGGTTTGTTGACCTCTTTGGGGGCGGTGTCCTCGGTAAGAGTGTCGATGTCCCCCCACCACGACACTGTTGTGCAATGCCGACACAAAACCGCTGTCGATTAGCCATGCACCTTGGACTAAGAGATTCGGTGACACACAAGGCGAGGACGATGACCTGCCCCTCCCACCTCAGACGTCCAGCGTCTTTTCCTTGACCAGCTCAATTTTGTCATCGCCCTCATGGTGCAAGAGTGCCGTCTCAAGCGACTGGTATACAACATCATCTTCTTCCGTCCTAGGTTCTCCTGCATTCACGAATTGCCATTCGGAGCGGTCAAAACGCTTGCGTACCGGTTCAACCATATTGACAAAGCGGAATTGCAGGTTGGCGCCGACGTATCGTCGTAGTACGAGTTTCAGTTCGAGCAGTGACAGTACACCAGTGACGTCAATGAAAGCGACCATACCGAAATCCAAGACGACGTAGCGAAGTGGCGACACATCTCCCTGGATGGGGATGACGCACTTTCGCTGTCCAATTCGGCCGATGAGCTTGCTGCTTGAGCTATTCCAAAGACGTTCCTTGCTGGTGACTTCTATAGCCGCATCGGATGCAGGCTCAAAATTGACCTTGATAGACTCAATGATGGATGATTTGATGCGTTCCGCATTGGGGAAGAACATATCGTCCGTGAATCGAACAAGGTATGCCTCAGCAGGAACATCAATGCGGCTGCTTTCAGAATGGTGTCTGGGCATGGTCCAGTGATTCTTTTCCGTCTGGGTGTGAGAAAGACCAATCCAGCGTGGAAAGGCGAGGCGTAGCAGCGTGTATGCAATGCTGAAGCCAACAGCGACGGCAAGGCCAATCTCAGTCGATGTGAAGAGCGTCACCCAGAAACCGAGCATAGATGCGACAAAGTCGACGAAAGACATTCGCCAGTATCTGTAGAACAGCCGAGGCGAGGAGATGAGGTGTGCGACAGCCATGATCTAGCTCGTCTGATCAGCCCGGAAGTTCCCACGGTGCCACACGATTACCAGACCTACAATTATGGCAGAGAGTGTCGCCTTTGGTATCCAGTACAAAGCCGGTGCGAGCTCATATAGCGTCAGGACGATCCAGCTAGCAGTGAAGAGGGAATTGAGAGGGCTGCGAGCTCCACAGTCTGAGTTGACCGCCGTTCGCGACATGGCACCGCCCGTGGGCAAGGCGCCGAAGAAGCTGTTGACGATGTTCTCAACTCCAAGGTAGAAGAGCTCCTGACTCTTGTCGATGTTGTAGTTGCCCCGCAAGCCAAACGCCTTGCCGATGCCAAGGTGCTCAACAGACATCGCGATGAACGGCGCAAAGCAGCGCGCAAAGACCTTGCTCAAGAGCTCAGTGTCATGCGCGCGCGGGGCCAGTAAGCCGTGGGTGTCGACCTTTGTGACTTCCCATCTGTAGTCATCCGATTTCTTGTATTTATTGTTGACCAGGTAGGATATAAGAGTGTACAGGGCGAGGACGATGACGGCGCGGCTGGTGCAAATGAACTTGATCCACTTACTCTTCGTGCCCCATTTCCTCCCAATCTTCTCAAAGAAGTAGAGCGTGGCAATACCAGTAAAGCCAATGGCGAGCGTCAGGGGCTTGATGCTACCGAGATGGCCCAGGACGTCGCGGATGATTTGGGCGGTGGTGCTGCCAGTCTTGAGGCCCACGAGGGAACCGACTTGACCTAGTCCGATGACGAGTGCCACAGCGGAGATCCATCCGGTCAGTACCGGGCCGGAGACAAAGTCGAGCAAGAAGCCGAGCTTGAGGAGACCAACAGCCAAGGCGAGGACACCGACCAGGAACGCCATTGCGGAAGCAATCTGAGCTGGCTGGTACCCCTCCTTTTGCAGGTCCGCTACGGCCTCGGCGGTGAGAAGCCCGAGGATCGAGGTCGGCCCGCTGGACAGCTCTGCGAAATGACATGTCAGTCCATTCTCGTTCTTCAAACCTGGCCGGGTTCAATGCTTCATCTATACCCCTTGAAGTACCCAGGAAGAAGTAGATGGCTGAAGGCAGCCAGCTGGCGTATAAGCCATGTTCCACGGGGATGGTGGCAATCTTTGCGTACGCCAGCCCTTGGGGGATCAACATGACGCCGATGGTGATGCCCGCAATAGCGTCTTGCAGAAGCCACCTGTAGTCATAATTGGGAAGCCACTGCGCGACGGGGAGCTTTTCCACAAGATATTCAGCAGCCGCCGACGGAAGTCGACGACGCACGGGCTCGACCCAGGACTTGATCCTATTGAGATTCGGATCTGTTCGATATGCCTTTACCACACTGTCCTTGGCATTCCGCAGCTGCTGCATATTAAGAGTCGTTCCAATGGCTCAATGAAACGGAAGTAGCTCGAGGCCGAGTGCTGGGGATGTCTTTCGGGAACGTTTGTCAAGACTCGGTTGCAAAACGAGGTATGTGTTCTGGGCTGAGAGTTGGTGACAATGGGCTGCAACTTCTTTCACCTCTGTATTTGCTGAAGATGAGAAAGTGGGGAGAGCCATCACTGGAGCAATCTCAGGGCAAAAGGGGAGGCATTGTGAGTTTATGAATCGACCAATCCAGATTCTGCCGTCTTGGATAATCATGCCGTGGGAAAGGATCCTCATGAAGGCTGCGCTGTTGGTGTGACACACCTCGCGATTCACGAGACACGTGGGCCATGCAGTTACTGCATGGGGCTGATGCTTTGCAGAAGCACAATGCGACTAGATGAGAGAAGCTCATCTGCGACCACAGAATGGACATCAGATTGAGGCAACTGCACCACCTACTTAGACAGAAGCTGGAATCAGCGGAACAAACACATCTTGCGGAACAATGACCGCGTGGTTCAAACGGGATTCCCCGACCCTTACCAGCCGGTTTCTTCTTTTGCTGCTGCAACTTGATAGCAGGCCATTCGGAAGCCTGAAGCTGGGTGTGGCGCACATGCAATATTGCTGCCTTCGCTATGCATGGACCCGGGGGAACATCGCTCAATGGGCAAAGTGACTAAGGAGTTCTGTGGTCGCGGCTCCTGGATGGACTCTTTCTTCGATGCAGAGCCAGTTGAACCAGACTCCGCGTGAGCAACGTCCCCTCAATGATCGACAATCGGCTAACGAAGCGAAGGGCAATGGCAAGGAGCCTGAAAACCCGTAATGTGACTGGCCGGCGTTGGGTCGTGCTTCCTCCCTCAGTGTTCGCGATATGGTTTGGAGGGTATGAAGTATCCTCCGCCATTGGCTCACTTGATTCCTTCCGCGAGTGCAGTTTGCCACAGCGGTCAACAGGACGATCGGTCTAATCTGTTGCCCCTAACATCAAGATGCTTCATTGTATCGGTCGACATCCATGTCAACGGACATCAGAAATAGCTCCCGAAAGATGAACGTGCCGTCCGTTCCGAGCGACATGGAGGGCTGGCCATTCGCTGTCATTTGGTAGACGCTGGATGTGTGACGAGCTCAAGACCGAGAGTTCCCCGTTGCATGTGCCCGTAGTGTTGGTTGAAGCATATGCAAGCAGAGTAGCACCGGCGCCAACCACAGTCTGACTAGCTCACCAAGCCACTAAGGGAGAAGATGCTGTTTATAGCGGACTCGGACCTTCCTACGCCGAACCATGCGGATCGTATCACGTCGACGCGGCAGACGTCGTGATTTGTGGGGTTCATGTGCAGCGCATCGAGGCTTGAGCATGCTCCACCAAATACCCCTGGTACCCCGCAGAGGCGCACCAGGCATGCGCTCAGGGTGCTTTTGGAGTAGCGACGACTGAGACGAGTGCCAAGGCGCCTTTGAACAGCCCCAAGACGATTTGTGATCGGCGCACCGGCGACCTCGCCTGCGTGCTACTTTAGTATCATGTGGCAATGGGGCCGTAATAGAAGCGGCGTTCTGGGCCCCAGTCTGTCGACAGCTGCCGATTGAACCACGCCTCGGGGCGGGAGAATTACACCGCATACGGCGGGCCGATCGGATGCGAAGTGGTGAGGGAGGATTGAAAATGATTACTGCCACTGCCAGGTCGACCATGTTATCGGAGCGACTGGACACAGCTCCACGTGCATATGAAGGAAACGTCGGGTAATCTGGCTACCCCAGATCCAGAACTAAAGCTCGCGGCTAGTTTAATGCTTCCTAAGTAATTAGAATGCTGCCTATCCCTTCTTTTTCGGTATTACCTACCGACACTCAGATCCCTTAAAGTTTAACAAACCTTCGTAGATGCTAAAAGGAAAATCCCTATAACTGTAATTTAGGGTCCTTCTATAAGGCATGTTGACCGAGGTCTGCAACTGCCTACGACACTTCCCAGGAAGTCCAGTTGTTGCGTGAGCTTGCTGAGTCGGCGCCAAGAGGAGTGAAGCAGAGGAGGCGGCATCCAAAGTTGGCCTTTGATTTAGGACACAGGCCACTTGAGTTAAGCACTAGATCGTAATGTGCAGTACTTAGACCTCAAGATCACTATCTCGAGAGTTGAACTTAGTTCACTGTAGTTTGGAACATGCTGTTGTACCCAACGGGAGAGCTTGCCTCCCCGATCGTCACCGGCTGCCCATACAAATACACCTTCCCATCTCCTCGTGGATTGTCACCTGGGGAGTTCCGTCCCCGCCGCTGGTAAGAGTCTTTAGGTGTGAGATGTTCCTCGAGACCCTGGACGTGGCGAGGTAGCTATGTTGAAGCAAGCGAAAATAGCAACAGCCAGTAACACAGCGCTTAGACATGCGTCCATAGAAGGACCGACGCTGGTTGAAATTGAGTCCTTGTTTTTCGCATCGGGCGGTACTAGGTTGAATGTTGTTGCAATCGAGGACCATCCAGCAACTGCCGGAACGACCAATGTGTCGGCCATTCCAAAGCAGTACTCGAATGGGAGGTTTGACGCTGACGACAGAGCAAGAGTCATAGTGAGAGAGTAAAACTCTAGAAGACGGTGCCGGCGACCGGACCCAAAGCACGGCAACGTCAAAAGAACGAATCTGTATATCGCGTGTGCGAATATCCAACTTTTGCTGACGGCGGTGAAAACGAACAATTTGTCGTGAAGGAGGATTGTCTTCCATCCAGCTCGGCGCCCTTGCTGAACGATCCAAATAAAGAGTGCAGCGCAAGCGACTTTGCTACACATTCCCCGAAGGGTGCCACCTGCTGGAGTCCAGACCATCATGCCAATGTTGCCATACACGGCGAAGTTAACGTAGGCCTCGAAGGCAGGTAGAAGTCGCGTCCTCAAGGATCGACTTGCAATGAGGAATGACAATACAGAGCCTAGGCCGAGGGGAAGTTCGCACATAGTTTTGATCTTTGCGCCAGTAGTGGATGTTTTGTCGAATACGACTATAGTCGCGCTAACCGCAAGGACTGCGAGAAGAAGCACTCCTGGCTTTCGAAGACAACATATGTAGGTGAGGATGAGAATGACGCTGAGCCATTCGTTGAACCGAATGTCAACGTATGGCTCGAGTGTCGTATACAATGATAGGGGGGCCATGAGATTGCGTGACTCTCCTTCTGGGGCTTGTACGATTGAGCCCGGTGAGTGGCTGCGTCTAAACTGACCTATATTTTTTGCCTGGGTGTAGCCGCTATTTATTGCGCAGCGTTAAAGCGGGGGCTGCCGCCAGCCAACGCCCCACTTCACGCGCACGCGAGGCCATTCGTGCTGCAACTTAAGTTTTGGTCCTGACAGGTACCGTCTCTCGTCCACTCACTCGATAACAAAGTGTTGGACCTTAAACAATAAAAGAAAAGGCCTGATCGGGTTTCAGCCTGCAATTATCTTTGTATTGAGCCGTCCTGCTCTCTCGGACTTGACTCGCGGCATCGTTGTTCGTTTCTTCGGCTCTTAGCTCTGATCTAAGCTCCGTGGCCAGTCTTGGAGGCTCGGCAAGTCGACGACAACGACCAAGAGGGCATAGGTGATCTGAGGCCAATATAATCTCTTCTGGTGCAGCTCTGGTGTGACCCCTTTAACAGCACCTGGACTCACCAAATGTCGATGTCAGAGAGGATACCTACTCATTCCGCCCAAAGACGTCACGTCAACAAGCATCGTATGCAAACCACAGACAGTGTTGAAGTCTCTACATTAAATCCGCTTTCGAACGCTAGTACCACAAGAAACAAAGAGCAGTTATACTGTTGGCTCATGCCGTCATGCCGCTGTCTTCTCCGTCTTTCGGTGAGGCACCTCCTCCCTCGAGCCGTGCTGATGCAACGAGTCCGTATCGCTGTCCACAGCCACCTTGGCCCGCCATCCCATGTACCAGGGCCCCGACGAGGACGAGAAGAGCTCATCCATTCGCTCCATCGGCACTCCCTTGGTTTCCGGCGCCCATAAACCCAAGACAATGAACCCGACAAAGCACACGCATGCCCAAAACACGTACGCTCCCCACACGTCGAGTGCTGCAAACATGGGAGGCGTAACTCGAACGACAGCGAATTGAAACAGCCAATGTACGGCCATGTTGAGCGCGTACCCGACGTTGCGTACCCTGGTCGGCATGATTTCCGTGCCGTACAAGTACTGCACCGTGCAGAGACCGATGGACCAGCCAACGGCATATATGAACACGGACGCCACGGCCGCATCCGATGCGGACTGGTTGTTGGAGCCCTTCCAGAGCGCCATGTAAATGGCCATATAGATATGAGTGATGCACTGGAGGCCCAGGCCCGTCAAGAAGCAGCGCCTTCTGCCAAAGTAGTCGATGAGACCCCAGGTAAAGATCATGGTGAAGACGAGCTTGACGGCACCGTAGCCGCCTGCGTTGACGAGCGAAGCTTTGTGGCTGGGGATGCCGGCCAAGCGAAAGATGTCGGCGATGTAGTAGGTGATGCCGTTACCGCCGCTCCACTGGGCAACCGTCTGCATGGCGAGCCCGAGAAGGAATCGCTTGCGGTACGTGGGCACGGTTGCCATCTCCTTCATGATGGTCCACGTCGACGTATTTGCCAGTATCTGCTTCTTTTCCTCAATCTCCGTCTGGATCCCGTTAAACTCCTTGATGATATCGGAGTCCTCCACGCTGCCGTTGCGGAGCTTTGCCAGCACGGCGAGAGCCTCTCTCGGGCGATTCTGGGACGCGAGCCAGCGCGGAGTCTCGCTGAGGAAGAATGAAGAGACGAGCGCGATGCCGACAGGGATCTGGGGCGCACCGAGGACGATGCGGTACTGTTCTCGAGAAGGAGACATTGTCTTGACGACTGCATAGTTGATGAAAAAGCCTATTCAACAGAGGTCAGCGGGAAGATATTTGGTTACAGAGAAGGAGAGTTGCCCTACCCAGCATGAGAAACGACAGCAGAATCACCATGTAGACGGAGACAACCATGCCCCTCGACTTTGCGCGGGCAATCTCGGTCAGGTAGAGCGGTGCCACCACGGTCAAGCCTCCAGCGCCAACGCCGCTCCATATGCGCGCGAACATGAGGAGGCCCACGACGCCCGAAGAAAAGGTGGTGGTGAGGAAGCCCGTCATCCAGAGGAGGATGAAGAGCTGCCAGGAGCGCAGGCGGCCGATGCGATCGGTCACGGCGATGGCCATGACTGCGCCAATGGCCGCGCCGAGCACGCCGAGCGAGGTGATGACGGCGCGGCGATTCGCGAGCTCCGCGGGCGAACCCGTCCATCGCCCCTTGACCAGATCGAAGTCGTTCAGGAACGACTTGAGCCCCGAGGCCGCAGCGAAGCCACCCTCATCGTATCCTGTGTCATCAAAGTCAGAGCCGAAACCTTTGCGGATGGATCTGGGGTTGCCCGTCTCTCACCTTTGGGGATCGATCCGCAACCTATGACCACAATCGAGAGTGCATAGTAGAGGTTCAGTTTGGGGGCCATTGTCGTCGACGAGCAAACTGGACCTGGCCAGTGCGCACGGCCAAGCGCCAATCTTGGACTTTTAAGGATCCCGTGTGTCGATTGCCGCTGCGCGACGACGAGCCGGATCGCTCGATATTTGTGGAATCGATGGAGCTCTCACGACGCCATCAGATCTGTCGGCATCAGCTAGTCGCGGTGCTTGCGATGCAAGGGAAGATGTGGGGAGCAGGAGACGATGAATTTGCGTGGGGGCCTGAAAAGTTTGGGGAGGTGGCGCCTCCAGTTTCCAGCGCCGCGCGGTGGAGGCTTAGCTCCAGGGGAAATGACAATGCAACCTCGGCCGGCGCCTCATGTGGCTTGCCGTAGTTTCACGACGGTCGACGCCTTCTGACGTGACGGTGTGTTCTGCATCGCGAAGCAGCATCGCGACAACGACCGGCCGCGATGCCACGCTTTTTCCCGCGTGGCTGCATGCATGCACGGCAGCGTGCTTGTGGCTTCAGCAGCCGAGACATGCCTCCACCCGCGTGCCGGGCGGAAGTTGACCGAGCCAGCCCAAGCCAGCCCTACGACCACGGCATTTAGCATCGATCCGAACCGAACCGAACCGTACGATGCGTTTCCAGACTCGCGGGTCGCTCTGCGGCCCCTGGACCCAGGGCTGCAGCCAAATGGGTTAGGAGTACTCGGCCAACGTCCGACCGTCTCCTCGAGGAGCCCTTGCCCGCTACGATCAACTAACACAAGGGTACGCCCGAGACAAGAACGTCGATAATTAATTTAAATGTGCTGTCGAAATCTGGAACTCGCTCGCGCAGTGCTTCACCGTCTCAACACAGCTATACACCAGTTCGTGCCGTGTGACAACCTGCAGTTGGCAAGAATTGACCATGACACGATATGAATGATGCGATGATGTAAACCATTCTGCATATCCCCTTGCATAGACATTTTGATTCTAGCAGCTGTGACGCACAAATGGCTCTATTAAGTGCCGTGTTCTCTAGCAACAGCCGCTATCTGTTTGCTAAGAGTGTCCCGATATGGACACATAATGCAATCATTATCCCGACAAACCCTCGAGCACAGGGTGAGTGCCTCGATCCCGCCACCGAGGTCGCCGGGCCTTCTTTGTACCTGCAAGCTTTGCCCGATATCGCGCTCGATAATCTCAGCAGCCAGTAAGGTCCCAAAATATATGCGTCAGCCCCAGTGGGTGGTTGCTTTCCAACGTGGCGGCTCGCCGCGAGATCGGCTGTCGCCGTGCGAGTGGCGCTTCTCGTATGATTGCGCCCGAAATCTCTCGCTAGTGCGTGACGACTCCCGATACGAGTACGTGTGGGACGGGTTGAGCCATCCGACGTACGGGGCGATGGTGTGGGGAAAGGGGAGTGAAGTCGACGCCTTGGCATCGTGCCCCAAACCCAATCTCTCATCCAAACGGCGACTGGTGGCTTCCGGACTGCTGGTGGATTGCCCCGACCCTCACGCTGAGGGGCTCGAGCGTAGACATGGTCTCGAAGACTCCGGGGAGCATGGAGTCGGGAGCAAAGTTATTGTTCAACGCAGGCTGAAACAGCGGATGGGAAGGAAGAGGCATCTGGCGCGTCTCGGCAGAGTTATGATACATTGCGCCAGACATCGAGATGTCAGGTCTTGGAGGGGGAGGTGGGTGAGGCGGTTGAGACTGAAGTCCCACCGCTGCCAGTTCCTTGTTAAGAAGGTTCAAGGCACTGTTGATGACTACCGGGAATCAGCCTTGTGAATTTGCTTCCGGATAGTGAGAGCCACCACTCACCTGGGCTGATGTTTTTGACCTGCTCCAGACATTGGATGCAGTAGTTGAGCTTGCGCATGGCTTGCTGCTCATTAGAATTGGCCTGAACTTGCAGCAGGAATATCGATGCGGCGATGTAGACGCTATACGCCAGCGACAAGATGCAGTAGTTCATCGTAAATGTTCTGCAGAACAAGTCGAAGATTGTGATGATGGCAGTCGCAGAAGTCACGCATTCGACCAGGTAATGCTTGAACGGGGACATGGCACCATCTTCGCGCTTCCCCCGACCCGTCAACATCGGCCGATACATGAGAATCTTGAACGTGTGGTAGAGGCAGCTGGGGGCGGCGTCAGTGATGTTCATCAAACGTCCAGAAGGAATGGAATACTTCAACGTGACAATGTGACTGGGCGGTGCGAGGGCGGGCAACGCAACCCAGTCAATCTTCAGGTGCAGTGGCAGCTGATTCCACCACTCCTGGAAAGCCGGCTCCTGCGCCCTGAGACACTCTTGCACCTCATCGTCCGTGTTTTGCGCCAAGGGATCGTACATGTGAATCAGGATCTCGTTGAAGATGACTGATAGGCGGCACATGCTCATGAAGCACGAGGCGGAGTGAGCCGTGGTGGGAGGGTATTTCCAGGTAACGCCGACTTGCTGTGCTCCGAAGGGGACCCACAAGTCGTCCTCGGCCGAGTCGTCAAACATGATCTGAGGGGGCGAGATGGCCGATTGCCGCAGCGAAGGAGAGCGGCCGAGGTACAGGCTTATCACCTTGTCCCAGAAGTAGCAGCTCCAGAAGATGCGGTGTCGGATCTCCAGCTCTTCATCGGTCAAGGGAACGGAGCCTGGATAGCGCTGAGCGTCCACACAGATTCCCATGTCGTCGAGGAGTCGGAAGGCTATGCCGCTGTACACGTAGGCTTGCGTCGAGTTTCCGAGGCTGCATTCCTGGGCACTGAGGAGGAGGAGCGTTTGAATGGTGGGCACCGTGCACACTCCCCGGCTGAGCTCGTCAAAGAGCATGGCCCGAGCGTGCTTGGCGAACACAGCACCTCCGTCGTAAGACTCATCGAGCAACCGCTTGGTTGCCGGGTCGCTCTGGCCCCATCTTATCGAGTGCGAGATGACGGCGTTGAGAAGCGTATGCGAGTAGTATGAACCTAGAGATTGCATGTCACCTGCACCAGGGAGTCAGCATGCTCCGACAATTTTATTGTCAGAGGGACGCACGCGTGAAGGCCGGTCGATATATGAAATTGAACATGGGTTGGATCCAACACCAATGGACGTTGAGGAGGTATTGAAACGGTTCCTGGGACGCCGTCAGCCCTGCATGCTGGTGGTTCAGCCCGCCATGTGGGGGATACGCACTGGAATGTCAGACAGATTCTCCAGCGCTCGCTGCTGCCAGGCATTGTTGACGAGCCGCTCCCTCCGCTGCAGGTCGGTGTCGGTCGGGGCGAGATAGTCTGAGCCTGCCGGCAGGCGGTCACTGGGCAGGTTGAAGAAGCTGGTGGTGCCGTGGTAGGTGATGCCGCCCTTGTCGTCGACCTTGAGGCCGCGAAAGCTCCGCGAGATGCCCTGCTCGTCGGCGCTCTGGCCGCGCCGCGACGAGCCGTCGGGCGCCGGAGGGCTCGAGTGCGACGATGCCGGGGCGGGCGACCTGCCGGCGTTGGCGAGCTGGTCCTCGAGCTCCTTGATGCGCTCTTCGAGGCGCTGCGTATACGACAGCGTCGGGTTCCTGCAGGGCGGCTTCGGTCAGTGGCCGAGCACGGACCGAGGGGGGTGTGCGCGATGCGAGGGGGCCAGCGCACAGCTTGTAAATGCACTCGTCGTTTCGGGCCGCGCAGCGTTGGCAGACGGGCTGCTCGCCGCCGCACTTGACCTGGTTGGAGAGAAGAGGTGAGCATGACGTTGTAGCGTCGGCTGGTGGCCGGAGCCGAGCTCACCTTGCGCCTGCGACATGGTTCGCACGAGAAGGCGCTCTTCTTGGTCGCCTTGACCGACGACATGCTAGCGTTGTGCGACGTGATGGCATCCGAGACTAGGTAGACGGCCCACGGTTCGCACGCGACACGAGGTTAAGGTATTTGCTTGCACGGGTAGAAGCTGTCGATGCCTGCTTGATCTTGTTGCGGGGCCGGCCGAAGCCTCCATGGAGCGGAAACTCGCAAAGTACCTGGGTACCATCTCAGCGGGAGCGACGCCGAACGCCGTTGGGTACCTAGACTTTCTGCTGACAATGTGGGCCACGGACGTAAGCCTCCACGTTTTGAAGCCATTTGGGTCCGCTCCTGCACGCAACCGATGCCCAACCGTCGTCCGTGGGGGTTTATTGCCGGTGATTGCCGTCGAGGGGGGCCTGAGGAGCTGTCCGCGTCTTGCTTTAGGGCCTCGAAGGACCTACCGTCAGCATGGCACAGCTTGATTGTGCGAGGTATGCTCCTTAGTTCTCACCGCGTTAGGGGACTAGGATTAATGGACACTGCTTGAAGCTCTTCAATTCATTTGGGATCGACGGCGTGCAGTGGCGTCAATGCCAAGCGGCGATGAAACGATCCCTGCAGGGTGCTGGAGCTACCGCCAGCCAAACCTGGTCCATCGGCGGTGCAGCTCGGTTCTCGCGGGAACTCCCGGGTAAGGGTTTGCATGGTGAACTGAGACTTTACTAAAACACGAGGCCTTGCGAGTAGTTTCTTCGCTTGCGGGAGGGAATCAAGACTGCGTGAAGACCTGCATGGTAGTCTCCTCCTCTTGCGTTTCTTCCAAGGGAAACCCCACGATGGGGTGCGATGCGTGGCTGTGGGGCTAAAAACACTGCCACGGCTGCATACCCGAACAGCGATTGGACACCCAGCCTCAATGCCAGGCTTGGCTGATCCGAAAATCCTTCGATGGAATATGTGAAAGACCTGTTTATAGATCAGCCGGTGTCGCTCTTTTCGGATTGACTAATGTCCAATAGGCGAATGAGGACTAGACCAAAGAAATGGTTTCCTGCACCGTTTTGGCAAGCTCCTGTATCAAGTCAGCTCACAAAAGAAGAACCGAGAATAACCCTGCTTGTTGCTACTATAACGAGAGAAAATCATGGTATCGCTTCTATGAACGAAAAGCCTGTGACTAAAACAAAGCCGAAGTTTCTTTTACTTCGTAAAGCTCAAGCGCAGGCTAAGAGTGTTTCTCGCAGTCTAAAAACGCCAGAAAGAACAAATTATTTTTCCGGCGCCCGCAATGGTCTCGCACTCTCGCTTTTAATGTGCCCTAAAGGGAAAAAGGACATATCATCATTTAAAACCTAGTGATAAGCGAGAAGAAAAAGTATATTAATACCCTGTCTCGTAGCCGTGAGGAATGGGTTTGAACTCGGCATGTTTTCAAAGATTTAAACAGCATTTCGGGCTCTCGAACGTATTTCCGACAGTGCTTCTTCTTTGCTCCGCCAACAAAGAGGCGGTCGTTCACGCGGCCGGATCTTTTCACTCGCGTAGCCGCGTGTCCACCTTCTGGAGCTCCAACAAACGAAGAAACCCCCCTCCTACCTATTCACCTCGATCACCCGCCACGCCTTTCAACTTGCATGACAGCGGCACAACGAGGAGAGCAGGATCACACCTTCTCAAATTCAACAAATGTCTTCGAGCCATAATATGAGCGACTTTGTGGACGAGTCAGAATTGGAGTTCCGCCAAAATGTAGATACAATTCTCAAGTTGGAGCTCCAGCGGCTACATGTCGGCGTTCCAAACTTCTACGACACCTTTTTCAGCTGCCCTGAGATCAGGGTGGCGTCTGCGACCATCTTTCGCAAGTGTAATGAAGGCGAAAATCCCTTATTCGGCAGCGAAGGGTGGAGCGGCTGGTCGAGGGACGGAGATGAAATCCATATGCTGATTTGGTTATATCGCATGACCCGTCAGCTAGAAACACTTGCCAGAGAACAGAACCTAATCGCTGCATGTCGACGAATGTTGATGGCAAAGCCAAGAAGGCCTCTGCAAGGCTCTACAAGCAAAAGAAGCAAGGATGTTGGTTTCTTCGGCGAGGACATCACAACGGACGACACAGATGATTGGCCACCCATCTATGTGGTAGGAGGATTGAGCGGAAATCCCGATGCCGACACGGTTTGGATGGCATGGCTTGATCTCGCAAGGTACGCGAGGGATACCCTCTATGGGCAAGACAACCGTCGCTTTGTCTTAGGCTTCACACTCTGCGGGTCAGCTTTCAGAGTCTGGGCATTTGACCGACTCGGAGGGATCGCTTCCGAGAAATTCGACATCAACAAGGAGGATGGTGCGCAACATCTTGTGACCGCTATCCTTGGGTTTCTCTATATGGAAGAAGACAGACTTGGGTTTGATCCTACCGTCGTAACATCTGGCAGCGAGCGCTATATCGAGATTGAACGAGACGGCCAGAAAGAGCGACTTATTATTGACCATGTTATAGACCGCAGCGCTTGCATTGCCGGCCGGGCGACGACTTGCTGGAGGGCTCATCTCGAAGAAAGTCCGCAAACAGAACTCGTCGTTAAGGATTCGTGGCAGCACGAAGACGGTGACGATGAGGGTTTGCTAATTCAAGAGGCGACGAGGAACGGCGTCGTTAACGTCGCCCGATACTACCACCACGAAATCGTTCGTGTCCGCGGCGCTGATGACGACGTCCTACATAATATTCGAAAGGGGCTGGATGTTTCGAAAGCTACGACGTACCGAGCAGGACGTGACGTGTTGTCGTCAAGTGCACGCGTGTCTGGCCGGCGAAGCAGCGGCGGTGGTGTGGAGCCATTGGTCGCCGACACTGAAGCCGTTTTGTCGTCAAGCAAGCGATCCCGTTCAGCACCTCCAGTAATGACGGGGGTCGGAGGCCACCTGAATCGCATGCACCGTCGGGTCATTGTTCGTGACTACGGGAAGCCGATCTATGAGGCAAGCTCAATAAAAGTTCTTCTTTCTGCGCTAGAGAACTGCATTGAGGGCCACCAATCCTTGCACGAAGCAGGGATTCTCCACAGAGATATCTCCGTGAATAACCTCATGGTAAATGAGGGTGAACACAACTCTTCCTGGCCAGCCTTTTTGATCGACCTTGATCTTGCAATCAGAGAGCAAGGAGAAGTGGTCCACGATGCAGAGGAGATAGCTGGAACACCTCCATTTAGGGCTATCGGACTGATCATGGGGCAAAGGCATTCCTTTATGCATGACTTGGAATCATTCTTCTGGGTCTTGTATTGGATATGCATTCACTACATCGGTCCCGGTGAATATAGGTTTGTTGAGAGGTACGAAGAGTGGAAATACTGGGAGGACCTGTTCCTGGCTACGTTGAAGAACGGCCTGGTTGTGAACGAGGGCAATTTCCTTAAGGTGGCAACGAGAGATTTCACCCCGTACTATCGACCATTGATTCCCTGGGTCAACA
Source organism: Tolypocladium endophyticum (assembly GCA_024339985.1). Lineage (NCBI taxonomy): Eukaryota > Fungi > Ascomycota > Sordariomycetes > Hypocreales > Ophiocordycipitaceae > Tolypocladium > Tolypocladium endophyticum. The sequence continues at coordinate 58,576 of JALHBW010000014.1, forward strand.
AACTGCGGCGGAAGGTATTCCCGAACGGTCAGAGGCGGCAAAGGTCAGATCTCAACTTGTACACGGAGATGAGACAAGTTCTTCGGGATGCGTCGGAGTCGTTCAACTAGATGCGAGAGCACATGGGAAACGGTCGCACGAGATCTGAGTTTGCGGTGGTCCTAGTAATTGTATTTCGAGGGCGACTTGCCTATTGATAAAATGCACGCTGATTATTCCGCGTCCGTGCTTCACATCCTCCCAGGTGTCGGGCAAAACGAAAGATTAAGAAACTCTGAACATTCGTCGCACTACAAGTGGCCGGGCCGGGGAAAGAAAAAAACCCAAAGAGAGCGGAGGCTTGCGAAATGCTCCAACGTCAGACTAGCGTACGTGCAAGAGGACGGCTGGTTCCAATTGGACTCTTCCTCATGTTCACCAGCACGCTCATGGCTTCCAAATGTTAGTCGAGCTTCATCGGCCTGCAGCAGGCATTGCCGATCATGCGGCGAGCTTTGACAAGGACGGTGCAACACTCGCAGCAGTGGACGATGGGATCCAGCGGTGACACTCGATCGCTCCGTCATCGTGCGCCTTCTCCCTACGCCTCCGCCTCGTACGCACAAACAGCGATCGCGAATGTCGTGATTCCTCAACCGCCACGGCGCGCCCCGCCGGCCGGCAATCTTCCGTCTTAGGCGCCGCAGGGTCCAGGCGGCCGCCCCACCGGGCAGAGCCCAAAGCTTCCCATTCCGATCCGCGATTTGTCATTTTTGGAATCGAGCACGCGCTGCAGCTGCCGGCGGGCGTGGCTTAGTGGCGGGGCGAGATCACGTCAACGACAATTTGGAACTAACGTCTCCACGAGAGCACATCCGCCTCAACAGTTTAAATAATTTATTCGTTCCTGCCTCTCCGTCTCCTCGCAGCTTCTCAATCCCCAAGCTACACCTCGAGGCCGTCTGCGTTGTGCGACTTCAGCTCGTCGGACGCTCAATCGCCAGTCTCCCTACCATCCCCGTTCCACGCTCATACCCAACCCTGTCCACAGCTCCACCTCCAACTGCCGGCGTCGCACGGTAATTATCACCATCACCATGCCCTTCCACCTGCCGCCCTTCGTCGCGCGACTGGTCCGCCCGTCTACGCAGTCCGCGCGCCTGTCCATCGTCCCCGACGCAGCCGCCTCTCACGCCCCCGGCGCCATCCCCGAGGGCGCCCAGCGCTGTACCGTCGCAGCCGGCTGCTTCTGGGGCACTGAGGCGCTCTACAGAAGACATTTCGCCGGCAAGGGCCTGATCGATGCTAAGGTCGGTTATATTGGCGGCGATGTTAGCAACCCGACGTACCGCGCCGTCTGTAACGGCAACACAGGCCGTACGTTTCACCCTCCGCTCCTTATCGCTCCATCTCATTACTGACACACTGCAGACGCCGAGGCCGCGCAGATTATCTTTGACCCCACACAAGTCTCGTACCGACAGCTCCTCGAGTTCTTCTACAAGATGCACGACCCGACGACCCTGAACAAGCAGGGCCCCGATACCGGCCCACAGTACCGCTCTGCTATCTACTTCCACGACGCCGAGCAGGAGCAGGTGGCGCGGGAGGTGACGCAGAAGGCCAACGAGCAGTGGTGGAAGAACGACATCAAGACCGAGGTCGCGCCCGCGGGCCGGTGGTGGACCGCCGAGGAATATCACCAGGAGTATTTGGATCGTAACCCGGACGGATATGAGTGCCCAAGCCACTTCCTGAGGCCCTTCCCCCCACTGAAGTAAAATATCACGGAATCTTTGAGCCTGCAGCATGAATTGATGAAGCTGAATATTGGCGGATGATGTAAATCGCACCCAGAATGTGGGCAATGATGAAGCTGCGCGGACGGTTACGGATGATGGCGATAGCAGCCAGTTAGCTAGCATTATGGAATTTATCATTCTTTTTTTTAAAATATTCCTATTTTATACACGACGGCCGCTACGCCGTCCAACTCAATGAGAGGAGTTCATGCCCCACGATTCCCCCTACTTCCTCCGGTTCTGGTTCATCATGAGGATCTGCACCATGCGCACGAAGATGTTCAAGAAGTCAAGCTCCAGGGAGATGCTCTCGTTGACCGGGTCGCGGCGCATGACGCCCGCCTGCGCCAGCCGCGCGTGGTGCAGCACCTTCTGCACGTCGTAGAGCGTGAAGCCGCCGAAGACGGCCAGGCCGCCGTACAGCCAGATGCTCTCGGTGAAGGCCAGCGTGCGCACCGCCGTCGCGGGGATGATGAGGGGCGCGAAGCCCGAGACGGCGACGATGGCCGCGCCGGCGAGCAGCGGGCCGCCGATGTACAGGTACTTCTCCTGCTTGGCCGTCGCGCCGACGACGGACAGGGCGCCCATCATGGCGACCGTGTAGAGGCCGGCGCGGGCGAGGAGAGGAGCGGGGACGAAGGCGAGGAGAGGGGCGACGAATGCGGCTTGCGTGGCGTTGAAGGCGGTCCAGAGGGCGTACTTGGGGATGTAGCTGCGGCTCCGTTAGCGACTCGCTCCGTTGACCAGAATACCAGTAGACTTACTTGTCAGGGCTGATGGACCGCGTGCCGATCATGGTGGCAAAGCTGAGCGCCAGGCCGCCGATGCCGACGACCCACGGGTTCGTGACCATGATCCGGTACACGAAACCCGTCTGCACCATCTGCCTCGCCGTCAGAGCGATGATTCCGATGCCCAGGCCCGTGTGGAGAAACGTGTTGTTCAGGTAGTCGCGTTCGTAGAGGGGCATGCCGCCGTCCTCGCGCGTCTCACGGTTGAAGACGGCGTTGATGGCCACCAGCGTGCCGCCGAAGATGGCGCCGCCGACCAGCAGCCGCCGCATGCCCGACCCGCCCGCGACGGCCTGCCGCGCGGCGACGTCCTGGCTGTACGACCGCGCGCCGTTGGCGCGTGAGAAGGCGCTGCGCGTCGAGGCTGTGATGCGCGAGGTGAAGAAGCCGGCGCTCGGCTTGGCCGGCTGGTGAAAGCTGCGCACGGGGGCGCGGAAGGCGGATTTGGTCATCTCGGGCAGCCGCTGCGCGAGGCGCGCGGGGCCCTGCCGGATGCTGAGCGTAAACGACATGTCGACGCCGTATGCGCTGCTGGGAGTTGTGATGTGGTGTGATTGTGAGCAGGATCAGGATCGCTTCGCTGCGGGGACGTCGTATAATATAACATGCTGCACAGGCGGCCGTTCATGACGTGCAGTCGGAACTAGGAGCTTAGCTAAATCCGCATCACGTGACGCGCTTCTGGAAACTTCCGGGCACCTCTGGCCGCCGCTCACAAACACCGACGGGCCACCGCGGGCCCGGACATCGCAATGTCCGTAGAGCAAATGACGGTCACAGCCGTTTGGCGTTTTTCAAACCCATCTTATTAATGTCCTATCCTGCATCGTGGCTCGCATGTCGTCATTTCCTCAGTGAGCGGGTATCATGTCTCGTAAGCCTCCTCTCGCTCCACGGTGCCCCGCCTCGTGAGATGTCCCATGTCCAACGACCCGGATAAGTAATTAGCAGCCGAGGCCAACATGAGCGAATCCGCCAAGTAGTCCAAGTCGATCGCGTCCACCCTCGAATATTCAAAATAGACATGCTCCCATTACATTTTCATCTTAACCCCTGAAGCCCCTTTTCCACAATGAAACGCACCGGCTGCCTCGCTCGGCGGCCCAGGAACCCCAGGCTGCCTCGCGGGAGGTAGCTCGGCGTCGTGAGCATGGCGACGCTCATCGTCTTGGGCACCGGTATCTCGCCGACGCTCTCGTCCAGCATCGCGGCCGGTATCCCCGTCGGGAGCGCGGGCTTGGCCGCGCGGTCGTCGAATCCCCATTTGGCGAGGCTACCCGTGCGGAGCCAACCCTCCAGGTTCCTGCACTGGCTCACGTCCGTCCACTTGAGCCGCGTGCAGCCCCGCAGGACGCTCTCCATGCCCTTGCCGGTGACCCTGACGCAGCCGCGGACGCTGAGGCCCTCCAGCTCGTTGAGGTGCAGCGCGATGCTCTCCAGGCTGCCGTCGCTGACCGCACTGCCGCAGAAGGCGAGCCTCAACTCGCGCAGCCTCGGGAGGCCGAGGGCAACGACCTCCGTTGCGGTGTCGGACAGCGCGCAGCAGAACGACAGGTCCAGATGCGTCAGGTTCTTGGCCGCGTTGACCAGCGCCACGATGGCATTGTCCGACAGGTAGGTGCAGTCCGCGAGACACAGGTCCGTGAGCTTCTCGAACTTGTACGCCGCCCACGATTGGAACCCAGCGTCCGAGATGGAGGTGCACCGAGTCAGGGACAGCGACACCAGGCGGTTGGAGGCGTGGGCCGCGAGGTGTGCCATGGATCGATCGGTTATGTGCTTGCAGTACGACAGGTTCAGCTTCTTGAGCTTGGGGCATCCGAACACGGTGCCCGGGGCAGGGCTCTGCTTGGGCTCTTCCTGCTTCTGCGCCCCCTTCTTGTCCTTTGACGATCTCAAGTGACTTCCCGAGGGTGATATGACGACGCCTTTCTTGGCCGTCGCGGGGGATCCGGGAACGACCCATCCGACCACGCGGCCCAGGAGGTTGTCTCCCACCTTGCGGCAGTTGCTCCAGTCCACCTCTTCGAGGCCCTTTGCCAGTTCGCTCATCTCGAGGATCTGATTTGCGGATACATCCCACACAGACTTCATCTTCCACTGCTTGACGTTCTTGCCGCAGCTGCGCCAGAGGGCCGAGAAGCCCTCGTCTGTGATGTGGAAGCAGTTGTTGAGGTCTATGCTCACGGCACGCGTGCCGATGAAAGGAGCTATTACGCGAACGATGGCTTCGTCGCTCACCCTGCGGTTGTAGTGCGACAGGTCCACGTGGCTGCAGATGTCCGGGGACGTCGTCAGGATGTCCCGCCAGTGCCTGTTGACCGCGCGTAGCCGCATGAGCTCGCCTATGTCGAGGTGCTGGAGGACGCGCACGAGGATGTTGTCTGGCAAGGGCGGGGGCTTGTCCCGCGAGCCCGGGCGACGAGGCAGTGTCTTGGCCCGTTTCGCCCGCGTCTCGGACCCGTCCGGAGGCGACGGCGCGACGGGGAAGCTGATGGGCGTCGCGTCGATCAAGGGCGACCGCCCCACGCTCGGCCGTCCTGCCGTCAAGCTCAAGCTCTCCGTCTGCGGCGTGGGGGGTGCTAACGAGTGACGCCGACGGTTCCTCAGGTTCTCCATGTTGACGCTCAGAAACGGGTCCGGATCCTTGGGCTCCATTATGTCCGAGTCGTCCTTGCTGGGGGATGCTACCTTTGACGGCGTCGTGAAGATTAGATGCGGCAAGGCGCCCCTGGTCGGCGTCGTCGGCGACGGCGCGTCCGACCTGTCCTTGTCCACCCCGTCGACGTCGGACATGTCGACGTCGTCGTCCTGGCTCTTGAAGCGCAGCCTCGCGGTGTGTTCCACCTGAGACTTGATGCCGGGAGGGCACCGTCGCCAGAGCTCGTCTAGGGCATCGCCGGGGAGCATCAAGCATTCGACGGTCGTTATCGACCTGACGGTGGCCGTGCGACCGGGCGAGAGGCCGAGGCTGGCCACTTCTCCAAAGTACTGGCCCGCCCTGAGGCGCGGCCGTGACTGTATTTGCCTGGGGGCTTTCTGCGATCCGGAGTGCTCCTTCGAGGGCTCGTGGATGACCTCGCTCTCGCCCTGCACGATGAAGTAGATCTCGTTGCCGGGGCTGCCCTGGCGCACGATGTCGGTGAACGGCGGGTACGTCTTGGGCTGCACGCTGAGGCCCAGGAAGTGGAGGATGTCGGGTGGCAGCGACGAGAACAGGGGAAGCTCCTTGAGCGTCTTTCGGATGTTGACGAAGCCGCTCCCTATGGCGCTGCCGGCGGCCGGGTCGTCGATGATGCCGGGGCTCGGGCTCTTGCGCTTCTTGTGATTGACCACGGCGCCGTCCTTGATGGCGCCGCTCTCGCCCCTCGACACCTCGCCCGGCGCGGCGGCTCGCGGCGCGAAGTCTGCCTTGGGCGACTTGAGGGCGCCGCCTTCTTGGCGCTTCTTCTTGAGCAGGTTGAGCCGCTCCTGCGCCTCCTCCAGGATGGCCTTCTCCATGGACGGGAACTTGGGCATGACGAGTTGCAGGTCCTCCTTCTTGAGGACGAGCAGCAGGCACTTCGTGCGAGCCACTATGGTGGCGGTTCGCGGCATGTTCATGAGGACGCCGATCTCGCCGAAAAAGGCGCCGGGCTTTAGCTCGGCGTACACAGCCTCGCCGTCGCGAGAGGTGACCGCGACGACGCCGCGGACGAGCCAGTACATGGCCTTAGCGTCGTCGCCCTCGGTGATGATGTGATCGTTGGGTCCGTGGATCTGGGGTTTCAAGTGATTGCCGATGGCTACGAGGAACTCCTCGGGGGCGGACTGGAACAAGGGAAAGGAACGTATGCGCGCGACCAGGTCGAGCGGCATGTCCCTGATGGTCGACGCCGCCAGCGGAGACGGGCGCACCGGGCGCGTCGGATTCGTGTCGACGTCGAAGGAGCGGATGAGCGAGCTCGGGTCAGACACGGCCGTCGGCGAGTTGCCCTGTTGGTGAGCCAACGCCCGGTAGGGCGAAGGCGAGGGAGAGGATCGCCCGCGCCTCATGACTGTCTGCGTCTCTGGCACGGGGATGTGACGATCAGAGGCGGCTGTGGCCCCGCGACCTTTCCTGGGGAGCCCCCCGGAGCAGGGTGTGCAGCTGTCGGTAACCGCAAGCGGCTTCTACGGTCCAGCCGCTGCGAGCCCGCGACCGAGTCGCTTCGTCGTGGGTGCCGTACCGTCGTGCGGCGCGTCGTCGGCAGCTGTCGTGGCTCCGGACAGGCTCTCAATGCTTCTTGCCCGTGGCAGCGACGAGGTACACGGGGACGCGGTGGGGACGTTTCATGCTCTGCCTGAGGGGATCGGGAACGAAGCCCAAGCGCACGGCCACCTGCCTGAGTGTCTGGAGCTCGAACTCGTTTGTTGGTCGGCCAGGAGCAAGCATTCGACGGTCCGACCGAGCGCCCAGGCGAAGGGGCGAATACGGGTCGCAGCGCGGGGAGCTCCAGGCGGTGGGGCGTTGGACGCGCAGCTCGAGGCCGCGAGAGGGGGACGACCGACTCGGGAGGGTAAGGATCGATTGGCGAACGTGTCGGGCAATCGATGAAGGCGGGTGCAGGCCGCCACGGGGCCGCCGCGTGTGCTAATGCTCGACTGGCGGATGATGAGTATCCCAATTATCGCCACAGCCACGACCGACGACGCAGGACGTACATGGAAACCGAGGCGAGGCGGGACGCGGCAGCAGTAGATGCAGCGGCGAGGGACTAAATATCGGGCGACGAGTGAGACCAAGAGCGATGACGAAATGTCGTCGTGCGGAGGCGGGAGAGGAGGAAGAGCAGAGAGGTGTGATAGACGGACGGAAGACGGGAGCTGAGGTCGGCGGCGACCTAGAGAGGTAAGACAAGCTCGACGTGGGGTAGGGAGCTCTTCCTTACCTGTGGGTGGGTACCGGCGCCCGTTGTGGCCCCCTGTACGAGTAGCGTTCGAGCTTGCGGCCGCTGCGGTTGCGCTGCGGCTGCACCCAACGCACGCGACCCAAGCAGTCGGCGACTCCGGGGGGGCCGACGTACATACAGGCGCATGCAGGAAGCTTCCATTACGATAATAGATAGAGGAGGATGAGAATCTACCGACATATCTGTCCAGGAGCGTTTGTCGTTGATGCATCCCTCCGCCGCGTTCAATTCAGTTTCCAGGCCAAAGCCAATCCGTCCACAGCCGCGACAGAGCCCCCGCGGAAGCAACCGCCACGAAGCTCAGCCGTCCCCATTACCACTTCAAACCGTGCCTTCTCCAAGCGCGCTGCTGTCCGTCGCCGTCGGTCTTATCTTGCGTTTCACAAGCTCGGGAGCTTTGGTTGAGATGCAAGGAGCATCGCCAAGAGCCCAGCACCAGGCACCCTGGCCTTGCCGCAGATGACCGGTGCCGCGCACGGGGCACCAGTTGGCACCCGCCCAGGCCGCTTCCCGTGCGACGCTGGTGGGGGCCGATGGAAGCTCGGTAGAACGCGCCTCGAATGCGCCCACGCACAGTGTGAAGAGAGGGCGTCGACAACGTCTCCGCCCATGGCCTGATGCGCTTGCGCTGCCTCAAAACGATCACTCGCAGCCTCTCCCAACAGCGCGTGGGCTCGAGGATGAAAATGCAATGATGATGGATGAGGGTACGGTGGCAACCCTTTGAGACACATCGAGGTACCTCTGCTTATGCGACACAGTCTGCATTGTTGCCGTAGCAGAACATATCGAGGCACTACCCGGCAGATCTTTTAGACAGCAAATCGGGCCCGTGTCGTGTTTCAACAGGTTTACGACGATACAAGGAGCTCGTACGTCACCGATAGCCTAGGTGGTTCACGAGCACTTCAGCCCATTGAAGCCGTTTTCTCCCCCACGCCCGACGTCTCATACAGCTCCTTGAACCGGCTTGGCCAGCTTAACAAAATTTGCGGTGCATCAAACTCCATCAGTACGCCCGCGTCCATGACGGCCACGCGATCGTAGCTGGTGCTGTAGGCAAGCCGATGCATCACCGCCAGCACGGTGCAGCCCTTGAACTCCGACTCGATGATGTCCTGCATAACCTTCTCGGTGGCCGTGTCGACGCTGCTGGTAGCCTCGTCGAGGATGATGATCTTGGCTGGGCAGACCATGGCCCGTGCGAGACATAGCAGCTGCTTCTGTCCTGCGCTCCAGGCAGACGAATCCATCGCCTGATCCAGCCCGTCGTCGTTGCTGATGGCGCTCCACAAACTCACTCGACGCAAGGCATGAATGATGTCGTCGTCTGACGCTCTGTGGAACGGGTCGATGTTGAAGCGCAAGCTGCCTGGCAAGAGGAATGGTTCCTGGGTGATAACAGTCATGCTGCGGCGCAAGTGCTGGGCGTTGAGGGACGCGATGGGCACCGAATCAACGCTTATGCTCCCGCTCGAGATGTGCAGCATCTTGAGAAGACTGATTATCAACGAAGTCTTGCCACTCCCAGATCGCCCGCAGATGACCACGTGCTCGCCGGGCTTGATGGACATGCTGACGCCTTTAAGAGCAGCCTCAGCTCCCGGGCTGAAAGCAACGTTAGATGAAAGATTTAGTAGGCAAGGCTGAAAGTGACATACCTGTGTGACGCAGTCACACTGGAGAAGCATATCGCACCCTCCTGTGGCCATTCAAGGGACGTATCTCCGGAGGCTGTGATACCGCCGCCCTTCTCCTCAGGCTCTGTCTCGGCTACAAACTTCTTGATTCTCGACACCGCCCCAATGCTAGACTCTAGTGATGTCCACATCTGAATGACCCTGGCCAGAACGAGATTAAAAGATACCACTGCCGTGAGACTCACACCTACACTTCCGGCGCTGAAACTATGCCGCTGCGTCACGGCGATGGTGACAAGTACAACGCCCATGACGGTGACAATAATGCCAAGCGTAAACGCCAGCCACTGCTGAATGCAGTTCTGGAGATACTCTGGGCGCTGGCTGGTGTCGATGAGCCGATAATTCCGCGACTGGTAGCGACTCGTCCAGCCAAACGCTCGGATTGTAGGCGCTCCGACGACGGATTCCTGGAAGCTCGTGTACAGCGGGGCCCTGGCTTCAATACCCAGAAGACGCACCTGACGCGAGGTCTGTAGGTAGAAGCGCTGAAGGAAAAAGACGATGATGCCTAGGATCGGCACGGCCGCGGCTAAGTACTTTGAGAAGATGGCGAGGATTATGAGCTTAGCCATGCTCTGCGCCGCCGCTTTGGAAAAGTACCGGTTAGTAAAATTCCGTAATTAGGGACATTTGGCATACCAGTGGTGTAGTTTATCACATATAGTGGCAGCTCCATGTCTATAAGCTCCAAATCTTGGTTGAAACTGGGCAGAAACTGTTAAACAGGACTGTCCAAGCAACGGCATTCTGGTACGAACCGATTGATGAGACTTCCTGTGTCGTTTGATGCAAAAAACCAATATGGGGCGCTGTCATGCCAATGTGAACATTTTTATCATGCGTGACTGGGTGGACTGATCTCACCTCAGGGTTGTCTTAAGTAGATCATTGTGCAACGCGTGGCCAGAATTCGAAATAATGCTCACGAAGAGAAGCCTGAGTACGAAAGTCAGCTTGCCCACGACACCAGACAGCCAAAGAGCACGGTGTCACAAAATACGTACCACCCGATGAAGAAAACCATCAGAGATCCCATTAAACCCAAGACAGCGAGCACACCGATATACATGCCCACGTCCTTATTCGGAGACTCGGTGTTGGCATCAGACCACCACTTCACCCATATTGCTGAGCAATAGCCAATTAGCCAATGGAAAATTCAACGCTTCTCGATCTCATATTCTAACGAATGAGTTGACGTACCTGGAAACTCGGTAAAAAAGGCCCAAGCCGCAAGAGAGGCAATGAAGGGGCACACCGTCAACCAACCAGAGCTCGCAATATAGTACTTGTATACCGAAGGATCACTTCCTTTGCGAGATGAGTCATTTTTCTTGGCATCCGCATCAGGTGTGCTCGACTCGCTGGATACACGCGATTCCCCATTGTCGCATTCTTTCGACATGACGATCTCATCTTCAGGGACTTTAGACGATGGCGGTGTGTCGACTTCATCAACGTAGCCAAGTTCCACGGCAGCGGCAGTGTCTGTCACTTGGGCAATTTTCCCATCCTCCAGAGCAAGAATGATGTCGGCGTACTTCAAAAGCTTGGCTGCATACATGATCAGCATCATTTCAACAGTGCAGGTAACTGTCTTACGGAACGTACAGTTATGTGTGGCCATGATAACAGTTACGTGATGCGTGCGAAGCAGTCCTTTCGGACCGAACAGGAGATGCGAAATGTGCTGAACGGTTCTAGCATCCATGCCACTTAATACGTCGTCCAGGATAACGACAGGGCTTCTGGAATAGATGGCTCGAGCCAAAGCCTTATGTCGGGATCAGTCTGAGGTTGTGACCATCGATCCCAGGGTTTACTCACAATACGCTGCTTCTGGCCGCCGCTGAGTAACGAACCCGCGCTGCCGATCGCAGTTCGATCACCCTTGGCCATCTGTGACAAATCTTGGTCGAGCCCAACAGCATGCTGGACAGTCATGTACCATTTTGTGTCGTAAGCCGCGCCATTGACAATATTGTCGCGGATTGTTGTGTTTTCCAGCCACGCTTCTTGTGCACAGTACGCAGCTGGACCGAGGCTCGTCTTTAATGCATGCCCAGAAGATGGAAACGTCTCGCCTAGCATACTTAGCAACAGACACGACTTGCCGCTTCCCACAGCGCCCGTGACCATAGTAATGCGCTGAGCCTGTATGTGTAAATCAGTCTTGCACAGCACATCAGGTAACGATGACTTCCAGCTGAAGCTTTCGGATTGGGCGGTGACGTAGTAAGTGTTGGTTCCGGCGGACGGATCGCTGACAGGATCCCGTCGCATTGATTCCATATTGACAATGTACTCGGACGGTAAGAAACGTGACTGATTTTTAGGGTTAGGCTCATGGGACGTCTGTTCTGGCAGGTAGTTGGCAAATTCCTGAATGCGGTCGAAGCTGCCGACGGATTGGAATGCTTCAGGAAGAGCTTGTATAAAGATCAGGGCCGGTCTTGTGAGCAAGCTGATGAGCGTTATAGACGTAAAGGCCTGGGCTGTGAGGAGGGATTCATGAAGCCAGTAGAAAGAAATCAGGACATATACGCCGAACGTTACAACCGGTGCGATGTTGACAATGGAGTTTGCTTTGTTGCACGGTCAGGTCAGGGGTTATATCCGGAAATTGATGAGGCCAAAACTCACAAAGTACAATCCTGACAGTGAGAAGGACCCTGAAGCCCTTGGATGTTGCGATTTCTTCTGTCCGAAGAGCTCGGATGGCGGCGTCCATCACATCTGATAGACCCAACATCTTGACCGCTTTAATGTCATTCAGCATAGCGGTCGTAACGCGGATCCGCTCTTGAACCCTTTCAATCCAGCGGCGCTGCTCTCGTTTCGTTGATGCCGAGAGTTTCGAGGTAGCCCCAACGAAGACTGCAGAGATGTCAGCCTCTAGTATCAATCTAACGCAGCACCAGAACTGTGGGCGCTGGATGCCATCGATGAGCCAGGCATACCAAGCGTAATTACAATCGGCGCTACACACGCCACGGAAAGTTGCCGGGCAAGCAAATACACAGCGATAGCTATGTCTACGGGTGCAGCCCAAATTTCATGGATCTCTCGAAAAGAGTCGACAATGCGAGGTATGTCGGTGCCCATCAGGGCGACCGCTGTAATTTCTCCCGAATCGGCAACCCTTGTGTCTAACGCATGCTGGTAGACAAGCGCAGTCAGCCCACCTCTAAGTTTTGTGATGAAACGAAATAGCTGGTACTGGTACATGGCAGTAGAGAACTGGACACATTATCATTAGTGAATTTTCAAAGTACGGAGCTGCGGACATACAGCAATGCCCAGATATACAAGAGCCCAGGCGCCAATTAGGCCATGGCCGTAGCGCTCATCTGACAATTCCTGCTCCATGTAGGTCACAGTGGTGCCGATCATGAATGGTTGCGCGAACGTGAAGCCTGTCAAGCATAACCTGGGGATGACTGCTGACAGAAAGGTGGCATAGTAGGCGTGAAATGTCGCGCGAAGCAGACTATGCCGCTTGCGAGTATCATCTAGAACGTGGTCAGGCTTGCCTGCGATCGGTTCGTGCCAGTGACCTTACAGGTGCTCCAAGTGGATGAGAGTGTCTGGTGCAAATCGCGACTTTGAAGTTTTACATCCAAAGGGGGCAGGTCTTCAACCGAGAGGACCTTGGCGTAGCCCAGACGAAAAGTTGACAGCACCCACGAGTAACTGGCCCTTTCCCAAAACCCGCTGTACTGCTCTGGCGTTAGCTTCTGCGGCCCATCGCTCGATGGTAGTCGCATGAAGCCGGTTTTTTTGTGGGATGATTCCAATCCAAAAGACATGATTGCGATGATGCAAATGGCCAGCATGATGGCCGGCACGGTGCCGTTCGGATCTAAGAGCCATAGCGTCCGCGTTCGAGAAATACCCAGCACGACGAATGCGGGTAGATAGAGGCTTAGAAGGGTCGAAGGACGGGGTGAATGTTTGTAATTGAGATGAGAGAGGATCAACGAGCCCACAGCCGCCGCCAGGTTCAATGTGTCCGCTGCTACGGAGGCATCTGTGCGGAATAGCTCGCGCTGGGTCCTGAGAACTAGGAACGCCAACTGCAATACGGACAAGCACACCAGTACGATCTGCCAACGAGCACAGTCAGCCGCAACGGTCTACATCAGAAACGAGGATGGATTTACACGCGCCTGTTTTGCAATGCAAAGCTTTGGGCGGGTCGACGCAATTGGTTGAGACCTGTACAAGGCCGCAATGTTCCAGGGCAGGACAAGCAGGAACACTGCAGCAGGAACACAGGCCAGAACGACGTCCTCAAACTGCAGAGTGAAATCGAATGAACGGCAAGCCTGGTCCACCCGAGGCCCGAAAGACTTGTCAGATGAAGGCGGGCATGCGGCGGGGGGCTGTTCGGTCATGATCGACGAATCCCGTCAGCTGCAAGCACCGTTTTGGAGTCCGTAACTGACAAACATGCCGTTGTAAGCAAGCTCGGCCAGGCTTTCTTCATTTGCACGGATATGAGTTACTGACTGGCCTTAGTAGTTGACAATGTGTACGCTTGCATGTCGAACTCGGCTAGTTGGATATTGTTGTACTCGACTGTGCGTGCGCTCGCTGCAAGGTGACGTACCATGCGTTCCATAGCGTCTGGAAGGAACTTTTGACTTAAATCCAGCGTAGGTGGTAGGCGTTATCGTGCTGCATGTCGGTTGTCAGGATCTTGATGCCGGGGTGTGCAAGTGCTGACGATGCAATGCGGAGTCACCACGCGAGAGCCGAGCGGGAAGCGAAGGATCGGATCACCGAGGTAATAAGATGAAGACTAATTACTGCGTAGCCAAGAGCCAGCATGTCTCGAATCTTCTACAACATGGGCCATAATATGCGAGGCTTGATGCACAAGTAGAGCCAATCAGTTCGCACCTTCAACAACATTGCTTCACGATCCGGTTGCTGAGCCGCGATGGATGGCACAGAGTCGGGCTCAGAATCTGCACCCCTGCTCAGCCGCAAACCCACCAATCGTCTTGACAACACCAGCCGTCATGTCATCGTCAAAGCCTTCGTATTGGTCGTCCTCATGGACTTTTCGGGCTTTTTCATGGACGCGCCGCAGACCAGTATCATCGAAGGCGCCATTTGCCGCCGCTACTACGACACGCAAATCCCAGGGATCCAAGCACGGCGCGATTGCTCATCGACGCCTGTTCAGACTGAGCTGGCGACTGTGACCCAGCTTCTCAACACATTCAATCTCGTCCCTGGACTTCTCGTCTCTGTGCCATGTGGCGTCCTCGCCGATCGGTTCGGCCGCAGGCCAGTTCTCGTGCTAAGTTTGATGGGCATGCTCATCCAGGACGTGCTCGCTAAGGCTGTACTGTGGTATCAGCACCTCTTCCCTCCGCGTCTGATCTGGGCCTCCTCGGCGGCGAGGCTTGTCGGCGGCGGAGACGCTGTAGCTTCCGCCATGGTCTACCTCATCGTGGCCGATGTTGCCCCCGCCAGCCAGCGAGGCAACCTGTTTTTTCTCATGTCCGCCTGCATTCTGATCGGCGACATCCTCGGCACTCCTCTGAGCGCGCTCCTCATGTCCCAAAACCCGTGGATACCGTACGTTATTTCAAGTGCATTGTCACTATCTGGGATGATAATTGCAGCTGTGCTTCTGCCGGAGACACTAGAAAAGGCACGCCCTGGGTCTGGTCCATCTTCAAACAGCCATGGTAATCGTCAGTCGAGGCACGATGGCGTCGAGACATCCGCAACATGCACCGATGCCATGTCCAAGGTTCGACCCCTCCTGAAGCGCAACGTTGTCGCCGTGCTGTTGGCATTCTTTGCCGGCGCCTTAGGACGCCAGTCAAGTAGCTTCTTGCTCCAATACTTCCGGAAACGTTTTGCATGGAGTTATCAAAAGGTATCAAGGCCAAATAACGCTCTCAGTTTCAGTACATATGCCGTACTTTGTATTAACTACTTATAGGCGAGCCTGTTACTCGTCCTTCGCGGAGCGATCAATCTTGCTTTGTTGCTGGTCCTCTTGCCAGCCCTAACCAAAATCCTAGAGAGGTATGGTTGGAGCACTGATACAAATGATCTGTTCATCAGTCGGGCTTCTATTTATCTGTCTACGCTCGGGTCCTTTTTCATCTCAGCCTCACTTTCACCTATTCTCGCAATGTTTGGAGTAGCCATGTTTGCCCTCGGCCTGGGCTTTGCTCCTGCGGCGCGGAGTCTTGTCACAAATTTGGGCCGTCCAAATGAAGTAGGAACACTTTACTCGGCATTAGGATTCATGTCGTCCCTTGGTGGACTTGTTGCAGGCCCAGTGCTCGCAGTATCATTTCGTTGGGGGCTTAATTTGGGATCTGCCTGGATTGGCATGCCCTTTGCCATCGTAGGAGGCCTTTTTGGGTTTGGAGCATTGGCTCTGTCGTTTGTTCGCCTCAAGGATGAACCAAAGCTCGCTCGCGACGATCGAGTGGATTAGACTTTGTTTCCTATGCGTTGAACCATAGCTAAAGTGACCGCTGAATATACACGCTTAATATTCTTCTCTACCTATGTAGCCCTCCTTGGACTCAGCTTCAAACATATCTCAGTGGGGAAATTGGAAGACTGTCGATTTTCAGGTTCGTGACCTGCCTCTAGCTTACATGACACCCTGGGTAGGGCTCTCGCATCAACACTTCCCCCAATTTGTACAGCAGAAGTGTTTGTTTAAGCTAGCCGTGATGACTGCACCATGCACAGTCATTTCTACATATAGTAACGGCAGAGGTAACAAACATATATGTGCAATGACGTCACGATGCAACCTTTAAGTTATTATGTTCATTCTGTTACGACCGCTTAATTCCAGTCAGAATGATCTTCACTAAGACACTTGAAGGCTTTAGATGCGAAATCGACTGTGTCATCTTCAACGAAGGGGGGTAAGACTGAAGAAAAGACAGGGAGCACGCAATCCCAGTCGTACGGTGCCAGTGTCGCGCATATAGGCGCGAGGATGGCGTCGCCTTGGGGGCGGCGACGGCACAGGGGCACGCGCATCGGGCGACTAGCACTCGGCACTCCCGTTTTTGGCACCCGCGGACTTATGTAGGCAAAACGGCCTATCGGCCCGGCATCCCGCGTCGGATGCTACAATTCCGCGAATCCATCGGTTGGGGCACGAGATATGGAAAGGTACAATCGCCATCCCCGAAAAGGCAGGGTCTCATTGCGAGACTATCAAAAGCTCATGAAAGTGATTATGAACATGCCAATTGCCACATATGCTAATGAACATTGGAGGCCGTCTGATATTGATGTGAAGAATCCCACTGCTACATGTTCTCTTGCTTTCATGGCCAGCTCACCACGTATTCAATTTAGTCTTTACAGTTTCCATGCGTGTCTGCTTCAGGAATGACATTGGGTTGGTTCCTCCAGTGCCTTCCAAGGACGCCTCTTTCGTTGCTGCGTTGTCAGATGACTCATTTGTTACGCCCATCTGTCGCGCTTGATCGCGTTTGGCTTCCAAAACAATATACCTCGCAACCAGTCGAAGGTGGCGATCGCGCAGCTTTGCCAAATCAGCGATGCAGGCGTCAAATGCAGAGACCAACTCGTCAATGTCACAGTGCTGTCGTGAAAACTCTCTCAGATTGGGCATCCTCTCAATATCTTGCAGGAACTTCCTGTGCGATGAAGGCATATATTGTCTCATTTCAAGGAGATATTTGCCAGCACGAGACCGCACGATGCTGGGGCCGCCGTCACCACTGTCACTGCTGCTGCTGCTGCTGCTACTGTCGCGATGAGCTTCTGTCCCGTGTTCCACGCCAAGACAGATGTCCAGAAATTGGATGAGCGAGCTTTGCGCGTTACTCCCACCGGAAAGACTTGCTTTATAGCTCGTGGTGACATCGCCAGTGTCGAAGAGAACGCCAGACTGGCCGCCCTCGCTCAATCTCGCACTGCTCGAGCCTGCAAGAAACGGCCTGATGAGGTGATAGAACGACTTGGGATCGCATCTCTCAAACATTCTGTCAACTAGGTTCGTCATATCCCTCAATCCATAAGACAAGTGAGACAGGGCGTCCACGACTTGAAGATGATCATGTCGCAGCGCCGCGTTCAGTGCCCGCAAGCCGTTGGCCACGCAGACAGCTCCTTGAGCCTCTATAGAAACGCTGATCAGAAAAAACCAGGATTCATCAGGCAGTCCAGTAAAAGTGAGGATGGTTTGCAGAGTCTCCGGGCTCGTACAGTCCGATCCTTTGGTGCACCTGAAATTCCATAGCACCGTGTCTGCATATGTAAGCACCGGAGGCAAGTCGATGGCGTCGCAGATGGCTAGGAACGGTACAGAAATGCAAGGTGGGACGCTCTATAGATGATCTGTTAGCCTTGCACATTCGTGTATATTGTAAGCGATTGAGGGCTAACATATGCCGGGGCAGTCTCTTCAGACCATATGTAGGCGTGAGCCAAGAAGGCGAGAGTGGCGTGGCCACGCTCCAATTCACCCTGAGTTCTCAGCAGCGAGGTATCTAGGAGAGGCAGGCCTTCTACGGCTTTCCTCATACGCCTTGTTCGTACCAGGTTCGGGATATCACGAGCCGTGTTGACCCAAGGTGCAAAGTACGGATGTTTCAACTCGGGTGGAGGGTTCAAGGGTAGGAATCCGGACGTCTGAGACATGCCGTAGAGCTCCAAGGCAGGAGCGTATAGTCCTCGCATAGCCATTTTTTAGCGTCGCGTAAAATGCTGGCCAAGGACGACTTGCTCTTTCTGTCTTGGATTTTTACTTTGCCTTCATCTTACTTTTGTTTATTCCAATCCGGACTACTCTTAAAGACTGCTCCAGCATTGCAAGCCTCAGAAGTTGGGCATGCAATTGCAAACGTCATGCTTGGCCTGTCGCCAAGCTCCACTTGGGAACTGCAGGAGCGTCGGCAGTCATCAAGCTTATGCCCCGTCGGGGACGCTAAACTTCATGCGCAGTAATAATAAACGAGGCACCCCGGCCAGCTGCAGCTCGGTACAATAATGACTGTGCATGAGGAAGGATCCGAGTCCGTAGATAGCCTTTCATCGGTTTCGCTCACCTTGCCGATGAGGGAAAGCGCTCCCGGGACAAACCCGACACATCAACGATGGCCACTGGATGTCAGCACATGTCGAAAATCAACTCATTTCTCCCCGTTTGCTCAACTAGACAATTGCTTAACGTTTTCTTCCCCAGAGGGACAAAGCAACCGAGTCAAGTCTTGCGACCTCCGCATTATATCCGAACACGAAGCTTTGCAAAGCAAGCACATGCACAATGGCAAACGCTGCTAATGGGACCAACACGGCGACTACCCACATGAATTATGCTGGGGCGCCAAACACATTCTCCTTGCTTCCCCCCGATTCAGACATTGATCAGCTCAGGTCATGGATCTTTGATTCTTATGAAATTCTTCCTGAAGATATGTACGTGCTTTAAAAGGAATCTTTACTGAAGAGTCTTGGTGATGCAGCGATTTAGTGCATAATCACCACCACTCATGTGATTTTCTGGCGATAATACAAAGGTCACTGACTTTAATTTGCTCACAGTGAGGATATTCTTCCATGCAGCCCCATGCAAGAAGGACTGATGGCCCTTGCCTTAAAATCCGAGGGTACATATGTCAGCCGAAAATCAGTGCCTCTGGCTGCAGGGGTGGACAGGGAGAGACTCGACGCGGCATGGTCCACTGTCGTGAGACAGAATCCTATTCTGAGGACAAGAATCGTCAACCACCCTCATTTTGGTCTAATCCAAGTCGTTTGTAGAGACCCAGACGTCAATCTTCGAGTTTACGCAGCCGAAGTACCACGTGTGGGTTTGGGCACACGGCTGGTACATGCAAGCCTTCGCCACCATGACTCTGGACCTAAGCTCATAATCACCATTCACCATGCGGTATTTGATGCGTGGTCGCTTAATTTAATTCTAAATGGATTGGATGAGGCGTATCGACAAGAACCGAGCTCGTCTTATATACCGTTTTCGCACTTCATCAGCCATGTTCAGCAGCTGCCCCTGGACGCCGCACGATCACACTGGTCCAAATACTTGGCGAATCTGGACGCACCACAATTCCCCTCTCTTCCTTTCCCTGATTATCAAGCCTCCCCAAATCAGGCCCACCGTCACCTCGTCGGGGGTATTTCGTGGAACCGCCGCGAGATTACTCCGTCCAATATCTTGCGAGCAAGTTACGGCTTGCTACTCTCACGACTTGGGGCATCAGCCGATGTGTTATTTGGAACAACAGTCATTGGTCGCAGGTCGAATCTTCCTGGAGCTAGGTATATTGTGGGTCCAACAATAGCCACGGTTCCGGTCAGAATCCAGGTCGACTCAGCTGTTGGTGTGTCCTCCTTCTTGAAAGGCGTACAGCAACAAGCCCGAGATGGCACGGCTTTTGAGCACATGGGGCTTCTCAGAATCTCCCAAATAGATGGTAATGCCCGCAATGCATGCAAATTTCAAAGCCTTCTGGTTGTTCAGCAGGCACAAGACCCTCCACAGGGGTCAATAATCCTGCCTGGTATCGAAAATGAATTGGCAGTGGATGGCGCCAAAGGCAGCCATAACCATTTTGCACTCATTGTTGAGTGCCATCTTCTGGAAGATGGCTTTGAACTGCATATGCAGTATGACGACCAGGTGTTGGAAAAAGGCGCACTTGAGTCCATGGCCTTTCAAATGGAGCACTTAACGCGACAGCTCCTTGACGCCGCGCAGAGTCACCGGCGACTTGACGAAATATCTTGGCTCTGCAAGTCTGATTTGGATTCGGTTCTGTCGTGGAACAGCTGTTCTTTTAACCCTGTCCAATCTTGTGTTCACACACTGTTCGCCGAAGCTGCGTTGAAGACACCATTCGCGCAAGCAATCTGTGCTTGGGATGGAAGTCTAACCTTCAAAAAAATGGATGAAATGTCTTCGAAGATAGCTCTTTATCTTCTTCATAAAGGCCTCGGAGCA
This sequence comes from Tolypocladium endophyticum, assembly GCA_024339985.1. NCBI lineage: Eukaryota > Fungi > Ascomycota > Sordariomycetes > Hypocreales > Ophiocordycipitaceae > Tolypocladium > Tolypocladium endophyticum. The sequence continues at coordinate 78,775 of JALHBW010000014.1, forward strand.
TCACCACATCATAACTCTGCGCTACTTCCTCTTTACTTTGAGAAGAGCATGTGGACACCAGTCTGTATCTTGGCTGTCATGAAAGCTGGTGGCTCGGCCGTCCTCATGGATGGCAGCCTTCCACCAGCGCGGCTTGACTTGATCGCCAGCCGTTTGACCCCAGATTTTGTTCTTGCATCCAGGGCACGACTGGAGGGAGCTCAGAAAACCTGGGGAAGCAAAGTATTAATGATCGATCAAGAGTTTGTTGACTCGCTCGACCCCTTTTCTGATGGTAATACCTTGCCACATGTTGGACCTGAAGATCCGGTTTGCACTCTTTTTACGTCGGGTTCAACTGGCACTCCCAAAGGAATAGTCTTGCAACACAGTCAGCTTTGCAGCGCCATTATTAACCAGCAACCAGCACTTAACCTAACTTCGGGAACCAGGTTCTACGAGTTTGCGTCTTACGCGTTCGACGCAACGTGGTTTACCTGGCACGTCTTGTGCGCTGGAGGGTGTGTCTGCATACCTTCGGATACTTCTCGTCGCGATGACTTTGGTGGCTCTTTCGAATCGCTAAAGGCGAACGCAACTTTCGTCACGCCATCAGTATTGCGTACTTTGCAGCCAAATAAGCTCCAAGGTCTCCAAACTCTCATTTCCGGCGGTGAGCCGTCAAATCCAGCAGAACTTGCTCGATGGAGTCATGTGCCGCATTTTGCCGACATATACGGTCCCGCAGAATGCACAATCATGAGCACGATGACGCGTCCAAACGCCCAATCCGATGATATAAAAGGAAGCATTGGGAAGAGTCTTGGCTGCAACACTTGGCTGGTGGACTTGTCGGGAAAGCAACTCGCGCCAGTGGGCGGCATAGGCGAGGTTTGGATTGAAGGTCCAAATGTGGCTCTCGGGTACTTGGACAACGAACTGCAAAACAAAAAATCCTTCTTCGAGAATCCTGAATGGCTCTCGAAAGACATTCGTTTGCAATTGCCTCGCAAAACTCTGCGCTTTTACAAGACGGGCGACCTTGCTCGCTACCAAGGCCATGAAGGATCCCTGAGGTTCATCGGCCGCCAAGACACTCAGGTGAAAATAAACGGCCAGAGAGTGGAGGTGGATGAGATTCAAAACCTTGCACAATCCGCGCTTCCCGAAGACACGAAGTACGAGGTTCAGGTGGAGGTCATTGTGCCTCAAAAGCAGGATAACAAAGTGCTCGTCGCCTTCGTCGCTGGGCCGAAGCAGGAAGCGGGAGAGGCTTCTGCAACTGGTCAACTTGATCCTGCTGTAATCGATATGACGCACCGTATCGCCCGACATATTCGTGGAAAGGTCGCAGAGTACATGGTTCCCAACATCTTCATCCCGTTAGATGACCTACCAATGACGGCGACCGGCAAAGCAGACCACCGCCGTCTACAAGAAATTGGCTCTGGGTTTACCATGAAGGAACTGACTCGCTTAAATATCCTTCGAACTGAGGGCCGGAGAGACCCTCAAACGCCAAACGAAACACTTTTGGCGCAGGCCTGGGCTGAGCTTCTAGGAGTAAGCCCTGACCTAATCAGCGCACAAGATTCATTTTACCACCTTGGCGGTAATTCAATCACTGCTATGCGATTGATGCCACTAGTGGAAGCACATGGATTTACAATATCCGCTCTGGATGTCATGAAGCATCCGATTCTGTCCGATCAAGCGCTCTTGTTGAAGAAGAAAAAGCTGCCCCAAGATCACGGCACCGAAGTTGCGAATTATTCTCCCTTCTCCTTGATAGCAGGGAAAACAGCTAATGCTGAGCTCGCCATAGCTGAGGCTGCAGAAGCATGCGGCTTAGACAAGAGCCACATCATGGACATGTACCCATGTACACCATTTCAAGAGGGCGTAATGGCCGCAACTGCGAAAGATGCGACCAAGTACACGGCACGATTTACCTACGACATCGCCGATACAGTGGATGACGAACGATTGATTAAATCACTACACTCTCTTGGCAGACAAACTGATATTCTACGAACTCGTATCGTCAATATCTCGGAGATGGCCCTGGTTCAAGTCGTATCGTCAGAGCCGTGTCCCATCAACCGGTGGCAAAACATCACTGACTATCGTTCTTCACAGCCAACCATCCTTGGTCTTGGCACAGTTCTCGCGAGACTAGACATTGTAGACATGCCATCGCAATGTGAATGTCGTCGAGTTCTTATCATTACGGCTCACCATGCCATTTATGACGGCTGGTCACTGCAGCTCATCATCGACCGCCTCTCCGACCTCTACAGCGGAGCTTCGCCAACGCAGAGTACGGCTTTCAGCAATTTCATAGAACACACAGTCAGAAATGCCAATTCAGAGGCAGCTCGAGAGTTCTGGCTAGCCGCATTGGAGCCCGGGGAAATCACCACATTCCCTTCCGCTCCGAAAGCGGCTTCCACTTCGTCAAAGCTGGAATCTATTACCTATCGCGTTGAAGATCTGATCTCGACCCGCGGAGGGGAAACGCTCACATCAACAACGCTAATGACGAGCTGGGCCATAGTTGCTTCCCGCTACTCCGACTCTGACAAGGTGGCATTCGGTCTGGTAAACAGTGGACGCCAAGCCGCAATACCTGGCATTCAGGGAGTAGTTGGACCGACGATCGCCGTTGTGCCAGTCCAGGTGCAACTGCAAAGCAGTCGATCACTGTCAAAAGTTTTGCAATCAGTTCAAGCCATGTCACTATCCAGTATTCCCTTTGAACACACAGGCATCCAGAGGATTAGGAGCTTTAGTCAGGATCTTGAGCTCGCATGTGACTTTCAGACCCTCTTGGTTATACAGCCACCACCAAAGTCTAACAGCCGCACGTTAAATGAGCGAGGCTTTTCGTTACAACTTTCCCCAGCTAATGACGACACAAACGAAACTCTAGGCCATGCACCGCATAACTTTGGATCCCAGGCTTTGTCAATCCAGATTTTACTCGAAGAAGGCAGCGGATGCGTATTCAAAGCGACGCATGACACAGGGGTCCTCAGTACACACTCTACTATGTTACTTCTTCGACAGTTCGAAACTGTGATTCGCCAGACTACTGAGTCTTTGAACACAAACTCCACCGAGAAGCTTCTCATGAGTCAGATCACTCTTCAGAACGACGAAGGTATTCGTCAGATCTGGGAATGGAACTCTGCTGCGCCCCCAATGATTAGAGGTTGTGTGCACGATCTGTTCAAAAGTGCTGCCATTGAGCACTCTAACAAGATTGCTGTGTGCTCCTCAGAAGGCGAGTTGACATATCATCAACTTGACCGATTGTCTACGCTACTAGCATACCATTTGTTACGGCTTGGCCTATACCCAGAGTCTATCGTTCCTCTATGCTTTGAAAAGTCGATATGGACTATTGTCGCGATACTGGCAGTTATGAAAGCTGGCTCAACGTCGGTGACGATGGATGTAGGCCATCCCTTGGAACGACTACGACACGTTGTATCCCAGTCTGGCCCACGTCTAATCCTGTGTTCGTCCGGCGCTTCGGAGATAGCAACACAACTCGTCGATCCAGACATTTCTCAAAAAGTTTTAACAATTTCGCCGCAACTATTTGAAGAGCTACAGTCGGCGACTTGGCCGTCTTCATCAGCGCTACCCAGGTATGTTTTTAAGAAGTGAATGTTTCCACATGCTGTGACAATTGGTTCACATCTGATTCACATTCGTATAGCGTGGACCCTTCGGATCCTTTATACGTAGTCTTTACGTCAGGAAGTACGGGCAAACCAAAGGGCTCTGTTATCTCTCACCAGAACTTCTGTAGTGTCATTCATTACCAACGACAGGCCATGCGATACACTTCAGCATCACGCGTCTTCGATTTTGTTTCCTACGCATTTGATGTGACATGGCCAAACATCCTGCAGACCCTCACGGCAGGTGGGTGCGTGTGCGTGCCATCGGAAGAAGAGCGGAAAAACGACATATCGGGAGCAATACGGCGCCTCGGTGCCACAGCTGTGCACGTGCCTCCCTCTGTTGCCAGGCTGATAGACCCGGCTGAAGTGCCATCCATCAACCTCATCGTGCTGGGTGGTGAGCCTGTTATGCTGTCTGACGTTAAACGGTGGGGCGTTGGGGTTGAAGTGGTTCAAGTGGTGAGTTATACTTGATGCTCATAAGTCGACAAATTTCTGACCCCAGGAAATATAGTACGGCCCTGCAGAATGCACACCGCCGGTAATGGTGTCATACAATGTCTCCACTGAAGACTCGATGAAAAACATTGGTCGTGGATACGGCATCGTGCCCTGGATCCTGGACGTGAACGACTGCCAAAAGCTCGCCCCTATCGGAGTTGTCGGGGAGCTGGCCCTTGAGGGGCCCCTAGTGGGACTCGGATACCTCAACGAGCCCGAAAAGACAGCAGCAAGCTTTCTACAAGATCCAAAATGGCTACTCCGCGGATGTACAAATAGCAGAGGACGAAGTGGCCGGGCTTATAGAACAGGGGACTTGGCCAAATATGAATCTGATGGCTCAATCATTTTCATGGGTCGAAAGGATTCTCAAGTAAAGATTAGGGGCCAACGAATTGAGCTGGGGGAGATCGAGGCCAATATTACAGCGCTTTTGAAGAAGAATTCACGCCAAACAGACTTGGCGGTTGAACTTGCGAAGCCTTTGGATACGACCACTCCAATATTGGTCGCTTTCATGGTCTACGATGGAGGTGCACCATGGAAGGATGGCAGCGAGGGGATAGAGGTTATGGACCCTTTCCGCGATATCGTTGCTATCATCGCACAAGAGCTCACAAATGCCCTCCCACTATACATGTTGCCGTCGGCATATATACCTGTCAAAGATATGCCTGTCACCGGTACGGGCAAGACGGATCGTCGGCGATTACGCGAGCTCGCTTCCCACATGGCGTTTGAAGAAATGACCATGTACAATCCAGGTCGACAACCAAAACGCGCGATGAAAACAGAATGGGGCAGGCGACTTCAGCAATTGGTGTCCACTATTCTTGACATCTCAATCGAGAAAGTTGGTGCGGACGACAACTTCTTCCAAATTGGGGGTGACTCCATGGTTGCAATGCGTCTCGTAGCCGTGGTTCGGAAAACATACGGCGCCAGCATTTCTGTCACCGAGATCTTCAACAGTCCTCGATTGAGTGCGCTGGCAGATCTCATCGAAGCCAGAGCCGCCGAGTGTAACGGGGACATGAGTTCAACGGCGGGTGACAATGGCCAAACCCAACATATTCCGCCAATGTCTCTCCTTCGGAACTCAGATCCCGATAAAGTTAAACTCGAGGCTGCAAATATGCTCAGGCTGAAAACTGACATGATAGAGGACATCTACCCGTGTACCGCGTTTCAAGCGGGCCTTTTGGCGTCTACATCAATTGACAGTGAATCGTATGTGGCGACTAGGAGGTTTAAACTTGGAGCCTCAGTCGACATTTCTCGATTTCGTCAAGCTTGGAAAGAACTTGTCGAACGCACCCCAATACTTCGCACAAGAATTATCGAGACGCCTAGTATTGGTTTACTTCAAGTTGTCCTGAGACCGGAAGCAGAACCAGAGTGGACTGAACCGACTGTTGACTGCAAAAAACCAGATCAAGGTTTGGGTCATCCCCTCGTCCACTACAACTTGAGCCGGCACACCTCAGATGACATATACTTCTCTTGGATGATTCATCACTGCCTCTATGATGGACTATCCATGAGAATCATGACGGATGACCTCATCAAGGCATACGGCGGATCCCCACTTCCTTCCAGAGTGCCTTACAACCATTTCATAGACTATGTCCAAAAGCAGAGCGGGGCTCACTCTCGCGATAGCATCGCAGACTTCTGGAGCCGTCAGCTGGGCAGCTCATCGGCTCGGCCATTCCCAACCCTGCCGACGTCGTCTTATCGTCCCAAGTCCAACGCGCAATATACTCGTAATCTAACAGAATTATCCTGGCCACAGAATGGCTTTACTCCGTCGAATATAATTCGGACAGTCTGGGCTTTATTGAACGCTCGATACACGGGAAGCGATGACGCCATCTTTGGAGTCATCGTAAACGGACGCCATGCACCAGTAACTGGTATCGAGACAATGGTCGGACCGACAATAGCGACAGTGCCAGTTCTCGTTCACGTCGACGAGGAGGCGGAGATTTCAAATGTTTTGCGTGAAGTCCAACAGCAAGCAGTGGACATGTAAGCACCCTGGCATTCGTGTTGGGCTGGCTCACTTACTAACGTGAACGGTATAGGATTCCATTTGAACAAACTGGCTTGAATCACATCAGAAGAATCAACCCCAACATCGACAAGCACAGTCAATTCAACTCCTTGCTGCTAGTTCAATCCAATGATGAGAGTGAAGACGGATTAGATTGTTCTCTCTGGACCGAATGCTCGGCTGGGGTCGCGGCACCCGGTAGAGAGACTGATGGCCTCGATTCGAATACGCCAGCCGGGTCCTTCAACTCTCATGCTCTTCTCATGGAAGTGGAGCAACGACGCAAGGGTAGCTCAACGATCAAAATTGATTTTGACTCCTCGGTCATCAAGCAAGATGCCGTCGAACGATTGGTCAATCAATTCGAGAGTGGCCTGCAGCAACTCTGCTCTGCCGACATTTTCAAAACGAAAGTGAAGGACATTTCGTTTCTCAGCGACGAGGACTTAGATACTATATGGTCTCTAAATGCCTCAGTGCCTTCTTCCGTCCGTATGTGTGTTCACGACATGGTACAGGATGTGTCTCTTGCGCAGCCTGAGAAGCTAGCCATCGACGCACACGATGGAAAATTGACGTACAAGGAACTCGGAACAGCGACTACAGCGATCGCCGAGATCATCATCAACAGAGGAGTCCCGCCAGGATCCATCGTTCCAGTATTGATGGAGAAATCTCGGTGGGTTCCAGTGGCGGCGCTCGCCGTGATGAAGGCAGGCTGCGTGGTGGCTCTCATGGATGTAGCACTCCCGGTGAAGCGTCTGCAGACTGTCATCACACAGCTTCAGCCCACTTTCGCTATTCGCTCCTTGAAAACCAGAGAACTTGCTCAACAGATACTCCCAGAAGACACGATTGTGGTCTCCGACCAAGATGTCGCTGATCTGACTTCAAATTGGCAGAAGTCCTCCCCCTCGATTGACTTACCTCAAGTATCACCCTCTGCCCCAGCTTACATCAATTTCACGTCTGGAAGCACTGGAACCCCAAAGGGAGTTCTTATTACACACGCAAATTGTTGCAGCTCGGTGCACTATCAGCGTGAGGCACTTGGATTTAGCAACGCTTCCCGCGTGTATGACTTTTCGTCATACTCTTTCGATGTCTGCTGGACTAACTTAATCCACACACTTACTGCAGGAGCCTGTCTATGTATTCCATCCGAAGACGAGAGGAAAGATGACCTGGCCAAATCTTTGAAGAGATTTGCGGTTGACCAAGTGGAGCTGACTCCCTCTGTTTCAAGGTTGTTGGACCCGGCGTCTGTTGCCGCAGGGGGCCTGAAGACACTCAATCTGGGAGGAGAGATCGTCACACCTGACGATGTAGCAAGGTGGACCAAGCATCTCAGCCTGCTTTTAAACACTTATGGGCCCTCAGAAGCTACCCCCACGAGCACAGTCGCTCGTCTCAACGGCCATGGAAATGGAAACCCTTCAATAGGCGTGGGTGTCGGTGCCTGCTGTTGGGTAATCAGCAGCAATGGAAATCTAGCTCCCGTCGGAACAGTTGGCGAATTGTTTCTTGAAGGTCCTCTAGTTGGACTGGGATATCTGGGTGACGAGACGAAGACAGCCGCTTCCTTCGTTCGTGACCCTGAATGGCTGCTGGCAGGTAATGGCAAATGCTCGGTACCTGGCCGTTCGGGAAGGGTATACAAAACAGGCGATCTGGTTACTATGAGTGCAGATGGCAGCCTGATCTACGTGGGGCGGGCTGATTCCCAGATTAAGATTAACGGACAAAGGATGGAACTTGACGAGATCGAACGCCACATTCAGCAAAATCTCCTCGCAAAGCCTGAAGCCTCAGCTGTAGTCGAACTGTCTACCATGCAAAAAGACGATGGCCAGAGCTCTAAAGTTCTAGTAGCAGCACTCTCTCTACAGCGCAAGGGTCAGACGGATGTCCAACGCGTCAAGGACGACATGGTGAGGCTCGCACTTCATCTTGACTCTGCATTAGCCAGCTGTCTTCCAAGATACATGATCCCACAAGTCTTCATCCACTTAGACAAGATTCCACTGGGACCAACTGGGAAAACGGATAGGAAGGAGCTTAAGAAAATCATCGCATCCATGACAGAGGAAACTTTGATGGCCAAAAACTTATTGACGTCGGGAAGAGCCTCGACGGTCGAGCAACCTCGCACAAAGACCCAAAAGATTCTTCAACAGCTCTGGGCTAATCTTATTGGGGTGTCTCCCACATCCATTGGCCTTCATGATAACTTCTTCCGCCTTGGAGGGGATTCCATCATGGCCATGCGACTAGTCAGCCTGGCGAAACTTCAAAATGTGAACATTTCGGTCGCGCAGATTCTTCGAATTCCACAACTCCAGGCGCTATCCGATGCTGTCGATGAAGATTCAAAATCTCAACTGGACCAGGAGCAACCTCTTGAGAACAGCATTGCGAAATCACCGGGTCCGCAACCTTTCAGTCTTTTGAAGGATGCCCGTGACCTACAAAACACTCGCCAAGAGGCTGCTACTATGCTCAACATACGCGCTGACCAAATAGAAGACATGTATCCCTGCACATCTCTACAGGAAGGCCTGCTCGCAGCTACGGAGCAGCAGCCCGGCAAGTACATTGCCCAGTTCAAGTTTCAGCTGCCCGATGACGTGGACTTGGGGAGATTCAAAGATGCTTGGAAAGCTGTCATTGGCCGGACGCCAATCTTGCGGACAAAATTTATTTCTACAAAGCAGCTGGGCACCGTTCAAGTCGTCATCAAAGATACGATACAATTTAGCGAGTATTTGGAATGGCATCAACACGCCGAAGCAGTCGAACGGTTCCCCGCAATGGGAATAGGGAAGATGGTTTCACGATACGCGATCATCAAACAATCCAACCAGCCACCTGCGTTTGTTTGGACTGCTCATCATGCCATATACGATGCTTGGTCGTTTCGCATGTTGCTCAATGCCGTGGAGGAGGAATACGTCGGCGGTAGTGAGTTGGTGATGATGCCCTTCAGCAATTTCATTCGCCACGTTACCGAAACAGGGAATGAAGCGGCAGCTAAGTTTTGGCTGTCTGAACTGAAGTCATCTCAAGCGGTGCCGTTCCCAAGGTTGCCCTCAGCCAATTTTCAACCGCAGCCAGACTCTGGGTTCAGTCATACGATCCACGGGCTCGACCAGCGAGACCAAAGTTTTGCGATATCAACATATATCCAAGCAGCGTGGGCCCTGCTTGCGTCGCGGCATTCGAACTCTCTGGACGTCATATTTGGCCTTGTCGTGTCGGGGCGCCAGTCTTCCCTGCCTGGAGTCGCGGACGTTATAGGCCCAACCATCGCCAACGTGCCAGTCCGCACCCTACTCCGTCAGTCAGAAACAGTTCACGGCTTTTTAAGCCGTGTTCAAGCTCACTCTGCATCTCTCATACCGTTTGAACAGACTGGACTGCAAAGGATTCGCCAGTTCGGGCCGGAGCTGGCGAGCAAGAGCGTTGTTAACACCGTCTTGTCAATTCAAATGAAAGGGCCCGACAACAATAAAAGTACTTCTAATCTCTTCTCACAGGAGTTTGACATGAAGGACAGACCAAGAACATTTTCTAATGGGCCTGCGGCACCTAAGGCTGCAGCGTTCAACACCAACGCTTTGATGGTGACGTTTTTTCTTTCGGCAAATGGCATCGACATGGAGGTTTCCTTTGATGAAACAGTCATTGAAAGCTCTCTGATAGAGCGAATGGCTTTCCAGTTTGAGACTATTATGCTGCAGCTTTGCAATTCGGACACCCAAAGTCAAGAAGTCACACAAGTGAGAGCCGCGAGCGATCGCGATTTAGACGACATCTGGAACTGGAATCCACCACCACCACCAAGTGTCGAGAAATGCGTTCACGACATCATCCATGAGAACATGATTCGGAAGGGACTGGAGAGTCATCTTGCTATTAATGCGCACGATGGCACGTGCACCTACACGGAACTAGACTCACGTAAGTGCTCCCTTCACCTGCGAAGAAACAGCCGCCTAATAACAATATCACCAAATAGTCTCAACGGAACTCGCTGGCAATTTACTCAAGATTGGCATCTTGGAGCCCAATGTGGTTGTTCCTCTCTTGTTCGAGAAATCCAAGTGGACGATAGTTGCAATTCTTGCCGTATGGAAAGCAGGCGGCGCTGTCTTAACTCTTGACTGTCAGCTGTCCGATGAGCGTTTGCAAGACATTCTCCAACAGATTTGCCCTCGCATTGCTCTCATTTCTAGAGGCAATGCTGCAAGATCTATCAGGATCTTTGATGATTCTTGTCAAACTCTGACCGTGGACGCGGAGTTCTTCTCAATATTCGGTACCAATGGCGATGCAAAGCAGCAACTTACTCCTCCTCCCGGTGGCAGGCTGCCACAACCTTCCGACATGCTTTACGTCGTATTCACGTCCGGAAGTACGGGTGCTCCAAAGGGCGTCGTGCTCCAGCATCGCCACGTCGCCAGCGCTGTGGTATATCAGGCTCAGCATCTGGGTTTCCACCAATACGCCCGCGTGTACGATTTTGCCGCTTTCTCCTTCGACGTTTCATGGTCGAACATTATCCAGACACTTGCCGCGGGAGGCTGTTTGTGCATACCGACAGACTCCGAGCGGAGAAACGACTTGGCGGGATCCTTCCGCGCTCTCAATGCCAACTTCATCGATGTTACCCCTTCAGTGTCTCGAACTATTGACCCAGGATCCATGGTCGGATTAAAAACCTTGCTGTTTAGTGGCGAAGCTGTGCTGGGAGTCGACGTGGCGAGATGGAAGGCGGCAAGGCCAGATGTGACTCTCATAAACACTTACGGACCGGCTGAGTGCACTACCAAGACGACCGCATTTGAGCTGACAGAACGCGACATAGTGACGCCGAATACCTGCTTCGGTGTTGGCCTCGGGTCGAAGTTGTGGCTCATCGATCAGGACCGTAACGACATCGCTGCCATAGGTACGGTTGGCGAGTTATGGATAGAGGGGCCGCTTCGGGCTGTCGGCTACTTCAACAACCCTGTCAAGACTGCCGCTGCGTTTATGGATGACCCCAAGTGGCTTACAGCCGGCGCGCCAGGATATCCAGGTCGTAAGGGGCGAGTATATCGAACTGGGGATCTCTGCCGCTACAATATGGATGGCACGATGTCCTACATTTCGCGCTGCGACACTCAAAGGAAAATTGGCGGCCATCGTGTCGAAGTGGTCGAAATCGAGAATCTCACTCAAGAATGCTTGTCTGGAACTGGACTCGCCGCAGCTGTCGACATCATCACTCCCAAGAATGGCCAGAATAATATTCTCGTCGCCTTCATCGCTCCCAACAGCGGCACTAGTGCGACAAGAGAAGAGATTGCTCTCGCAACCACCGGCCTCAGAAAACAGCTTCGACAGCGGTTGGCTCGGGAATTGGTCCCTCGATTCTGTATTCCCATCGAGACGATGCCAGTGACCACGTCGTCCAAGGTTGATCGGCGCCGATTGGCGGATATTGGGTGTAGCATGACTCTCGAAGAAATCATCAGCTGCGACAGGGGTGTACAGCGAGTTGCCAAGCGTGAGCCGGAGACTGAGGGAGAAAAGCTCCTGCGCCATATTTGGGCCACCGTGCTATCTATCCGGGAAGACGAAATTGGAACCGATGACAGTTTCATCGCTCTAGGCGGCGATTCAATCAGCGCCATGAAGGTCGTCAGCCTGGCACGGCAACTTGGCTGTCAGTTGAAGACGGCTGATATTCTGAGGACGGACGTCTTGAAGGGCCAAGCCAAACTGTTACGGAAGATCGCGGTTGACGTGAACCTCGTGAACAGAAAGAAGACTCCAGGGACAACAAACGGACTCGGCCGCCTGCATCGGCGACCAGTGACTTCTTTTCAGAGACTCGTAATTGATGCGGCTCGACAAGAATCGCCCAGCTGGTACGGTTTCTCTGAGATTGACTTCCCTGAGTCTTATACGACGTCCCGAGTCAAGGAAATATGCCAATGGCTCTGGGCGACGTTCGACAACCTCCGAGCCATCTTCGTCCAGGACTCTGGAATGTATTTGCAATCGAGTGCCAGCCTTTCGGACGCGCCGGTTTTGCATGTACTAGACGACGTTGCCGATGTTGAAGCGGCCAGTCGAGACATCGCGAAGGCTGATGGACGCCAGCCACTGGAGCTTGGGCAGCCTTTCACCAAATTCTGGATCGTTCAATCTCCGCAAAAGCGCGTACGGCTTATGATGCGTCTTTCTCACTCGCAGTACGACGGTATCTCTCTGAATCATATGCTGCTGCAGCTGGCTGCGTATACTAAGTCTGGGGAGTACAAGCCGCCAATCCATTTCGATCGTTACTTAGATGCAGTTGAAGTTGCGAAGCGGAATGACGGCGTGGAATACTGGCGACATCTTCTCCAAGGCGTGACAATCTCTCGACCGCCAGCCACGCGCCAATCCTCTCATAGCATGGAAAACGGGACCACTGATGGGCACTCTTCAATTCGTCTACCACTGCCTCCCTTGCCATCAATCAAGACAGCCACCCAGGCAACGATTTTCACGGCCGTCTGTGTGCGGGCCATTTCCCGAATCCTACAGAGTCCTCAGGTCGTCTTCGGTCGCCTAGTGAGCGGACGAGCAATGGATCCGGACTTAGATACAGTCGCAGGCCCGTGCATTAATTTTGTCCCAACGCGCGTGGACAATGCGGAGAGTAACGACCTGCTTTCCGTGATTCAGCAACAAAACTTTGACGGCATGCCGTACGAAGGAATTGGTCTCGACGATATTTATGGCGCCAATACGGCCGAGGCGCTTGCCGGATTCGGCTTCACTGTTCAGTATCAAAACGTGGAGGAAATCGATGGAAAGACTGGTGAAACAAAAGACACCCGCGAAGTTCACTTTGGCTGGCGCCATGGACAGTACGAAGTCGAGAAACTGTATCCGGATTGTATAGCCATCCGCGCTGAGATGTCGAGCTCAGAGGAGGGCGGGGATTGGAACCTCCATGTGTCCGGCCCTCGTTGGACGGACAGCGTCATGGAGCGTGTTGCGGAAGAAATTGTTGGCTTTGAAGCAAAGGGTCTGCTGTTTGGAGGGAATCGCGCTGGTCTCCCGTGAACAAAAGATTAGCGCGCAGGAGCTTGGTTGTTGAATAAAGTAATGTCCCTCAAAAGCAATAGCCCTAGTCATGAAATTACCTTACAGATCATGGGTCAGTCAGTTTCTGTGAGAAAAAATGCTTGCGTCGCCGAATATCCGCACCACTTGAAGCCTGGAAGAGGAATTGACGCTGGAGCAAAGCGTCTTTCTCTTCGTCAGTGCCCGTCCCCATGCCCCCTACTCCCCCCTTTCCCAATGTTGGCATATGGTGCAGGCTGGCTGACCTGCTTTATTAGTTTTCGGTTCTTAAATACCCTTCTTTGCGTCGTGCCGCCGTCGTGCCGCCGTCGTGCCGCCGCCGTGCCGCCGTCGCATCTCCTGTCGCAACGACTATGCGAGCTGCTAACTAAATGGTATATACATATCTGCCCAGACCATTCGTGCTGCCACCGACGCCGTGGCCGTCATCGTCCGGGCTGCCGCCGGCGGATGGCGGCCGAGGAGGCCGAGGGGGTCGGGGTGGCGGGACCCTCCCGGGCCCCAAAAGGCAGCATTGACTGCCGTGCTGTAAGTCTCTTCCCTCTTCCCTTTTCGGGACTTCTGCACCGGGACCCCAAAAAACTACATGACCTGCTTCTCCGTAAGTTCTCTTCTCCTTTCTTCCTTCTTCTATCCTCAGGCTAACAAATGCAAGTGTGGAGAGCCTCATCAGGCCAGTAGATGTCCGTTCGTGCCGAACTCTGCCGACGGGGTCCAAGATCCGCGCCGCCATGGCGCGTGGCCGTGGCGGCCACCAGCAGCCGCCGCTGCCACCACCATCACCATCATCGCCGGCGTCTTTCCACCGGCTGTCGCGCCGGGCTTTGGCCGGCGGGTCTGTGAGCCCGTCGGTGGATTTTTTTCTCGGCAGCTCCGGCGCCCCCGCCCGCCGTCTCGCCGCCGCCGACGACGACGACGTCGGCCCCGGCCTCGACGAGGATGAAGAGGAAATGGAGCAGTGATATGCATATGTGCATAAATTTTGTTGAATCATGCAGAAGAACTGATGGGAGCCAGTCAGCCGACGCAGCCGCAAATGCAAGCCCAGGCAGTACATACCATGTGACTAAGGTAGAAACAAATCACCAGACGCTTGGTTGCCGACCGGTGGAAGAAAGACATCCCTGGTCGATACCTCGTGATTTACATCAACATACTGGCTCTGCCCTGGGGTTGTAAATCCAGGTTGCATTCAGCTATGTGGCGCCGACGCGACGCCACGCGTCACCCCGCCGTCGATGACACACCATAGATCCCCTGAGACGACTCTCCCTCTTGTTGCACCTCTGGCTTCGGCGACGGCGAGGGACGAAGGAACCTGTATCCGGGTTCCATCGTCTGCCATGGCTGTGCACAGTTTCCTGAAACCCGTCATTCCCAGATGTCAGCAATGAGTCTGGCATTCTGGACCATTTGCTGCGAGTATACATTACCCTCCAGTCCTCTTCTCACTTCGCTGGCGGTCCCATCTGTCCAACCTTAGCAAAGCTTCGATGATGAGATATTGGGCATTGCGGAATCATAACGGCTCAATTATCGTACTCAGATCATCTCAACTTGAACGTCAACACCTCCCCCGTCCCTGAGGGTAGCCTTTCTCGGCCGATCTCACTTCAGTTGTCCAGTTTGGCCACACAGCATGATGCACTACTTCCTCGCCAGATGTCTGACAAGTGGCGTCCTACTTGTGCAGATCGCCGCTGGGCTCCAAATGCCCCCGGGCTACTTGCAAGAAAGCGGATCTGTTCTGTCACCTATTTCGTCACAGTTGTCGGATAATAACGACGAGCCCGCCGCCAATGACACGCAGGTGCTCGAAGATGCCTTTTATGCCCTCGCCGTGCTTCAAGACGGCTACTTTGAGGCTGTAAATGGCACATGGCCAACCTCCATCGAGTGGACGGGTGCTGTCATTGAAACCATTGTGTCTGGCATGTTGACGACCATGACGCAATCGTTGGCGTCCAACGATTTGAACGGTGATACCAATTGGAAGCAAAAGGAGAATCTCATCTCCTCAATCTACGCCCAGGTTGTCCACTCCTTTTTTGGACAGAATGCGTTGGCCATACAAAACGAAGTGAGTGTTGTGCAGAACCACGAAATCGAAGGGACATTGACATATTGGAGGCATATGATGACATCTTGTGGGTGGTTCTCGGTTGGCTCGAGGCCATCAAGTTTGTGCGGCTCCACGCTGAGCTGCACTATCCTGGGACGCAGCACAACTGCAAGCAAATCCCCCTTCAGCTCGATCAGGCGATGCAGACATCTTCATGGCATGGCTACAACTGGCTCTGCACCTTCGCGGACCGTGCATGGGCCTTCTGGGACCTTGCTACAGAGGGCTGGGACACGAAGCTGTGCCACGGGGGCATGAACTGGAACCCCAAGCTCACCCCGTACAAGAACGCCATCACCAACGAGCTGTGGATATCCGCTTCCATCGTAATGTACCAGCATTTCCCCCACGACAAGTTCCCCACCGTAGACCCCGTATACTACTTGATAGCTGCTATGAAGGGCTACAAGTGGCTCAAGGGTGTCAACATGACCAACAAGCAAGGGCTGTACGTGGATGGGTTTCACGTCGACATGAGCAAGCCCGGAAACGTGGAGTGCGACCAACGGAACGAGATGGTGTACACGTACAACCAGGGGGTCATACTCACCGGCTTACAAGGCTTGTGGTCCGTGACCGGGAGCGCGTCGTACCTGGAAGACGGCCACCAGCTCATCCGGTCCGTCATCAGCGCAACTGGCTGGGACCTTGACAGGAACGAGCCAGTGGATAAGCCGAGCCGTGGTTCATTGCCGTGGCGAGGTCTTGGCCGAGGCGGCGTCCTCGAGGAGCAGTGCGACGCCAGCGCGTCCTGTTCTCAGGACGGGCAGACCTTCAAGGGCATTTTCTTTCACCATCTTACAGCCTTTTGCGCCTCCGTTGACGTCGCAAGCGTCAATAATGACGTGAAGGTCAACGTAAAGGAAGATTCTAGCATCGCGGCCATGCACGATAGAGAGTGTCGCAGGTATGTTGACTGGGTCAAGCACAATGTAGATGCCGCCCTGCAAACTCGCGACAGCGCAGGCCGTTTTGGGATGTGGTGGGGGGCCGGACTCTTCGCCGCCGTCACGGAGAACGACGATGGCATCAATCACGATGCGGCCGACACTACGGACTACCGCAATAAGGGCACGCCTCAGGACAAGATCTGGGGCCCCAACAACTGGGATCCCGGGAACAGGAGCGCGAGGCTGACGAGTCAAGGCGTCGCCCTGCAGCCCAGCAGTAACAACCGCGAGCCGACCGCATCTGAGAATCTCAAGCCGGTGGTAACAGGGCACGCAAGTGATCCTAACGACCGAGGTCGTGGGCGCACGGTTGAGACACAGGTTGGAGGAATCGCGCTGCTGAGGGCGTACTGGGAGCTGTCGCGGTTGTGACCTGGATGATGACGTACATGTACGCTGGCAGGATTGGAGCTCGTAGTCTTATTTTCAACTATTGTGAACCAAACAAATGCGTTCGAATATGTTGCCTTGACACGTAGATGCCCATTTCGTAGCATCAATAGCCCCCAAAATGCAGGCGAATGCGATCCCGAGTCCGATCAAACGCCACGGGAGACCTCAAACTTTCTGACCACTCACGCCGCACGGGGACCAGGTGGCGACAGAAAATACAGGGAAAAGGGCGAATTAGTGGTGCCGGCTGAGCCTCAAGGCCGGCGTTCAGAAGGCTTCTGGGCTGTGGCCATGCCCTACCGGTGCGAGTGGGAGTCCGGTGACCAGCGACTGTGGGTGTCCGCTTGGCACGGATATCGGAGCCGAGTGCGGGGCCGGGTCTCGAGTCTAAGCCGCATCGGGGGAGCAGTTCGCCCGGCGGCCACCATGAAGGAGGCTGCGCACCCAGTGTGGCTTGGGTATTTGCTGGTGTTGAGACGGTTTAAGGTTGGGAGGCCTCAAATACCTATAAGAGGGGAAACAAGTGTGACAATAGACCATTTGCTCCAAGCCTGTTTCCGGAGAATCAAACCATTTACCATATCAGTCACGGCTCACTTGCCATATCTCAGCACACTGCTTTTAACTGCAACGACGACAGACGAATACAGTCTCGCTGGTTGAGGCAGTCATAGTTGTCGCACACGCGACACAAGTATAAACCACCCTCGAAGCACTTGAATCTCAACCGCGATGGGTTTCTTCATCATGCCCCTCACCCGCATGGCCATCCGGTCCTTTTGCCGAAATGAGAACAATCGAAAACATGGGCAAAACGCCCAGTACCACGGCCAGCAAGCAGGTTACGGCCAGCCAGCGGAGTATGGCCAGCCAGCAGCCTACGGCCAACAGACAGGTTACGGATACGGCCAGCCCGCCTATGACCAACCATCCGCGTATGGCCCACGACCGGAGTACGGGCCCCGACCAGTATACAACCAGCAGGCAGATTACAGCCAGCAACCGACCTACGGGTACACGCCCCCAAACCAGAACGTAAACTACGCTGCTCCAACCGCAGCCTACAACCCCAACTACAACCCCAACTACTATCCGCCGCAGCAACAAATGGGTTGCGGCCAGCGCAAGGCGGAGCGGCGCTACATGAGGCAGATGCGCCAGCAGGAGCGCATGGCCCGCCGCGCCGAGCAAGGGAGACCGGTCCGGTCGCCGGCCCCGCCCATGGCGAGAGATGCTGCCGGACCAGTTGCTGAGCGGGAGATGTGTCCCCCGGAGTCCGCGAGGGCGAGGGATCAGCCGCCAGCATATGAGGAGATGCAGAGGGAGTCAAGACAGCGCAATGGAGTGTCAAAGGAGCGTATTTGACAGACTTTTGCTGGGCTTGGAATGCGACGGAGTTTGAGCGAGCCTTGCTTTGCCTTTTTGTCTCCGCTTCATGTACAAACTATCTATGTTACGTATAGGAACATGAAAGCATCGATTGATTGGATGCCTCACACGCAACACTCGATACTGCGCTGTGGACTGCGACTTGCAGGAGCTCATGTGCTAGACCCGCACGAAGACCTCGGACTGTAAACACAAACACAGTCTCATACGCGATGTCAGGCCTGTCTTGTGGTCATTACGATAATCTTTCCCGTTGCGTATTCTTTCACCGCGGTGAACAATCGCCGAAGTCATTGTCGCAACTTGGCTGCAGCTCCGATATCGACCGCATGAGCTCTAGTGGGGACTTGCCGCATGGCGCCTGCCCCACGTCAATCGCATCATCCACTTGCACGCTACTGATTCTCGCTGAGCCTGATTGACCGCCCTGGACGTTGAGTACGGCTGCGGGTTGCTACGAGCTCGACAACTCCGACATTGTCTGCATGGCCAAGTAAAAGCAGGAAGGGGACCAGCTTTTACTTACCCTCGTAGTGCAAGACCTTCTCGGCACAGTGGCTTCTTCCATCTCACTGAGTCACCATGACATGCGCGATAGCGGCCGGGTGGGTCTCAGGGACCAGCCAGCCCACCGTATCCGTCACCTTATCAACTGCCGCCCCGCCGCCGAAAACCTTGGTCCGATGGCGGTGACTGCGCCGTTATTCTCTCCTCCAACCTACATCGACACCCAAAGAGTGCCAATTGACTCGCTATGCCGTCGTCAAGCGAGCAAGCTGCCGCCAACGGCACTGCGCAGACCGCCAATGGCACTTCGCGGCCAGAGACGCCCGCGGGGAACATGGCCCTGACCGAGTACAGCGTCAACCCGTCGCCGCCATCGGAGGAGAAACGGGCGCGCATCAGGCAAGCCGTGCCGGAGGACTTTCTGCTGCCCAATGGGTATCCAGATGTATGCGACCATGGCAGCGAATTCACGCAATGAAAGCAAAAGCTAATCAACATTGTTCTCCGCAGTACCTACGGATGATTGCCAGCGCCACGTCCCGCGTCTACGAGGCTTGCAAAGTCACACCGCTGACCCACGCCGTCAACCTCAGCAACCGTCTCGAGTGCAACGTCTTGCTCAAGCGCGAGGATACACAGCCCGTCTTCAGCTTCAAGCTGCGTGGTGCCTACAACAAGATGGCGCACCTCGACCCCACGCAGAGCTGGAAGGGCGTCGTCTGCTGCTCCGCCGGCAACCACGCGCAGGGCGTCGCCTACTCGGCCCGCAAGCTCAAGATACCCGCTACCATCATCATGCCCGAGGGCACCCCCAGCATCAAGCACACCAATGTCGCGCGCCTCGGCGGCCACGTCGTCCTGCACGGCGCCGACTTTGACGCTGCCAAGGAGGAGTGCGCCCGCCGAGAGAAGCTCGACGGCCTCATCAACATCCCGCCATTCGACGACCCGTACGTCATTGCCGGCCAGGGCACCATCGGCAACGAGCTGTTTGGGCAGGTCAACATGTCCAGAGTCGAGGCCATCTTCTGCTGCTGCGGCGGCGGCGGGCTCATCGCCGGCATCGGCCTCTACGTCAAGCGCATGGCGCCGCACGTCAAGATCATCGGCGTCGAGGCCCACGACGCCAACGCCATGGCTCAGTCGCTGAAGAAAGGCGAGCGAGTCGCGCTCAAGGACGTGGGCCTGTTTGCGGACGGTGCCGCCGTCAAGGTGCTCGGCGAGGAGACGTTCCGCATCGCCCAGGAAGTGGTGGATGAGGTCGTCGAGGTGACCACCGACGAGATATGCGCCGCCATCAAGGACATGTACGACGACACGCGGTCCGGGCTCGAGCCAGCAGGGGCCCTGTCCATTGCCGGACTGAAAAAGTACGTCGCCGGGCGGCCGTCGCACGACCCCAGCCGGACGCTCATCGCCGTGACGTCGGGCGCCAACATGAACTTTGACCGGCTCCGCTTCGTGGCCGAGCGCGCGACGCTGGGCGAGGGCAAGGAGGCCCTGCTGTCCGTGTCCATCCCAGAGCGGCCCGGCGCGTTCGCCAAGCTCATCGCCACCATCATGCCTCATTCGGTGACCGAGTTCTCCTACCGATTTGCAACCGGGGAGCGTGCGAACATCATGATCGGCCTGTCGCTGACGGCGCCGGCGAGCCAGCGCAACGAGGAGCTGCGGCTTCTCCTCGAGCGCATCCGCTCCGAGGGCATGAGCGTGACGGACCTGTCAGGCGACGAGCTCGCCAAGAGCCACGTCCGGTACCTCGTCGGCGGGCGCTCCAGCGTGCCCAACGAGCGGCTCTACATGTTCAGCTTCCCCGAGCGGCCCGGCGCGCTCGAGAAGTTCCTGTTGACGCTGCGTCCCAAGTTCAACATCAGCCTGTTCCACTACCGCAACTACGGCGGCGACGTGGCCAAGGTCCTGGCGGGCATCTCGTGCCCCGAGGACGAGGCCGAGGAGCTGTCGCGCTTCTTGCACGAGGTTGGGTACCCCTACCAGGAGTTGACGAACTCGGAGACGTACAAGACATTTCTGTGTTGATGGCGCAACTGCATGCTGTGGTGATACCAGGAAGTTGTCACCTTGACCGCTGATACATGCGGGTCCATAGTACTTGGCGTTTTGGTTGGGTTGGGAGTTTCAGGAGCCGACGATGCACATGTTGTCACCTTTACCGACACTTTTTTGCCCTCTGACATCTCAATTCGTGTTCAGGACGGCCATGTATGCACGAGATCTTTTGTCACTACCTCATCTTGTTCTCAAAAGTGTTTTGGTTGCATACTATTGAGCCTTGCCTTGCGAAAGGCTCTGCTCTTTTGATTGGATCTGGTATAGACTGTGCTATGGGTATCTAAAACGACGTGCATCTTACATACCTTCGCGCTGGTCGTCTATTTTGAAACTTAATTTTCTCTCGTGAGCTGCAGCCATACCAAACGCTTGTTGCTCCAACTTTCTCTCCGGCTTCCCAGAGGTAGTCGGCTGCGAATTCGGCGCGATGAAACGGATGCATCATCTGCATCCCTGGACGCCGACTGCCGGACTGCGGCGACAACGCGACACCAGCGGAATATTCCCGAGATCCAGGCCAGCCAACATGGTCAGCTTAACGGCGCATGAGCGACGGCCAACCTTGGGCTTGCGTGGCGCGAGAAGGGTGAGCATCCAGCATCGGCACGAGTGCACGGCAAATTTCGGTCTGGGTATCGGTCTCGCGTAGTGATCGCCCGAAGGACGTGCTGGAACATTCCTGAATCGCAGCCTATGATTTCGGTGCAGTCCGTGGTCAGTGGAGCGTTGGAGCTGCAGGCAGCCCATTATGCTCCACAGCACGTTGAAGCGACCTGCATGCTGCATGTCCTAGGCCTGCAGCTGTGTTCCAGCCTTGCCAAGGCACCGGATTTTCCGCCATTCGCGTCAGACGAGACGATGTTAGCGCTAGAGTTGTCGCATCGTGGCTCGCGGTGGCGGATGGTCCCCCTTCTGGATGACGCACGGCGTTAGCCAGTTGCGTCCAGTGGTTTCCGCCGTGTGACAGCCTGAAAGTATGCATGGCTTCCTGTTGCATCAGTAAGGCAGCTAGCTACCCTGTAAAGAGCTATTGCGCCTAGGGAGTTGGGCGAGACATGATGCCGTTTCAAATACTTCAAAGAAAGGAATCATATAGCCTGAAGACGACTACGGCAGTTATGTAACTCTCGCGTACTCATGGCACTCCCTCATCTTCCCAATGTATACTGTGCTTTGCAGCAAAGCTTCTTCGGGAGTTCGACGTGCTCGTAGTTGATGGTTGATGGAGGAGGACATGGAATCCAGGTAGTTGCTCAAATTAAACCGGCCACGGAGCAGAGGTCGAGACCCAGCAGTGGCCGGCAGACTGCTGATGAACGCCACGCTTCACTCTAGAATTCGGGTGTGATGAGTCTTTGAGGCCGTAATTGGCTCGATTGTTCATGCCACTTCTAGACTTGAGAGAACGGAAAGGCCAGACTATACAACGATCCCTCTATAGCTTTGATTGGACTCCCCGCGTTCGCGCCTATCTAATATGGGCACAGTGGAATTGCAGCAGACAATCGTCGTCTCCATGCCTCAAGTTCCCTCCCTTCGTACGAGTTGATGTTAGGTACCAACCACTGTAGAGGCGTGCAGAAGCACAAGGCCTACGATTATAGCGCTGACAGTACATTAGAGTCGTGGCGTGCAGCTCGTGATCCTTCGGGCCGCGCGCGTGGGTCGCTTAGACCAAGGACGGATACTCGTGCATCCGTACATGCCGAGTACTCCTAAGCCAACCGAAACACCCATGGATATCGCCAGCTTACATCGAAGTCGTTCCTAGCGCTGCGGAATTACGGCGCAGTCGGGACCAACCGTCATTACGTCACGTTCCTGGGTACACGGAGAATACATGTAAGCGACAGGCACAGCGAAATCTCAGATCCGAGCTCTCTCGGCAAAAGAGCGCGAAACTACCGCCAGAACTTCAAGAGGCTGTCAGGCTTCTCTAACTTGACGAACAAGAATATTTCGAGCGGGAGAATAAAATGCCGTGTTCGTGCGTATTCAGAACGCAGAAATGGTTTGAGAGTTGGTGGATATTGTGATTGAGGCTTGCCAGCGCACCTTTGCGGTGCCGCTCCTTCTGCAACCCACCAGGCCTTGGCGGACACATTGCTCACTCCATCCTGTCAATTGGTAGCTCTTCGTCGGATTCCCTGCTCTCTAGTTATTCTGGGGAGCGGCACTTCTCAGCTGAACCCCCGATGAAGCGACACTTGCAGTCAAGCGCGGCAAAGAACTCGATCAAAAATAGGCCGAAACCGCATCCAGTAACGGTCGTCGCGACGTCGGCTTTGCCCCATAACAGAAGGTCGTTACGCCGCCGTCGTGCGCGCGGCACAGCCAAGACAAGACGCGTTGCGGAACTGCACGGCAGGATGAGGCGATCCGACGACACTCAGTTGAGATCAGGCCAGCTTACTGTTTAAAAGGTACGTTTACCCTTCCGTGGCGTACCTTGGCGAATACGGATCCATACTTGCGCGCGACTTACCAATTACCTCCGAGGCACGGGCTCCATATCCGCCCCAGAGGCAGATCGACACTTTCTGATGTTTGGTTCGAGCCACATGGAGCAGCAGCGAGCTAGAAATCGAGAGGCTCAACGCCGACACCGTCAGTTTAGATTATCATGCGAGAGCCATTCTACCCGTGCACAAAAGCTTACTCGCCATTCTTTAGGTGAGAACATAAGGTCAAAGCTTTCGGAGTTGGAAGCTCTGAAGAGGAACCTGCCTACAGAGTCTCAAACTTCGTTGAACGACGTGGCTACGTTGCTTGACTGGGCATCTCCTTCATTTCCCGACCCGTCGATATCACCTTCAACAGATAGTGGCTACCACAGCCCGCACACCCCGGTCGTGTGCGGTGTTCATGAGCCCGACAGTGACATTTATACTGGACACTACCTCGAGGGGTCGGACAAGAGTCTTGGAGTGTGCAACCAGCAGTACAATGTTCAGAGCGAGCCACTGAGTGGATTCGTGTCTGACGTCGCAATCACCTCCGCACCACTAGAATCCCCTCTTCTCGCCCTCTCGCCAAAAGCAATCACACCTCTCTCTGGGGCGCAACAGCTCGCTGCGCTGCGACCGGAGCCGGGGAGACCGGAGCTGCCGCTCACCATGGCCGTACTTCGGGGCGACATCCATTGCGCGCGGGTGCTTCTAAGACGCAAAGCCAACGTGGATGGAACCAACTCATTGGGACAGACACCCTTGCACATTTGCGCCCTGACCGGCACGCCCAATGCTGTCGAAATGGCAAAGGTACTCATCGAAAACGGGGCGGACAAGATGGCCAGGGATGCAGCCCAATTCACACCCTTACAGCTGGCTGTTCGGTACGGCAATCATGCCATGGTAGATGCGTTTGCGGAGCTTGGCGTAGATGTGAACTTTTCATGAACGTCACTTTAAAGCCAGAGTCATGTACATACTACTTGTATTAATGCTAATAATCTGGCTATTGCTGCCGCTAATATTTATCATCAGCATGCCTGCTAATTCTCCCGCTAATACGGAATACAACGGGCAGTATGGAATGCCGTAGCGCAAGCTCTGCTGGGGCGGGTGGCGGGCGCATGTGTCGCGCCGGCGATCAGTGGGCGTACAGACAGGATGTGAATAGTGACAAAGGTGAACTCATCGCTCTTCGCCCCTCACAGTCCCTTCCTCAGCAGCAATCTCGGGTTGAGGATAGCCAGCTCTGCCAGGTGCTCGTCCCAGATCTCGATGGGCGACTTGGCCGCAACCGTGTCCTTATTCACACCGTACAAATACGGTTTCTCATTCGCAAAGCAAGCCGTCTCTTGCTCGCCTGGTAAGGCACCCTCGAGAATGTACGCTCTCGCAAGGGCGTCCGTGCAGTTGGACGTATCCCTGGACGAGTGGCCGTAGCCGTGATGCGCGATGAGTCGCGCATTTTTCCCCATCTCCTTGAGCAGCCGTCTGCCGTTCCGCAAAGGCGTTGCCGGATCGTAAGCCTCCGCGATGAGCAACACGGGATTCTTGAGCGTATTGTTCAAATCGCCCCTGTAGACCTCCGATGGCTTGGGCCAGTAGTCGTTGAAATGCCGGCAAGGAAAGACGCTGGAGAATCTCGAGTTCCCCGAGACCCAAGATCTGCTGGTCATGTTTTTCCAAAGACCCTCCCACCACTGAATCCCCTCGGGCGGCTCGGGGGCGTCGTACGAGTCGGCGCATATGACGAGCTGTCCGAGCTCGTCCGAGCTCGGGCGATTGTTGGGCGCGGCGGGGAGCGTAGGGTCGTATTCCCACGCGGCACGCTCCAGCATGGTGGCGGCAAGGGTCGCGTTGGAAGCCTCGAGCTCGAACAGCATCTGAGCTATTGCGGGCCAACCCTTCGCGTTGTACAGCCCTCCGTAGATGACCTCGACGAGCGTAGAGTAGGTGATGAGCGAAGGGCCGCTGAAGTTGGTGTACGCGGGGACGGGCCGCTCGATGAGCGATTTGAACAGCTTCCCCATGCGAGCCTGGAGGCCCTTGAGCGTGACGGGGTTTTCGTCGCGGGCGGGCTTGGCGAGGGCGCAGTGCTCAGGACCAGCATTGACGCACTCGCCCAAAAAGCCGTCGTGCCACGCATCAGTCGCGTTGTCGAGGGCGGTCCAGCCGAAGCCGCCGAGCAGGCGATGGTCCCTGACGTACTCGGTCCCGTCTAGGATCATCCGGCCCACGCTGTTGGGAAACATGTTTGCAAAAGTCTGACCAATCCCTGTTCCGTAGCTGACCAAGTATCCCGTAAGCTCGTCTTCGGCCAAGGCGATGCGAATCTCTTCCAGATCTCTCGCAACACTGGCGGTTGAGACGAAGCGGGGGAGGTCACCATGCATCTTGTAGCAGGCCTTGAAGACGGCATCGCTCAGCGCGTCCACAAACTCTAGCTGCGCTCGGGGAGAGGGCGAGACCTCGAGATACTGGCGGGACATCAAGGACCAGTGATCCCGCTGGGCATCAAAGGGGAAGCAAGAAATGGCGGGCAGCGAGGCGTTGACGCCGCGAGGGTCCCAGCCCAAGACGTCGTATTTTCCGTCGCTTAGGCGTTTGGTGATTGCTTCGGCGGAGCTCCAGGTCATGGAGGTTCCGCTGCCACCTGGGCCGCCGGGCTCGATGACGAGGGTGCGCTCGCTCTTGCGCCCGGCGCCGGCGTGACCCCGGCGGCGATGGCGATGGGCGAGGCCGGAAACCTGATACTTGGTCACGGCTAAGCGAGCGATCCGCGGGTCCGACTTGTTCGTGTAGTCGAGCGGAACATCCAGGTACCCACAGAGGTAGATGCCGCGGCCATCATACGGATTACGGCGGTGATGCCCGTGATGCCCGTGGTGGTGGTGACGGTCGCCATTCTCCAAAGCCTGGTCATCGCTGACGTTGCCCCAGCTCCAGTGATCGGGATCGGCGTCGAAGAGCTTGGCCCAGCTTCGCTCCGGGTGCGCATCGTCGAGGGCCGGAGGCAGCGTGACATTGGTGCACGGCATGAACTTGAACGGATCCCCGCGCTCCGGAAACACGCCGTAGGGCGACTCTCGCCCGTGGCAGCGATGAGGTGTCCACGGCGTCCTCGGATGCCAGCCAGGTTTGTAGTAAAGGCTGGCCAGGCAGATGACGCCTGCTGCGAATGCCGCTTTGACGAGCCATGTCCTCCTGCGCAAATGGGGCGGTGCAGGCGGAGGCGCGAGGCCGTCTGCGATGGCAGCCTTTTCCATCATCATCGCCGTCGTCAACCGTGGTGGTGTTGGTGATGATGATGAGGAGAGGAGGAACCTCGCCGGGACGGAACGAGGCGGTAATAAGCTGCGGGTTACGCGTCCCCATGAGACCAGGCCGGTCAGTGCCGACGGGATGCTGACGATGCTGATGCGACTACAACGCTTAGAGCGCACGCGCCCACTAATGTCGATTGGGTGGCGTACCCGGCGGACGGCCGCTCGTCTGACCTGCTCGTTTAGGCAATTCAAGGCACGGGTGTGACGCCCGTACTCCTTTCGAAGTATTACCAGCATCATCTTCCTCAGCCTTTTGATCTTGAGCTGATCGGCTCGTCATCACGCGCCTCTCGCTCTGTACGAGATAACGGCAAACAGCGTAACAGTGCAACAGTGCAACATTGCAGTCCCTCTCCGCGTCGCCATTCGCGCGGCGTTGAAGAGTCGGTCATGGCATACGTAGGTACCCGCCCCCAATGGCTGGTCAATCAATGTCTCTTTGTGCAAAGCCAAATCTTGGCCACCTCGAGATGGGCGCGGCACAGGTTATTGGTTGGATCGAGAAGACACATTCATCGCCGCCGCCGCCGCCTCCAATCAAATCACCATCTGCCGCCGCCGCCTCCTCTGCGTTTGAACGTTGACCATAAGCTCTCGGTGACGTTTTCTTTTTTTGAACGTTTTACCATACGCTCTCGGCGCAGTTTCTGCGTTTGAAAGCCTTACCATACGCTCTCGGTGCCGTCGCCGCCGCCGCCTCCCTCGTCTTTTTTTTGGGTGCTGCTGCTGGTGCTGCTGTTCCCACCCCCCCCC